>JAJOZX010000850.1:757500-1131930 GCA_023014485.1 Bathynomus jamesi | reverse complement strand
GGGTTCAACAGGCTGGTGCCTCCGAGCCTCCACGAAACTTTGAAGGTCAGCCTCACTCAGCTCTGAGGTGTGCCGCTCGTGACGTCATTTGATCGCCACGACGGAGCATACAAACGTTGAAGGAAGATTGTAGACAGGAAGACGGTCGAACGGTTGATTGGAGAAAAATACTAACAATAATTCAAAAGTTGATTGAAGAGAAGTTCAAGGGAAATTTTTGTAGTAAATATTTGGGGTTGATTGAAGAGAGAATTTCAAGGAAGGAATTTCCAAGTAACAAAAGTTGATTGAAGGTCAACGATGAGTTGAATTAAATTGAGGTTGCAGATGGTGGGGTTGGAGTCCAAGTTGAAGAGGTTGCGGTCGACGTCGAATGAGTGAATCCATGAAGTGTTTCAAAAATTGTTCAAAGTAGGGACATCCATTGATGGACGACGGTTTTTTCGGTGGGGGACTGAAACAGTCTCGGTGTTGGAGAACTAACGCGGTCTCGGTGTTGGGGAACTGAAGCGGTCTCGGTGGGACCTCCAGTGTCGCGCATCGGTTGTGCGGGCCTTCAGTGTCGCGCATCGGTTGTGCGGGCCTTCAGTGTCGCGCATACGTTGTGCGAGCCTCTGCCCGCTTGCGACTTTTTAGGGTTAATGCACTTTGGACAATCCAACGAAGGTGGTCCTTTGTTGGGTAAGCTCGGCCTTGGCCGAGAGTATCCGAGTATCAATATAAATAGTTTCTACCAAGTTTGTTTTTTTCCCGAAGGGATGAATGGAAACACTTCACTTCAAAAATTGGAGTTTTAGTTCACTCATAAATTCTTTTATTTACAAAGTTTATACAGAACGAGGCACTGATAAATAATCAGAAGTTTACAGGGGGAGAGGTTTTACCTCTTACAACAACAGCTCAAGCAGGAATTTACAGGGGTAGAGGTTCGACCCCATTTCACAATAGTTAAGGTGGGAATTGAAAGCGAGAAGGCTTGTCCTCCTCGAGTAAGAGTTACGGCAGGAATTTAAAATGAGGAGGCTTGGCCTCCTTGGTCTAAGCCTCAGGCAGGAATTTAAGGTGAGGGGGGCTCGGCCTCCTCGGGTGAAGGTTCAGGCAGGAATTTAAAATGAGAGAGGAGCCACCTCTGGTAACAACGGGCCAGACAGGAATTTAAAAGGGGGCGAGGTGCAACCTCTGGTATCAAGAACTCAGGCAGGAATCATTTAATTTACAATACAAGAAATAAATAAGCCTCAATTTTGGGGGAATGCAGTCGAAGGTTAAGCTCCCACTTTAGCTGGAGAGCTAAAGAATTCTGACGTTAAGCATAATTTAAGCAAAAAGTTTAAAAAAAAGATACTAATTTTTGTAAGGTATACACTTTTGGGTGGCGACATAATGTCGGGGGACCGACATGTACAGAGTACATTAAGTACATAAATTACATTATATTACATACATTAATTACCGTTAATTACAATTTTAGCAATTTCTTAATTGACATATCTAATACTGAAGTAATCTGAATAGGTAACACAATTTAAATAATGAAGGAGAGTTCTCCGTTGTTTTATAATTTAAAGGGGATTAACGACAATTATATATATTTATAGTTAACAGTGATTACGCCAAATTATGTCTAATATTATTAGAGGAATGGTTGGTTATCATAATTTGAAAGTCTAATTAGCCAGCGATGAGGAAAGCGGAGAAAAGATATGGTGTACTTTTCATTTGAAAGTACACGGACATTAATGATAACGTAAGACATAAGTAACGGAATTTGAATGACAATTAGGTAGAAGTAGTAAGTACAGATAATGAGAACGTGGGTAACTATGTAGAGATTAACCAGTAGCCTGGCAGGGAACAATATGGTATATTATAATAATAAACATCACATCTTAACGTTATAAATTGGTAGCAGAGGCAAGAGAGAAGAGTTCGAATTCAGAGGCTCGCTTTTGACGACGTAATCGGAATTCGAGCCTTCGTCTCAGCAATAATAGACAACTTGCGAGTGGTGAAATAATAAAAAAAGAAAATAAAACAAAAAAGAATACATGTACGTATCATGATCGTCAATAGACATGTACGACTGCACACGGTAGTGTACACATATCATTCGTCACACAATAGGTTGTGTGCGTAATATAGACACGAGTAAACATAGACTGATAAGTTGATAGAGAATAACTAGACAATGGGTAATAGGTAATAAAATAGGTAATAGGTGATAAAATTAGTAAAGGACAACGGTCAAGAAGGAACATGGATGTATGAATGAGTATGGTTGCATAACACCGATAGGACACAACATATAAATAATGACTCATAGAGAGTGAAGTTATTATTATTATTATTATTAAAGAATTTACCATACATTGAATACGAAAGATATCCACATACTAAACACGTGATTCAGTATTCAAGGTATGGAAGGAAATTAAGTTACTTTATAACGTCAGAGTGATTCACTCTGTACGTACAATATAAGGGAGGGACATTCGCTGTTTACAGCGAACTTCTAATGGCACAAACATGGATACTGTTCAACCATAGAAATGGTAAATCGCATGGTAGTGACAGCTATATAACCTTATTTATAAATCCTAACATGGTCATTATAACATGTTTTAAAAATAAAGATATCTGACTCAAAATTTTTAGCCACATATCTTCTCTCTCTTCCCGCGTCTCTCTCCCCACCCTCACTGGGGAAATAGCGTTTAGATGGTAGATGGATGGGTGGAAATTTTTAGCCTGACAACTTGACAAGAAATGGGATTGTGTATTGTTAGGTTTTTTATGTTAGTTTTTTACGTCCCTAGCAGGAGAAATAACAGGTCAGGCTCAGCCTGACCTGCCTGACCCCACTCCGCCGCCACTGATATATATATATATATATATATATAAAAACGGTAAAACAGAAAACTATAAAACATAGGAAGTGGTTGAAGCAACGTACACAGGAATCAAGACGGGAATATGTGCAAGCAAGAAATGAAGCAGAGAGGGAGAAGGAAAGGGCAAAACAAATGGCAATGAGGGAATTGGGAGAAAAGTTGAGAGAAGATGAGAAGGGAAACAAAAAACTGATTTACAGCCTTGCAAAATCTTATAGGAAGGAAAAGAAAAGAGTATACAGCATTAAAAATGAAGCGAGAAATGTGATAGTGGAACCTGGAGCAATTAATAGAAGATCGTCAGATTATTTTAAAGATCTATTGAATGGAGATCCAGAAGAAGAAGTGGAGGAAGCAGATGGAATATACCAGGAATTAGCAGAACAGGTAATTATTACCAGAGAAGAAATGAAAGAGGCTGTTAATAAAATGAAGAATGGAAAGTCAACGGGAGTGGACGAGTTTCCGATTGAACTTATAAAGGAGGGAGGCGAAGCCATGAAAGAAAAAATTCGAAACCTGTTGAATAAATATTGGAGAGAAGGTCAAGTCCCCTGTGATTGGGGAAAACAATCATCGTTCCAATATATAAAGGAAAGGGTGACTCAGGTAGATGTGAGAATTATAGGGGAATATCGCTTATTAATCATATAACAAAACTTTATGAAAGAATAACAGAAAAAAGAGCAAGGCAAATAATTGAAGCAAGGTTGGGAGAGGAACAGCATGGTTATCGGAAAGATAGATGCAGGGCCGGATTAACCCATAGACTAATAAGGCTATAGCCTTAGGCCCTCAATTTTTTTAGGCCCTTCAATTTTGTTCAGGGCTACCAACCGAAAAGAGTTTGTGTTACAAGTTGTAACACATACTCTTTTTGGTTGGTAGCCCTGAAGCCAGGAATGTATAAACAAAAGACGAAATCTTAGAGGTAAGTTGATTTTTGATTTGGCTCATGTTTGCATTGGTTATTTCATAGGAAGAACATTGCATATCAACTTGATACCATACACTTCACGTTCCTTGGTGTGCATATTTTTGAGATAAAAGATTATAAAAGTGATGTTGACAATTATGAAAGAGTTAGAGACATTAGAATCCTGGTCCACAAAACTACCATGGGCACTCCAGCAGCCATTTTTACGTTTTCTATGAATCATTCATAGAAAACGTAAAAATGAATGGAAAACGAACAAAATTTGTTTTTGAACTGAGCAATAAAGTTGGTCTTGCTAATTCATACTAGCAAATTTTTCCAGTCCACATTCTCATTTGAATTACCAACATTAGTTTAGTATTCAGTGATTTTTTAAATAAATTGTGGTCGATTTCTGACAGTTATTTGAATGTAGTTTATACAATTACAAATGGTGATAGTACCCATATAAAGTGACTACCTACTTTGGATTACAAAATTAACACTAAGTATTAAATTTATGATGAATTATGATTTATGACCCACAACTTAACAATTAGGTTATGTGTCTATAGATTTGTAATCAGTAGTTATTTCTGGCAATTCCATAAGTGCTTGGAGATTTTTTTGCCTTCATTTGTCAAATTGTCATAGTTTATGTGATTAATCATTAATGTATGTGCTATTACGGATTATGAATTTATGTTGCATATATTTAGGCCCTTCTTTCCCATTAGCCTTAGGCCCTCCATACCCTTAATCCGGGCCTGTATAGAAGTACGGTAGATCTTATTTTTGGCCTCAGTTCTGTTATAGAAAAGGCATGGGAATTTAATACTAACATCTATGTAATATTCATAGATCTTAAAAAAGCATTCGATACAGTGTCCAGAGGAAGAATGTGGAGATGTTTAGAGGAGATTTATGGCTAAAGGGGACACTTCTTAGGGCTTTGAAAAGTTTGTATCAAGTTAGCGAATGCAAAGTAAGGACTGGACACAAAAATGATGAGTGGTTTGAAGTAAGAACAGGGGTGAAGCAGAGCAGTGTTATATCACCACTCCTGTTTATAGCCTACATGGACTCAGTAATTGCAAGTTTCAAGCGACGTCATGAAATGAATAATAATAATGGAATAATGGCATATTCGGATGACATAGCATTCTGGACGACAGAGAGAGAAGATATAAAACAAGCTTTAATTGATTGGAATGAATGTTTGAAGGTGGGGGGAATGGAAATGAATGTAGAAAAGACAGAAATATTAAGTGTATGTCGAAGAGAAGAAAGAGAATTCGGAGTTCAAATAGGAGATAAGGAAATAAGAAATGCTGAAAATTTTAAATATCTAGGGAATATGTTTACTAAAGAAAGCGATAATATACAAGAAATAACTGAAAGAATTGCAAAGTTTAGTAAAAATGTCGGAATGTTATACCCGCTACTGAGAGATGAATATATGCCCCTTGGGACTAAAAAAATAATCTTCGAAACAGTTTTAACACCAATACTGATTTATGTGTCGAAACACTGGAAAATGCGCATGACAGATCGAAGCAGAATTCAGGCGGCAGAAATGAGACCGCTGAGGACTATTCTGAGAAAGACGCAAAGAGATAGGATAAGGAATGAAGAAATAAGAGCCAGTGTGAAGTAACGCCGATTTTGAGAAAAATCGACGTTGTCAAATTGAGATGGTTGGGCCGCTTGGAGAGAATGGAGGAGGGGAGAACTGCGCGGTGCTGGGAATGGAGACCAGCGAATGGCAGAAGACCGCGAGTGAGACCGAGAAGGAGATGGAGGGACGAAGTGAATGAGAGCTTGCGAAGATACGACTTGCCCAGCATGCAAGAGCTCGAAGAAATGGGAGTGCTGCTGGACAGGGCGGAGTGGCGAAGGAGGCTGGCTCCAGTGACAGGCTGACTAGCCTACCTGGGAGCTGAAGAATTGAAGAATTGAAAATTGAATATAATAATAATAATAAAAGGACATGTGTGTGTGTGTGTGTGTGTGTGTGTGTTCCAGCCATAACTCCAAAATGGAAGCAGTTACAAACATGAAACTTCACACACATATTGATTAGGTCCCCAGGTTGTGCACCTGGACGTTAATAAATTAAATAATTTAAATTACTGGGCCCGAAGGCCCCAGCACCGCGATTAAACTACAGAAAAGAACGCAGCCGTGAAAATTTTGAGCTTCACATTGTGTCAAGATTTCTGAATCTTAAGATTTTCATGACTATAGTTTTACTGACCAAATAATTGAACCCACAATTACTGTCAGCTTAATTATTTGGTCAATAAAACTATAGACAAGAACACAGTCATGAAAATCTTGAGCTTCACATTGCCGCCCGTAATAGTAACACCGGTCTACATGAAAATCGATTTCTTTATTTTGAGTTGTGATTCTGAAGCAGTTCGCTGCGCTGAATTAAAAAATGCTACCAGTTTTTTTCTATCACCCACAGTTTTAAAGTTATTAGCAAAACAATTTTGGGGCGTTTTGTAATTTTTTACCTTTTTTATCTTTAATTAATTTCGTTTTTTCATATGTTTCAGATAGATAATTAATTCTAACACTACGTCTTTAAAATTTTAATAATGGCTTCTAGAAGATGTACTCATAGTCCAGACATATTTTGTTATATTTGTGGTCGGTATGTTGTTGTAAAACAAAGGACAAATGTAACGACCTTCATTAAGAGAGCTTATCATGCTTATTTTGGAATTAAATTAGGAGATCAAGACAAAAGTTGGGCTCCACACAAGGTTTGTCTTATACGTGTGTTGCGGCACTAAGGAATTGGAGCAAAGGTAAAAAGAAAAGTTTGCCATTTGGGATCCCTATGGTATGGCGCGAGCCTAGAAACCATACCGATGACTGCTACTTCTGTTCTTGCAATGTTAAAGGTTATAATGCAAAGAATAAAGAGAGCCTTCAATACCCAAGTCTTCCATCTGCAATAAGGCCGGTACCCCATGGTCCAGAAGTTCCTATTCCCCGCCCACCCGAGAGTCTGGATCAATACAATTCAGATTCTGATTCAGCTCCAAATCCAGACAATGATGATGTTTATGAACAGCCAACAGCTGACCGAGATCCTCCTAAACCATTAACCCAAGTCGAACTAAATGACTTAGTCAGGGATTTGAATCTGCCTAAGGACTCTGCAGAACTTTTGGAGTCTAGATTGCAGGAGAACAATTTATTGGCATCCGACACATACTTCGCTTGGTACAGAAATCGTGAGAAAGACTTCGTGCCTTTTTTCGAAGATGGTCCCTTGGTATTTTGCAAGGACATCACAGGATTAGTGTGCAAGCTAGGCATCAAATACCAAACCAGTGACTGGAGGTTGTTTATAGATTCCTCTAAAACCAGTCTAAAAGGAGTGTTACTGCACAACGGTAACAAATATGCATCAATCCCAGTGGCCCATTCTACTCATTTAAAAGAGACCTATGATAACATGAAACTGCTTCTGGAAAAAATTCAGTATCAAAATCACAGATGGATATTGTGTGTGGATCTCAAAGTCCTTTGCATGTTACTTGGGCAGCAATCAGGATACACTAAGATGCCATGTTTCATCTGCGAATGGGATAGTCGAGCACGTGACCAGCACTGGAAGAGGAAAACTTGGCCTCCTAGAGAGAATCTTACCCCAGGATCAAAGAACATTTTACATGAACATCTAGTTGAACCAAATAAAATCCTCCTACCACCCTTGCACATTAAGTTAGGCTTGATGAAGCAGTATGTCAAAGCATTGAATAGAGAAGGTGAGTGTTTCAAGTACATTTGTTCAAAATATCCAAAGATTAGCTACGAGAAAATAAAGGAAGGTGTTTTTATAGGTCCTCAGATTAGAAAGTTATTGACAGACAATCATTTCCTGAACACAATGACCAATAAAGAAAAAGAAGCATGGCTTGGTTTCAAAGATGTTGTTGAAAACTTCTTGGAAAACTACAAAAGCCAAAATTATGAAAGACTGGTGGAAAATATGCTTAAAAAGTTTTGCGCCTTAGGCTGCAACATGAGCCTGAAAGTTCACTTCTTATTTTCGCATCTTGACCGTTTTCCCGAAAATCTCGGAGATGTCAGTGAGGAGCAAGGGGAACGATTTCATCCACCCCGGCAACGCCGGGTCGCTCCGCTAGTATGTATGTATATATATATATATATATATATACAGGGTGTCCCATAAGTCTGGAACCATAGGGTAAAATAAGTAATTCATGTTTTTCCGTTTATGCAAAGCCGATGATGTCTTTGAGTAAGGAAGAACGCATCCAGGTAATTCTGCTCGTAGGAAATCGGAGTCAGAGGGAGGTCGCTGAGGAATTTAACAGATTGCATCCGGACCGCGCGCCGATAACACAGCTGTGTCGGCAAACTTGTAGCAAAGTTCAGGGAAACGGTGATCCATAGGAGATAAACCACGCAGTGGACCTCCGAGAACATCCACCGACGATGACACAGCCGCTACCATCCTCGCTCATTTCACAAACAGTCCCCAAAAGTCTCTTCGGCGGTTGTCCGCTGAGACAGGAGTGTCGAAAAGCAGCATCCACCGCATTCTTCAAGCACACAATGGCATCCTTACAAACTTCAAATCCTGCAGAAATTAAGCGAAGATGATCCAGACTGACGGATGGAATTTTGTGAATGGGTTACGGAACAATGTGCTCAAAATGCCAATTTCCCGTCCACCATTCTGTTCAGTGATGAGGCTGTTTTTTACGCAAATGGTGAGGTGAACCGACAGAACACCCGCTACTGTCGCAAGACAACCCTCACTGGTTTACTGCTTCAAAGGAACAAGGTGTCGCTCGATGGTATGGTGTGGCATTTGGAAAGACCGTATCATAGGCCCCTCCTTTTTTGATGAAACTGTCACAGGAAACGCCTACTTGCGTATGCTCAACGAGGAAGCATTCCCCAATGTCTTGAACACAGATGGGGATTTCCCAACATGGTTCCAGCAGGATGGTGCTCCTGCCCATTACAGCATCCGGGTAAGAGAGTGGCTGCACCGACAATTCCCTGGTCATTGGCTAGGACGTCGAGAGCCTGTGGAGTGGCCGGCAAGGAGCCCCGATCTTATCCCGTTGGATTTTTATCTCTGGGGTCACTTGAAGGCGTTGATCTCCGCGGAGAAAATTCAGTGTGTTGCACATTTGCGGGAGCGCATTATCGACGCATGTAACACCATCACTCCTGATACCATTCGCCGTGTGTTTGCTGACTGGATATCTCGTCTGCATTTGTGTATCAATAATAATGGTGGACACATTGAACACGTTCTGTGAATAAAAGCCGTTTTTATTGCCGTTTTTATAATTTTGCCCTATAGTTCCAGATAACGTAGAATATTTTTTTCCATTCTTTTCGATAAAATACTTAATAGAAGTGTTAGGAATAAAAAGCTGAAAAAAAAAATCCAAAGCATGGATAGGATAATTCATCATTCCAACTTGTGGTTATTTTTGGTGATATTAACTTTAAGTCGATAGTCCATAATTTTTAGCAAGATTTTCAACTTTTTTTTAGCTTTTAGTGAATTATTAGTGATTTTTGGTGCTACTATAGCGTGCGGTCTACAAAGATATCTTTAGTCTATAAAAGAATTTGTGCTTAAGTGACCTGACCTGACTTGAATTTGTGCTGACCTGACCTGAAATGACTTGACTTGACTTTATCTTTGGGGACGAATGTGAAGTCAAGGCGGACTATAAAAGGGGAATCATGAAGACAAATATTAGTTCAATTACATTAAAACAAAAAATTTAAAGGACAAATAAAACAAACAATTCATTCTATGGGATATAATGCCCGGTTAGGTCAACTGTATGCTCTTGACAATTGGTTAAGTTAAGTTGTGATATTTCCGTTAGTTTTAACGAAAATATCACAACTCAACCTAACCAATCATCAAGAGCATACAGTTGACCAACCGGGCATTATATCCCATAGAATGAATTGCTTGTTTCATTTGTCCTTTAAATTTTTTGTTTTAATGTAATTGAATTTCTAAATATGTTGTAGACCGCAGGCTATAGTGTAAATATCTTTGTAGACCGCACGCTATAGTAGCACCTGATTTTTTTAATATTGCTCTAGTGACATTTACAAACGTGATTTGGCAATTCTGCCCACGTTGTCATTGCCTAGTCTCGCTACAGTCGCCAGTTGCCTCACACACCTCACATTGAAACCAATTGAAACCACATTCTGGCAAAATGGCAAACAAACTTCATTCACGTGTGTATGATCACGTGTGTAGGACTGGAAACTCCATTCCATGATGCTCTCCTACAAGCGTTTCAGAGGTAGGTACACAGCTGATAACATCTACTCCCATTACTCTGAAACCATCAGCCTCTTCGACATCACCAACAAAATCTCGAATGTGATTTCAGACAATGCATTCAATATAACCAAAGAAGTTCTCTCTCTGCTTGGATTTCATCATGTCATCACTGATGATGCTGAGGCCTCTGACAGTGACATTGACAGTAATGAAGAGGAAGCCACTGAGCCTGATGATGGGCAAGGAGACCAGCTGCAGCTTATCACATAACACAACCCCTGTTTTTCCCACACACTCTAACTTGTCATGGAGGATGGGTTTAAAGAGACTGGCACTGGCAATCTGCACAAAGTCATCGCAAAAGCTTCAAAAATTGTCGCACATATCAAGAAATCCATACATGCGGCTGATCTTATTGAAGGGGAGAATCGTGTCCAGACAGCCACACCTACACGCTGGAACTCCGAAGTGAAGATGCTGCGGTCTCTTCTGACAATCCCATCTGAAAAGCTGGACCACCTTGATACAGCAACGTTAACTGCTTATGAATGTAATATCCTGGAGGTTCTGTGTGAGATCTTGACGCCACTGATTATGTGCAGGGTCAGAACAAGGTCACTTCCAGCTATGTTATTCCATGTATCCTTGGTCTGAAAGCCCGGCTCAATTTCGTGAACTCTCACTTTAATAATAAGCTAGTGACAACTCTCAGAGGCTCTGTCATCAGGCGCCTATCTGGATATGAAAAAAGTGACGTTTTTGTGCCTGCTGCTGCTTTTGATCCTAGATTCAAACTCCAGTAGTGTACAGCTGACACTAACTCACTCCAGACACAGTGACACTCTATTTGCAAAAGCAGGTGCTGTAATCCCACCAACCACTCAGACTACCAATTCAAGCACTCAATAAAACTAGCCTGACAAATCTCCTCCATGTAAACGCAGCAGACTCTTCAGCTTTATGGACCCTTCAACTGAACCTACACCTGAACCCTCCAGTGTGGAAAAGGAGGTCCAGGAATATCTAAATGTCCCCTGTATGCCTGAAGATTGTGAGCCACTCCAGTACTGTCAGGTCAATAAATTAACCTACCTATGTCTTGCTGCCCTGCCTCAATGCTATCTTGGTATCCCTGCCTCCTTTGCCCCGTCGAACGTCTGTTTAGCATTGGAAGCAAAATTCTCAGGCCTGATCGCAGCAGGATGACTGATACTACATTTGAAAGGCTCCTGAATATCAAAGTCAACAAGTTATATATAACACTGCATGAACCTAGTTTGTGTTTAACATTTACACTATGTATACAGAAATAAAATGCTTAGACTGTGGTATACTTTTCTTTTCCTTTTATTTACATTAGGTGTTGCTCTGGAATGTAACTGTAATTGGAATCAATTACTTGTCACAGTAATTGTAATTGCAATCATTTACAATCCTTTGCCAACTGTAATTGCAATTTTAATTGAACATATGCAGTAATTATAATTGTAATCAATTACATTGTCATTGTAAGTGTCCTATGCCTGATATACATACATGAAAAGCACCGCAGAAATTATATAAAAATTGATTTAATAATTATGTAAAACATTTGGCAGCAGAAATTTAAAAATTACATATGTTATTAAAAATAATTGTATACTTCGAATACTCCAGACTCAGAAGTTCTGTGATATCATAAAATAAAAACTTGATAAAAACATGTAAATTCCCAATTTCCAGTGTATTAATTTGAAGACACTTTAATTTTCCATGTATAAAATTTTTAAGGATAAGGAGAAAAGTATATATTTATGAAGACAAATGAAGCACGAAAGGAGATCAACAGCAAGCAAGAATGTCTGCTGACTATTGTATCATAGATGAATTTAATAATATTAGAGACAAAGTTTCACACAAAAATAATTGTTTAGATTTTGTATTCAGAAATAAAAACTGACTGATTGACAATACTCATAGAAAAATTGCTACCAAGATTATATCAGACTATAATATTATTGAAATAATCACTGTAACGACGACGTCGAAAAAGTAACCAAAAGGTATCAAATCAAAAAGTCTGAATGTTTTAACTTAAATTCCATGGTCACAAACTGGGAAAGTATAAAATCAAGCATAGTGGATTAGTGGTGGTAGATTGAAAACAAAACGCGTAGGTATAAAACAATGGGATATACGCTCTTCTTAGAAGAGGGATTCTAGAAAAATGGACTCTTACAATGTAAAAACAAGCAACAATAAAAAGAAACTAACTCGAGGGAGAAAGGAGGACACTGTTCCGCAAGGTGAAGGGGACAGTTACGAAATTAAATTATTACTAAAACAACAATATTGGAAAAGTTACGACAGGAACACTGGAAAATAGTGACTGACATAAAAATGCTAACTGAAAACCGTACAAAAAGATGTGGAAACGATAAAAAATCGAAAAAATTTCTATATAATTGTAAAAAGGGTACGAAGAACCAAAATAATATTGCACTCCTGAAAATATTAAGAGTACAGTATAAATAAGGTTTGCCTCAGAAGTAGGGGGCCTACTGTAAATAAAATTATATGTGACCTGTAACCCTTCTTTTGGAGGAAAATTATAAGGAGGAAATATTACCGACTTTGATTTTACACCAGACGTTATACGAGGGCCACTCAATATATTTTGCCCCACCTTTTTTTTTCTTTCCAAGTTTCCTTGTAAGTTCCAGAAATTTTGTACACAAGTAGTTACGTATCTTTTTCACAAGTTTTTAGTTTTTCACATAGTCTCCATCCTTTTCTACGGCTCTCTTCACCTCGAAACAAGGGCCTTTATTCCTCGCTGGTAAATGTCTGCTGGGTTCCGCTGGAGCCACCTCTTAACCTCCTCAACAGCCTCATCGTCACTCTGAAACTTTCTTCCACGAATAGCACAATTCATTGGCCCAAACAAATGGAAGTCTGAAGGTGCCAGATCCGGGCTGTATGGAGGGTGGGGTAACACAGTCAAGCGCATTTTTGTGATGGCCTCTCTTGTTTGCAAACTGTTGTGCGTCTTGCGTTATCGTGCAAAAGAAGGACGTCTTCCAGTTTTCTCTCGAGTCAAACTCGCTTTATACGTCTCTGGAGTCTCTGTAGGGTAGCAATATATGCCTCTGAGTTGATTGTTTGTCCTTTCTTCATAATGTCCACCAGAATCACCCCTCTCATGTCCCAGAAGATGGTGGTCATAACCTTTCCTGCAAAGGGAGCCATTTTGAACTTTTTATTGCGTGGGGAGTCTGCGCGATGCCACTCCATGGATTGGCATTTTGTTTCAGATTCAAAGTGGTGTACCCAAGTTAGGAAGTCATCCCCTTCTGTCTCGTATCGATTCAACGACTCAGAAGCAATTTCTTTTCTTTGGGCTTTGTGATCTTCAGTCAGTTCGCGAGGAACAAACCGTGAACACACTTTTGAGTATCCCAGTTGCTGAACTATCGTATTCACACTTCCTTCACTAATTCCTAGCTCCAGTGATAGCTCCTTGTATGTGATGCGCTGATTTGATCGAATGATGCAAAGTGTGAGATGTCACAGCCAATGCCGGGTGACTGCTGCGTGGCTCATCATCGAGGCTGGCTCTCCCTCTCTCCGATGATCTCACACGTTTAGATCAGCGTCCAACTGTGCTTCGATCAACAACAGCATCTCCGTAAACGTTTTGTCGAAGTTTGTGAATATTTCCAACTGTTTCCTTCTCTGCGGCTAAGAACTCGATAACAGCTCTCTGTTTACGACGCACATCACTGTCAGACGCCATTTTCGAAAGTGCGTTTACCATCGGTTTTATACAAGGAGGGAGGTTCAAACTTGAAAAATGCGGTTATGTGAAGCGCAGAAAGTTCAAAAGTCTACATTTCAAACCAAAGGTACGAGATGTTTTCTATTACGTGACCTTATACAATTTTGTCATGCTGATTTCAAATTTTACAACCATTTTTATGTGTCACGTCAGGATTTTTCACAAAATATAAGTCCGATATATTCATAGTATGTATTAAACAACTAAATTTCCAAGAGTACAAAATTATAAGAAATACAAAGACAATACATTTCAAAGTAAATTCATCTTTGATATTTAATTGATACCAAATAGATCAATCGTGATTGATCAATAGGAGAAAATCGTCGTTTTTTTGCTCGCTTCTTGCGCTGCATTTCTTCCGAACCTTCCCGTTTCAGAGACCAGCAGTAATCTGCCATTATGTTGACAACCTACCTTCCTTAGTATCTTTTTGCCATAGTCTTGATATCCTGGTGGAACCTTTCTCTCGTTCCTCACTCACACTACCCAAGTTTTCAGGAAAATAGTCCGAAATACAAAATGGGTGATAGGTATTTGCCAGAAAACTGTACGTGATGAGAAAAAATGGATGTGATTTTTGGATTCAACGCACCTGAATTGATAAAAAACAGTTATGTATGTTGAAACATTAGATATGTTGCATACCAGTGTAATTAATAATTAATTAATAATAAAATAACTCCATGTGCTAGGGATTTTCATGTTTTATATGTGTAAGTTCATGTATTGGTGACTTTGTAACATTAAATTTAAAGTCAGTGAGTGTATTTAAATTTTTCTTGGTAAGGATTCACGGATTCCACGGATTAACTGATTCCATGTTAAACCGTAGGTTCTTATTCTCGGGAATGTCGAAAGCCACAGTCATAGTCTTAGGAAAAGTGATCACCTTATCATTCCTGAAGGAAGTTAAGTACCTTAATGTATACTGAAGTCGTGATGAAGACGTAGCCTACTATTGATTAGATCCCCGAATAAACGCAGAATTATAAACTGAGATCGCAAAAGTATTAGAGCAATAGGAAGATATGTACAGTTAACCTCTTAACGACTGAAGTTTTTGTAGGGTTAAGTTATGAGTGCGTGTATTGGAAACGGTATAAATTCGACCCAGTGGTCCAAAAGAGGTTAATTACAAAAGACACTGGCCACACCTATCCTAGGACCCGGTGTATCCCGACTTTTGTATAATCGATGATACTTAGAAGCATTCAAACTTTCATGATTTACCAGAATTTGCATTAGGTTGTTCAATATTCATATAGATCAGTGGTTCTTAAACTGGGGGACGCGCCACCCAAAGGGGTCGCGAGAATATTTTAGGGGGGCGCGGGGGATTAATGAACAATCGTCGCCGGTATTGTAAGTGAAAAGAGCCAGTATAAATTTAATGAACTGTAATATTAGTCAAGGCACTTAAACATCATGTGGGCGATGGATCAGAAGTCAACTCGTAGTGGGGTCACGGGGCAGAAAAGTTTAAGAACCACTGATATAGGTGATGGGGAACTAATACTTCTTTTATTGGTACCGTTTTTAATAAGATTAACCGAAATAAGTTTATAAATTTATAAAGACTCGGTTTTTATTAAAATACTATCATACAATCACTTCCCGAGAAATGGATATTATCTTCCCATACACTGATAAACGTCCTGTTAAAATGTTTATTTTAAAAAATCTTCTGTTAAAATAACAAAGAAAGTTATTACTAAACAAAAAGTTATGTATTTTATTTTCTACTACTTTAAATGTAATAACTTAATGAAAGCATTATTTCAAAGTTCTTCCAAATCTGATTTTCAAACAAATGTCCAATTTGCTGATATGTTTCCGCTGCTGATGCGCGTGCTTGCTCCAAACTTTTGAATATATAAGAATAAAAGAATAAATCATTCGGCAACTTATGGGTTTTATTTTTTTTAATCAGCTTTTTGAAAACACTCTTATAAACGATTTGAAGTTTTAAAATAAAAATAAGTACAAAAATATCTCCAAATGATTATGCAAATGTACTGAAAGTTCTCACAATTGTTCTCGGGTTTAGAATTTATACGTTTTTGGAGGGTCGCAAGCCCATGTTGGTATTTGGAACTATGTTAATTATATTTCTTTCACTTTCATTCATTATTCTTTTACGATCATTGCTCGTGTTTATGTTTCATTCCATTCGAGGGATTAGCATAACCTACTCATTTATTTACAACAGCGTTTGCGCGCAATTGTCCGCATTCGTACATTATTTTATCTTTTGCAGTGTTTAAACGCTTGCATTTATTTATTCATCTTGAATTTTGGATTATAAATAATTTATAAAATAATTTTGTTCTTGAGCCATTCTGTGTCTTTGTTATAAATTTACATCATATACCATCGCCTGTCCATCGGTCACCAGAATTGGGATACAATTTGCTGTAGTGTATCGCCGGATTTTGCTATCCATCCATTAATAATTAGAATTCTTCACTTTCAGTTTTAAAGTTTGCTTGAATATCCCACCCCAGACACACACACACATACACACACACACACATGTGCCATCTGGACATAAGTAAGGTACCTATTTTTTTTATCCATATATTTATAAAAAAATTAACCAAACCTAATTTAACCTAACCTAACCTAACCTTAGTGCCATCGAACCGAAAAGGATGTGATAAAGGTTTCGAACGCAATTGAGAGCTCGAACGGTGGTTTTTAAGATATTAAATAGTGAGGTACTCGCTAATTTAGCCTAACTTAACCAAATCTTAATTAACCTAACCTAATCAAGATCAACATATCTTTTTTCCGACAATAAAAATGCTTCTAGAATTTTTATATAATTTTTTGATGTTCCGAGGTACCAAGAGTGTTACCTAAAGAATAATAACCCCACTACATCTGAGAATTATCACACACTTAACTTCATTTATGCCTAGTTGCTTACGCGCGCGCGAGCACACACACACACACACACACACACACACACACACACATATATATATAGTGGTCTTATTATACTTGTGAGGTAATCTAACCTAGCAAAGGTATCTAGGTATGACTAGTAGTTGTTGAAATTTTTGGATTCGCAAAGTACCTCAACCACCTCGCTAGAACCACTAAATTGGGGAGTAGAATTTATTACCTCATTAGATTTTAGTACTCCATATGGCTAGTGTATTTTATGAACTGGTACCTCGTAAGTAGAGTTATTCTTCCCGTATTTCGTTGTTTCAAAATGAGGGGATGTGTATGAGCAGTAACGTTCTACATCATAGCGTTGAAGAAGGTCAATCAATCCCTCGAAATTTTTCAATTTTAATTCCTGATTAATAGAAGGGTTTTTTCTTTTAATACTACCAGTTATGAACTCTTATTAATCTTTTCGCATTCCTTCCTCAGATAATCAGTAAATTAATTGAAATTGTGAGGGGGATTTTCTATCTCATTTTAGGAGTATGAATATTTAATGAATTTTAAATTTAAAAACAAAGCATTGTCAGATAGATGATTGGCCCCAAGCACTTGGTAAAGAATGTATATGTATGTAATTTTAGCTAATTTCTGCAAAGTGATGTGTTATCCGATGTATGTGCCCTTTTTGTTTTCTTTTTTCGTGATATCGATATCACCATATATCCGTAAATAGAGTTATAAAGCTTAATAAGTATCAAAGTGTTTTGTACACTTTACACTTGAACACATCCTCTATCTTAAAGAATACAAAGTTCAGTTCTATTTTGCGAGAATTTAAACATTTTCGATTTGTTGCTGCGTGATTTGGCGGATGTTGTTTCGATTCTCGACTTCATTTCTCAGATATGTCGAGGCTTCGTGGATTAAACGATGCTCTTTACATGGCCCCATAAAACGTTATCTAAAGGGGTTAGGTCTAGTCGAGTGTGGAGGGCAGGAAAATTTTGCTCCTCTCCCAATCCATTTCCCTGAGAGTTTGGATAAAAAATCTTCTAACATTCAAATCACACGAATAGGAAGCTCGGTGTTGTTGGAAAATTGTTTGGTCCACAAGATTTAAGGCCGTGAGCTAAGGAAAAATGTTATGCAGCATTTAAAGGTAGTATAGCGTTCTCCATTTACGGTCGTCTCGTCAAAAAGAAAGGCCTGTGATTTTCGTAAGGCGCACCGCACAGTGACCTTAAAAGAGTTTTTCTGATGATGCCAAAGCTCATTTGGTATTTTAGTCCCTAAATTCCGTAATTGTGACTGTTAAGAGTGCCACTGAAATTAATTAATTATCGTTTCATCCGAAAAGTATTAAATGCTCCAAAGCGTTAGGATTTTTTGAGAATTTCGCTAGAAGCTGATCGCGGAAGTCTACCCTCGCGACATAATCCTCTTCTATTAAGTCTCGCGCAACTTACAAGAATAGTTACGCATTTTCACCTTCAGAGTTTTAGCATTATAGATATTGAAATATTTATCTTTGAAAAGTGAGTAGGCGATTTCTTGGGCTTCTTTTAAATGCATTTCGAACAGTCGCCGTTGTTTATTCAACAATTTTTTACCACTCACTTACCCTGTCTCTTTACATTTTTTCATCCAGTATTTTAGTTTTCAAGAGGTGGATCTTTCTTCTAATCAGTCTAATGGATTCTGAATTTTTTCCTTGCTTTTCTACTAGATTTGGATTCGGGCAACCGCAGAGCGCAATTTATTTTTCAAATGTCGCCATTTTGTTCTTTTGTCTGACTTAATCAATTCAGGCTTTTAAAAAAATTTATAGTTAAAGTTCATAATTCTGTTTATACAGGGTGGCGCAAAAGTCAGGACACATAAGAACTATGTTCTTCAGTATATATATATATATATATATATATGCACCGAAAAGCATGTGCCCTGACTTTTGCGCTACCCTGTATACTTATTAAATTTTAAAACTTCTCAGACATATATATATATATATATATATATATATTATAATAATAATAATAATAATAATAATGGATCATTCAGTCTCATTGTAATCATTTGTAATATTCCCCGTCATGAATGTCTGGACTTCTCTGACAATATGTCTTCTTTTTTATAGTGTGCATCTTATTCATGTTGTTCATTCCTCATTCCTTAGTGTCATTCTTTTGTTGCATTCATTCATTTATTCATTCATGAAACGCAAACATTGTCAGCAGTGAAAAAACAAACTTTCCATTCATTGTATGATCACTCCGTATATAAATATAAAGAAAAAAAACTACATTATTTAAAAATTACCTTCATCAAAAGGAAATAAATTTTCGTTTATGATAAATAATAATGATAATTATAAATAATGATAACACGCAGTAGAAATAAGGTGTCCTTAAAATAAGCTAAATATTTGTATGACCTTTCGACGTTTGTCTGCCCTCTTCACTAAAGATCACCAATAATTCACTAAAGATCACCAATAAACGCTTTCGGACCCCCTTTGATAAAGGCGGGCGTATTTGCGATGAAAAAGTCGAAGCTTCTAATTAATAATTTTATATTGTTCGACTTATATAACGTATACACTATACACGAAAAACTTACTATAGTTAAATTATGAACGTACTAACGATATAAATGAACTAAGAATTACTGGTTTTTATTTCGTCTTAACAGTATATCATTTATTAATCTGATTCCTTTGTATTTGCAGTGGGGTGAATTGGACCTAGTTTTAGACTTGCACGCCACCTCATCCCAGCTTGGCACTTTCATCTATGGTAATTCTTACGATGACGTTTACAGGTAAGTTCACGATTCTCTCTCTCTCTCTCTCTCTCTCTCTATATATATATATATATATATATATATATACAGGGTGTCCCGTAAGTCTGGACCCATAGGGATTTATAATATATTTTTTTATTATGTTATTATTATTTTATTATTATTATTTTTTATTATTTTTATTATGATTTTTATTTGTGGGGCCACTTGAAAGCCAAAGTGTACGAGGTCAAACTTCAGAACATTTTCCACCTTAAAGCACGCATTGTGGAGGCGTGTCAAGAAATTTCTGCGACTGTGATTCAGAAAGTGCTGTCGCAGTGGAGATTGCGTCTTCAACTATGTGTGCGACACAACGGCGGACACTTTGAACAGATTATGTAATAAATTTTTGGACTATTTTGTAATTTTATTATTTTTCCCTATGGGTCCAGACTTACGGGACACCCTGTGTATATATATATATATATATAAATAAATATCTGTTTCCTCATGTTCTGTTTGAATAAATGTTAAATGTTCAGGATCGCCGCCAGCATTCTCCTTCATTCGTGAATTTGATGAAGGAGAGAGATCTTATATTCTCATCCTTCCCTCGTAACCCGCTACGCACGCCTGGTCAGGAGTATGGCTCAGAAAATTTGTCAAATTAACTTCTAAATGTCGTAATTTAAATATTTTGTGCATTTCACATTTCTTTTTGTTGAAAATGAAACGGTTTTGAACCTCCTACATACGTACAGTATGTTTAGTGTGGGTTTTCTAGCGCTGTTCTCAAAGTTCCTATTCATAATATCTTACGAAAGATGCAAAATCTTTTTGTCCCTTCATTCCAAGGCGTTTTTATTTTATTTTTACAGTATATATATACAGGATGTTTCATAACATGTGGGACGCACTTTCAGGATGGATTCAGTCCCTGAAAACAATGAAAAACGTTTATATAAACATATGCCCGAAATCGCTTTGTTTCCGAGTTACAGCCCGTTTTGTGTTCCAGCAATTCTTTCCGCAAAATGTTTACAAACACTGCTTGCCGACAATGTTTATGAGTGTGTACGAGACTTATTTCATGTATGGCCTTGCCGATTGTAATGTTTCGTACACTCTATGACATATTTCAATATCGGTGAGTCATCAGTCAGTCAGAGGTGCATTGCGGTGTTTCACTGTTCGTATTCGTAACTTCTTACCGTGAATAAGTGCAGTCCATTAAAAAAAAAAACTTAAAAGTTTTTGTGCTATTCAGTGATAGTGTGCATTCGAAGTGAGAATGGAAGCTTGTTCAAACAGAAAAATGGCAGACATGCATCTCATGTATGGCTTGCCGAGTGTAATGCGGTCGCAGCAAGACGTCTGTATGCGGAAAGGTTTCCGAATCGCCGTCTGCCAGATAAGAAGACCTTTCAGAGAATAGACGAGCGTCTTGGTGATACAGGATCATTCAACAAGCGAGTTTCAGATAGTGGTAGACCAATCAGCGCCAGAACTGTTGAGTTGGAGGAGCGGGTTCTGAATCGCGTGGAGGAACATCCTGGTGTCAACACCCGAAGGATAGCAGCAGCAGAGGGTGTAAGATACACAACTGTGTGGAGAATTTTAGAGGAACAATAGCTTTACCCATATCACATTCAGAGAGTACAAGGCCTTGCTGAAGCTGATTTCCCACCACGAGAGGCTTTTTTGTACTTGGTTCCTTCAACATTGTGCTCGCGATCCTCATTTTCTATCCTCCGTGTTGTTTTCTGATGAGGCTGCCTTCACAAGAAATTACATGATAAATTTTCACAACACTCATCACTGAGCCGAAGAGAATCCGCATACCATCATCCAGTCAAGGCACCAACAACAATTTAGTATCAATGTATGGGCAGGACTTATTGCCGACAACTTAATCGGTCCTTTTGTTTTGACTGGAAGATTAACAGGAGAATCCTATTCTAATTTTTTAAGGAATGATTTAAGCGATTTACTAGGTAAAGTTCCTCTTGGTGTCCGACATCGTATGTGGTTTATGCATTACAGCGCTCCGCCTCATTTTAGTCGAGTAGCCAGAGACGATTTGGATGTCCACTTCCCTGATAAATGGATAGGCCGTGAAGGACCCATTGCGTGGTCTGCTCCCTACCCGGACCTGAATCCATTCGATTTTTACCTGGGATCATCTGAAATCCATCGTTTACGTGACACCCATTGACAACGTTGAAATGCTTCGCCAACGTGTAGAACAAGGATGCCAGAAAATCCGAGCAATACCTGGAATGTGTGAACGCGTCGGGCAGTCTATGATGAAGCGTATTCAGGCGTGTATTCAAACGCAAGGCGGTCATTTTGAGCACTTCCTTTAAAGGTAAGGCGGATACTTGCTAGAACCGTTGTACATAAATTCTACCCAGTAAATTCCACCCCCGAAAAATCCACCCAGTAAATTTCACCCATAGTAAATTCCACCCATGGTAAATTCCACGCAAAGGGTTATCAAAAAAGTTTACAGTTTATTAAAGTTTACTAAAAAGTTTATGCAAAAAAAAAAACTGGTAAAAATATAGGTTAGGTCAACTGTACACCCTTGATGATTGGTTAGGTTTAGTTGTGATATTTTCGTTAAAACTAACGAAAATGACGCTAACTCAAAAACAAGTGATTTGCTATAGAAACGATGGTCAAAATCATTCGAATCACCTAAAAACACATCAGAAACACACTGTCCAGTGATGGAAAACACTGTCCAGTGACTATCAAAAATTGACCTTAGAAAATAACAAAGTTATAATTGATAAAATTCTTAAATTTTTTGATGGAATTTACCATGGGTGGAATTTACCATGGGTGGAATTTACCATGGGTGGAATTTACTGGGTGGAATTTACATGGAACCACTAGAACATATAACGGGCTGTAATTCGGAAACAAAGCGATTTCGGGAATATGTTTATATAAACTTTTTTAATTGTTTTCAGATCATGAATCTATCCTGAAAGTGCGTCCCACATGTTATGAAACACCCTGTATATATATATATATATATATATAATATATGTAAAGAACGACGCTTGTGTAGAAGAACGTTCCGCACAAGATGAGGAAGGAGAACGAACAAATGAAAAATTAGGTAACCACCCGGGAATCGAACCCGGGATCTTCCGATTGCCGGTCAGATATGCTATCCACTACACCATGGGCCTCGATTAATCAGAAGTCGTAATTCTCCTACATACGAGCAGAAACCAATGCCCTGAGGGGGCACCTTCGCATGCTGTTTGCAGTTAAAATGTATATATAAGTACGGCATGCGAAGGTGCCCCCTCAGGGCATTGGTTTCTGCTCGTATGTAGGAGAATTACGACTTCTGATTAATCGAGGCCCATGGTGTAGTGGATAGCATATCTGACCGGCAATCGGAAGATCCCGGGTTCGATTCCCGGGTGGTTACCTCATTTTTCATTTGTTCGTTCTCCCTCCTCATCTTGTGCGGAACGTTCTTCTACACAAGCGTCGTTCTTTACATTAATTATACTGTGTGTTGTTTGCAGTTAAAATGTATATATGTGTGTGTGTGTGTGTGTGTGTGTTTTATAGAAAATCAATTCACATTTTACTTCTTTGTGTTGAATATATTGGGTGTCAGGTGACTAAGAAATCACTCGATACTTTTGACATTGTTTTCCCGAGTACATGAAATTATTCCAACTATTGATTTTAGTTCGAATGTTATATGTTGAGATAAAAATCCTATTCTACAGTTTCACAATTTACCTACATGCTTTTGACCAAAGATTAAAAGGCTATCACTAAATAAATGTACACTGAAACAAGGCGTTAATGAATTGGAATAGAAAAAAATTCCTTTGTACTTGGTTATAGCATACTGTCAAGCTTAATATTAGATGGAAAAAGGGGTTTTGTGGGCCGACCGAAGGTCAGCTGCGAACTGTTAGGTTTCACATCGTCGTCATAAACTGTTTTTCCATTTGAAGGAGGGATAAGAAGGGAGCGGGAGGGAGTAGGCTAGGAGAGGGAGACTTAACGATTTTCTAGTTTGTATTATGTTTAACCTATTTCACGGAAACAGCGGGCAAATTGGGATCGCGCCTATTGACTAATAGTTGTGTTTGTCTTTAAATCATTATTACAAACGTTATACTAGATTTTAGGATTACCTGAAGATCGGGCCCCCAGCCTTCTTTAGTTAGCTTTATAAGGCTAACTAACGAAAATATCACGACCTAACCTAACCAATCGTCAAGGGCGTACAGTTGACCTAACGATTGGTTAGGTTAGGTCGTGATATTTTCGTTAGTTAGCCTTATAAGGCTAACTAAAGTAGGGTGGCCAGACGTCCGGCTTTAGGCGGACAGTCCGCCTTTTGAGCACTCTGTCTTAGGGTGGCAATTTCCAAACTTCCAAAAAGGAGGACACTGCGTATGTGGCCGTACGTTAACATATATATATAATATATATATGTTAACGTACGGCCACATACGCAGTGTCCTCCTTTTTAAATGGCCACCCTAAACTAAAGAAGGCTGGGGGCCCTGATCTTCAGGTGATCCAGATTTTATAAATAAGAATTTTTTTAATTAAATTTCTAAATGTATCAGTAATTAAAACAACGTTACTCGTGTCGCAAATAAAACAAATTATTTTAGTTTACCTCCTAATTTCTGTAGACTTTAATTAAAACTCAACTTATTTTTAAGTGTTTTTGTGTACTTAATTTAAGGGATTGGATCTTATTAAAAATTTGGACTGTGTCAAATTTTTTTGAAAATTTTGTCACTAGTACAGTTTTTTATGTCGATTCTAAACATGCAACTCATTTTTTGTGGAAATACATATTTAACATTTTATTGGCGTTTGTTTGCAGGAATAGTGCCAGCTTCTCCATACGAACTCGCAAAAAACAGTAATTTTTGTTGTTATTAATGTTTATTTGTTGCCTGCTTACACCTAGTTTAGTGTGAATATTATTGTTGAAGTGTGAGCATATGATAATGCAGTGCTGTAATCTATCTACTTGCGAGTTGCCTCCGGTCAATTGAATTCCCGGTTAGGTCAATTGAATGCCCGGTTAGGTCAACTGTACGCCCTTGACGATTGGTTACGTTAAGTCGTGATATTTTCGTTAAAACTAACGAAAATATTACGACTCAACCTAACCAATCGTCAAGGGCGTACAATTAACCTAACCGGGCATTCAGTTGACCTAACCGGGCATTCAGTTACCTAACCTGGCATTCAATTGACCGGGGAACATTAATAACAACATAAATTACTGTTTATGCGAGTTCGTATGGAGAAGCTGGCACTATTTCTGCAAACAAACGCCAATAAAATGTTAAATATTTATTTCCACAAAAAATGAGTTGCATATTTAGAATCAACATAAAAAACTGTACTAGTGACAAAATTTAAAAAAAAAATTTGACACAGTCCAAATCTTTAATAAGATCCAAGGGATTTCCGTTTCAGTTTTGTTATACATATTCAAACGATGAGTTTGTACCTGCCAGGTGATTCGTAGTCACTGGGAAATGCTGGAATTCTGCGGCCAAATCACAAGCAATTAAGACGAAGCTCATAGTTCGCCACCAAAGATAACTCGAATCAAAAGCTTCATTATTTCATTGAAATGAAGATCCTTCGAGGATGAAAAATCCTTTTAAGAAGAAGGAAACAAAGTTTTATAGATGCGAATCCTCACCTTTGATGATAAATACAATAAATGCATTGGCAGGAATTTTTATGGCTTAAAACTTTATCACGAACGTGATAAATGGCTTTCTATTAAAACGTGCTCAAAATTAAATCTGTTTGACATATATAGGAATTATATAAGTATAACTTTCTAGGAAGCATTTATCACTACACATAAAATGGAATATATATATATATATATATATGTGTGTGTGTGTGTATGTTACACACAGACCATGCATGGAACAAGGAACGATTCTGGAAAAATTAAATCCACTATAGTAATGATAAATGACAAATACTATAGTTTTTCTTTTTCATGATGTTAGCCCGATGTTAACCCGATGTTAGTAGATTGGATCCAGCTTTGGGACAGGATCTAGGGTTTACAGCTACACCTAGCCTACTAAATTCAGAACCTCAATATACGCAAGAAACTCGTTGCACTCAAGTCGGATTGAATATATCAAAGAAAAAGGGGTAACTATTATATTTTCAGCCAAAAACCAAAACTTAAACCTCATCTGGCAGAATTGAGCGTCCACTTTTTAAAGCACTTAACATGTCTGTTTCATGATAGGATTGAACTCAGAATGGTTCCTTGAGATATTTTATGTTACACATAGAACGTGCATGGAACAAGGAACACTTCTGGGAAAATTAAATCCACTATAGTTTGAAAAAGCAATGGTAAATGACAAATATTATAGTTTTCTTTTTCATGATGTTAGCCCGACGTGGGCAACGGGTCACTAGCAAAGAGGCACCAAAATATAGCTTCCCTCACCAGCCGTGACCCGTTGCCCACGTCTGGCTAACATCATTAAAAAGAAAAATTATAGTATTTGTCATTTATCATTACTTATTCGAACTATAGTGGATTTAATTTTTCAAGAAGAGTTCCTTGTTCCATGCACGGTCTGTGTGTAATATAAGAGAGCTTATGGGACCATTCTGAGTTGAACCCCATATATATATATATATATATATATATATATATATATATATATATATATATATATATATATATATATATATATATATACAGGGCGTCCCAAAACAATGTATACACACTTTAAATACTTATAAAGGCAGTGTTTATTAAAATATATTTCATTTTCAAAATGTAATAGAATCTACAGACATTATTTAATTGTTTTGTCAACGCCTGTTTTCAAACTGACGTCCGTTCTGGTCCAGGCACTGCTGATAACGCGAAGCAATGGAATCGCAAACATCACGAAACATTTCGTTTGGTATTTGTGTGCATTCTCGTTCAATGGCTGCTCTCAATTCAGCGACTGTTACAGGTTTTATAGCGTAGACTTTGTCTTTTAAGTATCCCCATAAAAAAAGTCTAGTGGTGTGAGGTCTGGTGAACGCGGAGGGTATTCTACGAAACCCCTTCGTCCAATCCACATCCACATCGTGCCAAGTACCACTCGCAATACTCCACTCTTCGGTCCGGATCATCTTCATTAATAGCATGGACTAATCTTGGAATGTAACTTTTCCATTGACAGCGCTTCAAAATGCGTTGGACAGACGATTCTGAAATTCCTACCTCACGACTCGCTTGCCGCACAGATTTTCTTGGACTTTGGTGATACGTTTCCAGTACTCTTTCTTGCTTTGTGGGGCTTGTCGATGTCCGTGGTCTTCCGGAACGCTTCTTGTGGACATTCTGAACAGTTCCATCGGCTTCAAACTTATCTCTAATTCGAGTGATGGTAAGTCGCGTTGGTGGATCTGTTTGAAACTCCCTCCTAAACTGTCTTTGCACTTCAACTGCGTTTTCACACTTCCAGTAGCATTTTAGAATGAATTTCCTTTGTTCAAAGCTTAGTCTGATTGCCATTATTAATTCTAATGGGTTTAACTTGGAAAGAAAGAAACATCAATTGAGCTATCAGCTGTTAAAGTGTGTATACATTTTTTTGGGACGCCCTGTATATATATATATGATATATAATATATAATATATATATATATATATATATATATATATATATCAGGTCATCCCATAAGTAATGTCGTTTTTTAGATCGGAATTTGAAGGACAAAAAAAAAAAAACTGAAACTTTTTAATCTAGTATATATTTTCTATCGGAATTAATGACACTCTGCCAACGTCCTACAAGCTTTTCAATGCCATGTTTATAAAATTCAGGCGGTTTTGAAGCAAAAAACGTACAAGGACTGGTGTGCAGGTCATCTAAAGAAGTATACTGTTTCTCGTCAAGATAGTTTTGCAGACTCCTGAAGAGATGATAATCTGAAGGCGCAAGGTCTGGAGAATATGGAGGATGTGGAAGTTTTTCCCACCCAAGCTCCTCAATTTTTGCAGAAGTGATCCGAGCGGTATGAGGACGTGCGTTGTCGTGGTGGAACACGATTCCTTTCCGATTAATCAAAGAAGGTCTCTTTTCTTTTAGTGCAGTGTTCAATCGATCCACTTGTTGACAGTAGACTTGAGCGGTGATTGTTTGGTTGTGTGGTAAGATTTCAAAGTGTATTACACCACCTTTATCCCACCAAACACTAAGCAACACCTTCCGAGGGTGAAGATTTGGTTTTGGCTGCGGTGTCGCTGGTTCTCCGGCACAAACCTACTGTCGACGGCGCTTAACATTCTAGTACAGTATCCACTTTTCATCACCAGTCACTAAACGGTGCAAAAACGGATCTTGGAGTTCACGGGAATGAAGAGCTGTGCTAATGTTTACCCGCACCCTCAGATTGTCGACCGACAATTCATGTAGCACCCATTTTCCTAACTTAGGCACTTTCCCGAGTTGTTGCAAATGTCGATGGATGGTGGACGGGGATGAATTCAGTTTCTGGGCCAATTCTTCGACAGTTGTTGAACAGTCTTCTTCAAGTGCGGCTAACAGCAGGTCATCATCAAACTCAGCAGGGCGTCCAGAGCGTGCTGCATCTGTCAAACAGCAGTCACCATTCCTAAACTTTTAAAACCATCTTTCACATTACCTCACATGCAGAATATCGTTGCCATAAACGTCCTGAATGTTTCGCGTTGCTTCAGTAGCACTATTCTCTCTTTTGAACTCGTAAAGCATTATATGCCTGATATGCTTTTCTGATACCGCCATGTTTATGAGGGGTTCACATAAAGCAAAACACACGTCTTCACTGGTCAAGGTCTGTAAAGTATGTAGCGAAACACGATAGATCTCCTCTTAGATATAACCTTCGGAAAATTTATGCTTAAACCGAGTAGGACTAGTTTAAACTTAATCTATCGTAAAAAACGACATTACTTATTGGATGACCTTATATTTATTCATATGCTATTATTAAAGTATTAGAATTTTTTCATTATTATCATTATTATTATTAATATTATTAAGTATAGTGCGGTTAGTACGTTTGTATGCAGTCGGTTACACAAGTCAGGATACACCGTGCCCACACCTTATATCCCAGTGTATCCCGACTTGTACAGTACATTTAATACATTGGCGTTCAGAAAATGTTTTGAACTTCGAACTCGGCGAAACTTTCTGCAGTTTGAAGCATTTCGAATTTGGAAATTCTGAATTTGGAAACATTTACTGTATAATCATTGTAGTACACTTCTCTATATGGTTCATTTAAGGGCTCCTAAATATACGATTATACTTTCCACTTGACGCCATTCCCATTGGCAGTTCCAAAGCGAGTGTGTTCGAAATGGGAATTCCAAATATAGTAGGCCTGGACGTTTCCCGATTTAGGAAAAAATAAAACAATTGTAATACAATTGGAGACTCGACGGGTATTTTCTTTGAAAGATCTAACTTAAAGTGGAACATCTTATGTAGTGAGAATAGGATTGGACCGATTTGAGAATTGCCTCCTTTCAGAGTTCACATTCTTGGACAAAAACTGAAATGGGAATGACCGACAAGAGGAACAGATTCTAATAACACGCACTTGATGACATAACGTTTCGATATTCTCGTTCATTAAGGCCGGCCGCGCGCAGGATCGTCTCGCGACTCACGACTGAAGCGATTCGCGTCGCGATCGCTGCAGTGTGTGGGGCTCCCATTCTGTCAATGTAAAATCGCGCACGACTTGAGTCATCACGACCCAAGTCGTCAGTCGTGAGTCGCGAGACGATCCTGTGTGCGGCCGGCCTAAGTCTACATAACTATCGATTAATCTTTCATTCTCCATAAAATTAACCAACATTAAGTATACTTATCAAACAAACCTGCGCTTTTTTGTTCATGACCTCACTAATGATGAAGCTGTTCCGGATTTTCTAAATAGTTGTAGAGCAAAAAAAAAAAAAAATCAGAACTCGGTTCCCCACTGTTTGGGGTTGAGTGAGCCCGAGCATTAGCGAGTTAAATGGCCGGACCAACCAAACTAGGAGCCAGTAGCAGGGAGCGAACCTAGGGCCTCACCGCCGAAAATCTGATAACGAGACCACTGAGCTTCCGGGAACCCAGTTATCGACAAGAAACCCTAAAATTAACTATAACAGATACTCCGTTTCTTGTTTTTTAGATTTAACAAAACATTCTAAACAACAATTTCTATATACTGTATATACTTTAAAATGTATTGTAATATTGTAATATACAAAGGAATATATATATATATATATATATATATATATATATATATATATATATATATATATATAATTACAAAATCTTCCGCTATAATGTTTATTCAACGACTCGAAGCGAAATGTCTTTTTTCTTCTTCTGACATTGATATATAACGTTATTTCTTTCCTTTTCAACGTTCAAACTAAGCTGAATATAAAACTTAAAGAAATATGGAATTTTATGTATTCGTTCTACATGTATGTTACATTTTTATTTTCGTTACTTCTTGACGTTTGGATATATATATATATATATATATATATACAGTGTTATTTAAAATGATCCATCCGATTTCAACTGAGAATACTTCCGTACCTATCAACCGTGCATCAACTGGGCATACACCACATGAAAGAGGAAATCTCCGAGTTTTACAAGATCACCGCGAGAGGGCTCCAAAGTTACGCCGTGGCCTAGCCTAGCAACAAACAGTTAGTGTGAAAATGGCGTCCGCACAGCAGAAGGCGTTTTGTGTGTTGCAGTTTTCGAGATGTAAATCGGTAGTCACAGTGCCGATACCTGCCGATACCACCGACGGATGCTCTGAGCACCCGGTGGATCTGTTCTGTAACGTCGACGAAACTCACGCTGCACTGTGACTACCGATTTACAGCTCGAAAACTGCAACACACAAAACGCCGCCTGCTGTGCGGACGCCATTTTCACACTGACTGTTTGTTGCTAGGCTAGGCCACGGCGTGACTTTGGAGCCCTCTCCCGGTGATCTTGTAAAACTCGGAGATGTCCTCTTTCATGTGGTGTATGCCCAGTTGATGCACGGTTGATAGGTACGGAAGTATTCTCAGTTGAAATCGGATGAATCATTTTCAATAACCCTGTGTGTGTATGTATATATATATATATATATATATATATATATATATATATATATATTATGTCCATGGTGCAAGGCTAAGGAAACTATAATTTAATTTACACTCTATAACAGTCACATATAACACAAAACAACATAAGTACAACAGTAATAAAGTATTATACTCGTATATTCAAAAGAATGATAAGAAAGTGTTTCGGTGTCGGCGTCGTGATTACGGCGGCGATTGAAGCGGTGGCGTCGGTTGAAAAGGTTACACGACGGATGAAGTGGTTGCAGGCTTGCAACAGTGATAAAGTTCTTGTTGGACGAGAAGCGAGAATCGAAGGTCGAATGGATGGATGTTGAACGAGGCGAAAGTTGAACGAAGGAGATTGAGCAAAGTTGAAGGATCGCATTCGAGTGAGGCAGAGCGGAACGGAGTTTCTGCGACGAAGGTCGGAGAGCAATTTGAACAAAATGAGAGCGAACTGAACTGGACTCACGTTTTAAAAGCCGCGCTCTGGTGACGTGGAAATTTTCCTCGGTTTCAGATGAATTTTCTAGAGGTCTGCACCACCACCTCGTTAACTTCTTCTGAACGTGAGAAAAGGAGGCGAGGAATGGAATTTTCGGAATGACTAATATATATATATATATATATATATATATATATATATATATATATATATATATATATATATATATATATATATATATATATACAGGGTGGCGCAAAAGTTAGGAACGGGTGAAGAGAGTTTTAATGTGTTCAAGGCGTGGTAACACACACCGATCAGTTGCTACTCCTTTTAATGACAAACACCCTGAGAGGCCGCCAGTTGTTCAGGCATCAGTTCGAAAATTGTTCACTCGCTTCAAAGAAACGGGAAGTGTTCATGATCGGCCATGTAGTGGCCGGGCAAAAAGTTCAACCGATGCAGCAACATCACTAACGGTACTCAGTCACCTGGAAAACAGCCCACGTAAGTCCTTAAGAAAGTTATCCCAGGAAACGGGTGTCTCCAGAAGATCCATTCAACGAATTCTTACAACAAATTGTTTCCACCCCTACAAAGTCCAACTCGTTCAGGAACTGCACGGTGACGACACAGACCGTCGTGTAGAGTTCTGCCAGTGGTTTCTTACAACATCGACAGCTTCAACGAAGGATTATGTTCAGCGACGAAACGATATTTCACCTCAGCGATAATGTCAATAGGCATAATGTACGCTATTGGGCTAATGAGAAACCCCACTGGATGGAGGAAGGACATGAGCAATTCGATCCACGAATTATGGTATGGGCTGCGCTCTGGGGGGATCGGTTAATTGATCCGTACTTTTTCGACGGCAATGTAACAGGTGAAACATATCTGCATATGCTGCAAACATTTCTAATGCCCATACTGGACGACATTCCATTGGCAGAACGGGCGGAAATGTGGTTTCAGCAGGATGATGCAACCACATTTCGGAATCATCGTCCGGAGCTCTTCAGATGAAACATTCCCAAGCAAGTGGATCGGACGGTGAGGGCCCGTCGAATGGCCACCTAGGTCTCCAGACCTCACGCCTCTTGACTTTTTCTTGTAGGGCCATCTCAATTCGGTAGTCTATACTGATTGACCCAGAACCATACGTTCTCTAAAGGATAAAATCACATCTGAGTGTGCCAAAATCTGTACAATGTGTTAAGGAATGTTCAAACGTCATGCATTCAACGCTTCAGAAAGTGTCTCCAAGTGGAAGGCCACCAATTCGAACATTTATTATAATTTAATAAAATGTGCCTATGGTTCCTGACTTTTGGGCCACCCTGTGTATATATATATATATATGCTACAACTCAGAATGGTTCCCTGAGAAACGCTTTTATGTTACACACAGACCATGCATCGAGAAAGGAACTCTTCTAGGAAAATTAAATCCACTATAGTCCGAATAAGTAATGGTAAATGACAAATACTAAAGTTTTTCTTTTTCATGATGAAAGCCCAACGTGAACAACGGGTCACTAGCGAAGAGGTCCCAAAATATACCTTTCCTCACCAGCTATCTGCTAAGCAGACAGGACCCAACCCAACATCGTGGCGACGATCATTGTATAATTGAATCACCACTCAATAGATAAAGAAGACTTGAGCCTTTATTCCAGAATGTATTTCGAAGACTATTTTTTAGCACTTGTTCGAGGTAGTAGGAGTTCCCACCATTGTCTTCGGGTTGATCGTTTCTAGTCTCACCATGCACAGTATCGTCACAATGTTTGATAACTACGGGTAGCTGCATAGGTTCCTTATAGTGTTTATACTCATGAAGAAACTGCTGAAGAGTTTCTTGGCATAAAAATTTTTTAGCATCAGGATGTAATTGTTTATTTAAGATTTTCGTCAATTCGCTCTCCATTCTTTTAAGTCTGTTTTTTCTGTAGTCTGGAGATGTTTCATGCTTCTTTGTATTTTATAGCGAAGCGTACAGCCGTACACCTCGTGAGACAGCACTACAACCTTCTTCATTATATAAAACTAGATAAGAAAGGAAATAAAACTGAAAATAGGACAGGTAGGAATGATCTACCTTTTTGTACAGACGTTTTTTTCTTTGACACAGCTTGTCTTTTACGAGCGAGTGTTGGTACTATATTCTTGTAACAACATAAACGACCCTTCTGCGACGCAGTCATTAGGACATTGCATTTTATAACATTAAGACAGACTTCGCAGATACATTTTAAAATGTCTACGCCAAAGTTTTTTACAAACAGCCGCTGAAGAGTAGGTGGTAGCCACGGGAACGTTTTTATAAACTCAAAATAGTCCTTTACACGTTTCGTCATTCTGGTATATATATTGTTTTAATCTTGTTGGAAAATATGTCTGTTCTTAGAAGCACCCTAAAAGTGTTACGCAGGCGGATGTCACAGAGCAAATACCCGTATCGCCGACTCGTTGCTTCTTCATAAACTTCTAAAGTAGCCTTACGCTGCCCCAGAAACATTTGACCGGCTAATATACCAATTTCCGATATATCCCGACGTTCAGCAAATAAGACCAGATACTGCATGTTTAAAGAAACATCCCGCATAAATTAGTCCTTGAAAAACAGGTTTTGATTGATGAAAAACATGTTTATATTAAGATGGTGGGAGAATACTGTAAACGTCTCGGTAACCGTTTTATTTATTCCTCGGATAAGATCATCATCATCAATCTTTCTAGCATAAGATTATCAAGAACTTGTAGAAATTGATAAGGTGTCAGAAAGAACTCGAAATGCCTCACCGGAACCTTCAACTTCATCGGCTGATGGTGGGCGGGATTGTGGCACTGACCTGGAACCCTCCGTCTCGGCTGTTGGAAGACAGACTCGAGGATCCAGCCAGGAACATTCCACCCCAACAGTAGTTAAGCGTACATTAGTAGAGGATTCTGAAAAACCCTCCACACCAGGTACGCCTTCAATACGTCCTAGATTCGAATCGTAGAACTCTGAGGACATGATGTCGCCACTAACACCAGCCCCTTCGTCACCAAATCCACACGCATCAGAGAACTTAAATGGTTCCGTATCACCTCAACCTTTCACATCCTCCGCAGCACCCTAAGACCCTTCATCTGACGCATGTACAACCCACACAGAAACAAGAACAACTCATCCTTCAGACGGGGGTGTATCAATCAAACTGTTACACAATATGAGTAACACACCAGTGCTGGTTAGGAACAGGTACAGTGTTAGGGTTGATCCACGGATCGCTTATGCTGAGGACCTCGAACAATGGCTTCGCAACGTAGTTCGGCGCATCGTTGCATACGCCATTCAACACAATGAGAAGCGGGAGGCACGGGTGAGGCTGGCGCTTGGATTTGAACCAAATGATGACGATGGTGATCTGTTATGGGTAGTTATACCCTACAGATTCCTGGTTGAGGAGGATATTGACTACATCCTCTCACGTGTTGAGAGATCAATTCAAAGTGGTTCAAAACTCAACCGGGCGAATTTCATGATCGATATTGAACAGTTCCATATTGAGGGCCATGACGTTACACCATACACTTTAAAATTTAACTGCTATAAAATTTACAGACAACACACAAACATCGGTCGTGGTTGCGGTTTTATGGCTGTAATTTTAGCGCATATGATCAGTGTTCTAAACATGGTAACCAAAAACATTTGGCTAAACATGGTTATATACCACGTGCATAAACTTGCTAGAATCTGTGGTCCTAGTTTTGACTGTAATATGGGTCCTGAAGAGTTAGTAAAGGTGGGACAACAGATGAGAGTGCGAATAGTTGTGTTTGGTTTAGGTAGGCAAGGCAGGACAACGTATGTTTTTAAAAGTCGTGTGACAAATTGAACAATACCTTTGCTCAGTTTAGGTTTGGCAGTTGCAACCTAACTTCCTATTTGTTATATTGGAGCTTTACGTTAACTATGACCAAAGGTGTAAGTATGGACGTCTTCATGATTTGTGTAAGTGGTGCCTTGAGTTTATGAATGATTTTTTAAAGCATTGTAAGGATTGCCATGTGGTATGCGTTCAGTGTAAAAGCCTAGATGTGTAAGCCGTGTGGTACAAGCTGAGAAGAGAGAATGTAATGAATGTGTTAACCCCTCCGTCTCTGGCCTTGGGCGGTTCGAGGTTGACGGGGGTTCTGGTTAGGTGGCAGCAACGGATTTGTTAACTTGGAGTAGCTGATACCGTGTAGGGAATCGCAGTAGTTTCTCTTACACTACTCTCCGATTTCTTCTTGTACGGGATCGGAGGATTCTGTGAAGCTTACTAAATTCTCTAAAGGTTCCCCGATTCTTCTTGAGCGTATCGGGAAATTATGATATTTTTCTCTATTTTAAGACTAAGTCCTCTGAAGAAAGCAAGGCTCGAAGGAGAAGACAAAGATATTCTCCTACTGTAGTTTACCTAAAATGTTACAGGTAATGCTCAGCCTCTAAGTCAGATCAGACAGAATCAGAATCAGAATAAGAATAATCACTGGAGAAATTCTATACGTTTATATACATAAATTTTGCTGACATCATTATTATTTATTGCTGACCTGTTTCGTTTTTTAATCTCAATAGGCTGAATTATTTTGCAAAATATTTGAAGATAAGGTAAATATTTTAGCTGTAGCAATGTCTAGACAAATAAGCAAAATATTTGAAGATGAAGCTATATTTTAAACCGCATATTGACAGATCTGATATTATGATCTGCCGAGTTAGCTAGAAATGGAAATTGAAGTATGCACTTTATCATGAATTAAAATTAAACATGCATATGAGCCAAAATTAAATGCTTAAAATTTAAAATTAAGAATTAAGCAAGACATGACTTCATCTTTTACAACGAAGAGAGAATGCATACAAAAAATTAACATTGCAGAATTAACACGATTACATTATTAAGCTAAATCTAAAAAAAATGATTAAGTAATTTAAAAAAGAAATAATTTATCAATTATTCAACAAAAATAAATATAAAAAAAATCAAAAATTTATCCGAACTTGCGTTATATATACAGATATCGTTACGCGAGTTTGGACTCTAGATGCAAAAATGAATATAAGAATATATGAATATAAGAATTATTCATTGTTCATTTTTACAAGTGCAGACAAATATTTATCAATAATGAATGTTTTAATCTCTATAAGATGAATGGTACATGCAGAAAGATAAAGATTTGCGACTGTGGGATGTTTCATAAGATGAATGAAGGGGGACAGTTCAAGCACAGATGCGATGAAATTCACTGCCCTTCATGTAATGAGAAGTATAAGGCGGACGGGGTGAAACATGTCTCCTTCATGAAGATGCTAACCCTAAAAATAAATCATGCATTACTGTATACTACGACACACAGACCTACACTAACCCTGAACGGACGCATTTCCCGAGCTCTCTGATTTTGCATCTATTATATATTGCTGAGAATTTTACTTTTGGATAGTTTTGAATTTTATATACTTGCGTTTAAATTTAAGTTGTTATAGTTAAGTAATTGAATATTAGTGGTTTTTAGCGATTTAGAAGTTTTCATAGCGTGCCGGATTAATTTAACTTATACGTGTGACGGTTTAAACTAATTTTTAACTGCGCGATGCCGTCGCAGAAAGCGTCGTATGTTAGGTGTAGGGTAAACCGGTGGTATTCGGAATTTAAGGATTATAACGGCGGTCCAATGGCGATTACCGATAGATCAGTTTGTTTCTTTTGCGAGTTCATTGAGGAATTAGTTGACATCAAACGCAGTGTACGTGAGGTAGCGGAAAGACTTGCAACGCTTGATGAGGGCAGGGGTAGGGCTACGGTTGACGTAGGCCGAACCAATACTAACGTTGAAGACGTTAGTAATTTGAAGGGTGAGGTGCGTAACCTAGTTTCTAGTTTAGGTAGCTTGTCGGGAAGGTTAGATAGAGTTGAGGAAGAGGTTAAGGTTAGTCCGAGAGTAGTAGATAGCGAGGGATTTAGAGAGGTTAAGGGTGGAGCTAGGCCGCGTACGTTAGGTGATAGAATTCCCCCCCTATCGAGGTTTCGAACCCTTTCGCCCATTTGGAAAGGGACGTGAATGAGGGGGAAACTGTTTTAATCGGGGACTCTTTAGTGCGCCACATGGACAAAGAGTTCGTTAAACGGCATCCAACCAAGAGGAGGAGGGTCTGTCTCCCAGGGGCCAGGGTTGACAGAGTTAGAGACGAAGTGGATAGGATCGACGTTGCCTCCCGTCACTCATTGTTGGTGACGATGGTAGGAGGCAACGACTCGTATAGGCCCGATACGAGAGTGCCTGACCTTTTGGAGAGATATAGGGGGTTAATTAGGTCCCTGAAGGCGAGGTCAGATAGGTCTTTAGTTCTAGGTATTACCCCTAGGCACGGGTTGGGTCTTAGAATTACGTCAAAAACAATATTTTTGAATAACAAATTAGAAGAGATTTGTGCTGAGGAAAATGTACCCTTCGTAAAGCTGTGGTCCGAATTCAGTGATCCTAGCCTTTTTATAAAAGATGGGGGCATTTTAATGAAATAGGTAATGCTAGGCTAGGTAGGTTAATAGACGAAAACGTGCGAAAGCTGTATAGGTCGAAGCCTTCTTTAAACGTTGTGGGTCCGGGAAACGCGGGCCCGACGTGATAAATAGTTTAAAACGCGGGCCCGTGGTAAAAAATAACTTGAACGTCTTTTATTGTAACGCGCGTAGTATTCGAAATAAATTAAATGAATTTAAGGCGATAATTTATTCCAGCAACTATGATATAGTTGCTATCACTGAAACTTGGTTAAATACCGTGACTCGGGACTTGTTGGGGGAACTTGATATACCGGGTTTTAAACTCTTTACTAATGATAGGTTACATAGGTTTGGTGGAGGCGTTTTGCTGTACATTTGTAATTCCCTTAGGGTTATCGAGGTTAAGTTAGATTTTCCGGCAGCAATTAATGCGATATGTGTTGAAGTTAGGGCGCGTAGTATTAGTTTTAATTTTGTTGTTGTTTATAGACCTCCCGTTCAATCCCTCGATACAGATACTATATTTTACTCACTTCTTGGTAATTTTATTGACAATCGGAATAGTATAATTGTCGGAGACTTTAACTGCCCTAATGTTAATTACGAGAATTTTACTGGTAATGAGGAGGGTTTGAGATTGGTTGAGTTTATGGACGATAACTTTTTACGACAGATAGTTACCGAACCAACGCGCGGTGACAATATTTTAGATTTGGTGATGACGAACGGCGAGAATATAGTCGAAGGTTTAGAAGTCGGCGAGAGTTTAGGGTGTAGTGATCATCAAATTCTTAGGTTTAAGTTATTGATAGAAAACACTCAGGATAGTAACGTAATAGAAGTCCCTGATTTTCGTAGGGCTAATTTTGATAGTTTTGCTGATAGGATGAGAGTAGTGGACTGGGATAACTTATTTATGGGCAATGACACAAATTTGCGTTGGGTGGCGTTTAAAGAAAGTTTTAGGAATATTGAAAGGGAGTTTATTCCTCGTAGGCCCAAGCGCGCTAGAAATCGTGGTAGGCCGAAGTGGTGGACTAGGGAAATAGGAGAGTTTATAAACGAGCGTAATAGAGCGTATAGACTTAGTAAGCGCAATGGCACGGCAGCTAACTTTAATAGATATATCGAGCTTAGACGTCAGGTTAAAAGATCAGTTAGGAATGCCAAGCGTAATTTAGAGATACTTATAGCTGCGGATAGTAAACATAATCCAAAAAAGTTTTTTGAATACGTTAATAATCGTAAGCCGGTAAAAAAAACATAGGCCCTCTAGTGGACGTTAATGGCGCTTTGGCTTCTGACGCTCAGGCAATGGCGGGTATTTTCAATAACTTTTTGCGACAGTTTTTACCGTAGAAGACGTAAATAATGTCCCCGACGTGGACGATATCGTTCCATTTAGTAGCGAGACTATTTTGGATGAGATAACTGTTTACGAGGCTGAGATTGCGCATTATATCGATAGGCTAAAAGTTAGCAAGGCTCCAGGCCCTGACGCTTTTTATCCCAGACATTTGAAAGACTTGAAAGAAGTTATCGTAGGCCCCTTAATGAAGATTTTTAATCAGTCACTTGAAACGGGGATTATTCCTGAAGACTTCAAATTAGCTAACGTCACGCCCATTTTTAAAAAAGGCGACCGCGCAGTAGCTAGCAATTATAGGCCCATTAGCTTAACGTCAATTGTCGGTAAACTTTTGGAATCCGTAGTTAGGGATCGTATTATCGATCACTTAGAAAGTAGAGATTTGATTAATAGTAGTCAGCATGGGTTTCGACGCCATAGGTCTTGTTTAACTAATTTGTTAGAATTTTATAACGAAATAGTGCGCGAATACGATAGGCATAGAGCAGCTGACGTTATTTATTTAGATTTTAAAAAGGCGTTCGATACAGTTCCGCATAGGAGACTAATTGCAAAGGTTAAAGCGCACGGTATACGCGGTCAGGTAGTTAACTGGTTAGAAGAATGGCTTCGTGCTAGGAGGCAGAGGGTCGTAGTTAATGGTAGTGAATCGGGGTGGTTAAATGTAGGTAGCGGTGTCCCACAGGGTTCAGTGTTAGGCCGATTGCTATTCGTAATTTATATTAACGACATAGATGTAGGATTGACTAGTAACGTGTCAAAATTCGCGGACGATACTAAAATAGGCGGTAAGGTTGTTAACGAGGACGATAGAAATAGGATCCAAGACGATATAAATAGGATTATGGAGTGGACAGATAAGTGGCAGATGCAATTTAACGTAGATAAATGTAAAGTTTTGCATATAGGTTCTCGTAACAATAATTACACGTACACGATGGATGATAGGGAGTTAGCGAGCATTGACGAGGAAGTAGATTTAGGCGTACGCGTATCTAAGGATTTAAAGGTTAGGAACCAGTGCCTGGAGTCTTGCGCAAAAGCTAATAGGATGTTAGGCTTCATAGCGCGTAATTTCGAATTTAAATCGAAGCATATTATATTGCCCCTTTACAAGTCCCTAGTCAGGCCTCATTTAGAATATGCCGTTCAGTTTTGGTGCCCGTACTTGCGTGAGGATATTGATAGGTTAGAAAGGGTTCAGCGTTCGTGCCACGAAACTGATTCCGTCATTGCGCAATAAGCCTTATGAAGATAGGATTAAAGAGTTAGACCTGTATTCACTCGAAACTAGAAGATTAAGGGGGAAGCTTATTGAAGTTTTCAAAATCGTTAATAACATCGATAACGTAAATTTTGACAAATTGTTCACTTTCGATAATAGTAATAATACTCGCAATAACGGATTTAAGTTGCGTGGCAGACGTTTCATTACTAATATCGCTAAAAACTTCTTTACGTTTAATGTAATTGATAAATGGAATAATCTTCCCGCGTCAGTCGTTCATTCTACCAGCGTTAATATGTTTAAGAACCGTCTTGACAGACATTTTAAAAATATTAACGTTGTTTAAAATTAAAAAAGAAAGTTAACAACAGGAGCTCTGGTGGTGGTGCTCGAGGATGAGTCTGTTGACGATGAATGCCAGCTTGTGACATGCCAGCGTGTGATGCCAGCAATAAAAAAAAAAATTAGACTAACACGAACGTAGATGTAGCTCGTAGCGTAAACTAACCCACTTTTTGTTTAACTGTACCTACTTTTTTTTTTTTTCTTATCTCCTTACTTTGCATGTCTGTAACTCTCTTTCCTTGCATGTTTGTAGTTTGCATGGTATGACAGTGAGTTAAGACTTAAGACTGTGTTTGCATGGTTTGTAAGCGTTCTTATTTTACTTATTTTCATCTTTCACCCCTCTCCTATTCTCTCAGACTATTTTTCTGACTTGTCGGCAGTGGCCGGCGGATGATGATGGTGAGTCTTTTTTCTCTTTTTCTGAATGAAAGTTAACCCACGAATGATAGGTGTTGCTCCTTACTTAACCCCTTATTCTCTTCTCTTCTCTTCTCTCAACCCCCTACTCTTTCCTTTCTCTCGGGCTAACCTTAGAGTGGATCTTAGGGTCTTTGTTAGCCTTAGCTTCTGTAGATCTGTAGATCCCTCATTTACTCGTGAGCCAAACCCTCTGCGACGAATGTTCAAATGTTGATTGTGATGAGTGTCGCAAGTGTGGTAAAGGTACCGATATTTTTAAGACGACTATAACAGAATCACCCGTGAAGTTCTTTGTGGATTATATAGTCAAACTAGCCGATCAGTTAAAAAAAATAGCCATGTATGTTCTAACGCATAACGTTGCAAAGTTTGATACACAGTTTCTTTACAAGGAAGTGCTTGAACATGAGGTATCAGAATTTTCACGGGTGATCCCTTGGGAAGAGGTAATAAGCTCATAAAATGCAAATAAGGGATAATATTCAGTTCAAAGACAGTGTTGTTCACGCCTTGTAAGTTAGGTAAGCTACGCAAGGTGATAGGGGTGGATGCCATGGTTTCAAAAGGTATTTTCCTTATGGCCTACCACCTGCCAAACATTACTTTAGCTACGACGGTAACAGTGTGTGTTATTTTTTGATAAGAAGATATTGATAAGTATTACAGCAGCTTCACTGATGCAAATCCGTGCAATATAGCGAATGAATAAATAAGGAAGTTCTTGAAACTGTGCACGTAGGTAATACATACATAATACGTTACAATATGACTGAAATGGCTACAGGCACCTCCCGCGTCACAAATATCCCTGCAGCTAGCTTTATAACGGCTTACGGATGCATTAAGCTTTGGGGCCTAATGCATTCTCTCGGTCGACGGGTCCTGTACGCCGATACCGATAGTGTGGTGTTTACGAAGAAGGAAGGTGAATATATGCTTCGATTAGGCGAATTCCTCAGTAAACTCACTGACGAGGTCAAAAACGAGTATGGCGACAGAGCTTACGCAGACTTTTTTGTATCGAGTAGTCCAAAAACTTATGGGGTACGTGTGAGGATCGGGGATGATTTCAAGTGCATCATGAAGACGAAGGGCAGCACTTTAAACACAACAAGCCGGCAGATCGTTAACTTCGCCTCTCTTAAAGATCTGGTAAGCTCAGAAGGACCAGGAGATGATAACGATGCTCCGCCTCCTCATCTGGTTGTGGGGGGGGACAACTTCCGAGTGCAGGAAATATGATAAGTGAAGGAGCTTAGAAGGACTATGGTGTGTCGCAATACTTACAGGAAAAGTTTACAATTACCTGTGACCTATGATACTGTTCCCTTTGATTTCCGTGAGCAATGATTAGTTAGTGTACATATTTTTATTTAATTTATTATTTTTTAAAGTTTTACTGATTATTTATTTTATGAATTAATTTAAAGTTTTGACCCGCTTATTTACTTATTATTATTATTATTATTATTATTATTATTATTATTATTATTATTATTATTTACTTGTAAATATTTATTCAATAAATTATTTAACTCGTTTACTTTAAATAAATTATTTTACGTTTTTGGCTGTCATATCATTTTCCTTTAACCTTTAAATGAATGTGTGTGTGTGTGTGTGTGTGTGTGTGTGTGTGTGCATATATGTGTGTGTGTGTATGTGTGTGTGTATAAAACATTCCTTTCTGAACATGATGTACCGACTCCACCCCACAACTACGTTTCAAGAAAAAACAGCATCATTTCGTCAGTCTTTCGCAGACCAGACATCGCTGTCGTGAACACGCCTCAGCTGCTGAAATTCTATATCTAGGTTTTATCATAATTACCTGTGTGTGTGTGTGTGTGTGTGTGTGTGTGTGTGTGTGTGCTTATATTACTTTCCCAAATTTATCTTTTAAACAATGATCGCTGCCTCTGATATTGCGTGCAACACTCTTGTAAAGTAATACTCTGTAAAATCTGAAGATGTAGTGAATACTCGACGTCCAAGGTTGATGAACCAGGATACTCAAGTGCTTTATGGTTATTCTCACGAGTGTCACAGGATTTCGTAATTCTAAAGATATCTTGGAATATGTGTCGAATTTAAGTTGCGTCAAAGAATACAACTATACCGAAATGAAGAACCAGACGCTCAGTGAAGAAAAACAAAGACTCTAGATTACGAAACTCATTGACCAGTGGTACGACAAAATTTATTACGTCATGTTACACATCACCGATTACACTTCCGCAACAAAAAACGTCAACCTAGTGATCATGGATAATTTAAAATATTTTTACCATTACTTCAACGTTTACCACGACGAAGTGTCTAGTGAGGTTATAGCTAGAGGCCTCTGTAGCTTTTTAATAGACCTTACTGGTGAGTATTTTTTGTCTTCCAGAGTGGAACGGTATGGGCACGCCTATTTCGCGAATAGAGCCCCTTAATGTTAATTGATTTACTATCGAGTCATTTAACGTATTAAGTAATTTTGTGTATATACTTTTTCCTCACCCGAAACTGTATTTTTCGGTTGGTCCATATCCCTATATGTTTCGCCCAGCACTGCCGAGTCGTCGAGTTACCAACAGGGGCGCCTCGATTCTAAGACGCATGACTCACCACCAGGTCAGCGTCACGAACTGAAGCAATCGAATCATCTCACACAGGTACAGTGACATGCTATTCAGAAGCCTCCTCGCTGCATCACCAAGAAACACCTACACCTACAGTGACAAAGAAAGATGGAACTACCGCTAAGCAATATCCTTAATGCTCAATAAGCCGTAACTTTTTCTAAATCAGTGAGTGTTTAAACGTAGCAATGGTGCGATTAATTATGTGCTCGAGACAAATTATACAGTAAACGTGTAAGCTGCCCCAAACGTAATGTGATTTATTTGACTGTTGATGAGATGCCGAAAATATTTGTGTTGGCTGAGAATTATAAAGTGCCAGCTTCCGCGAGTGCAACAAGAGTAACGATTAGTGACACACCCTCATATTATGTTATTTGTACGTTAACTGTGAGTCGCCATACGATTCAACCGTGCGTTGAAACACGTTTGTTGTGGAAAACTAATCCAAACACATTCAGTAAAAACAATGGTAATAACGGACTAGTGCCCACTCGTTACCGATTTGTCCTCAATTGACTGTTTCCTCAACCTGAAACCTTCATTAAATACGCGAGTTGATGATATGTTATTTTGACATCGATATCAGGTAGTGATGTAGCGGATGTCATTTTTTTCACATCTGCGGATGCGGATGAGGATGTTTGATTTCAACATCCGCGGATGCGGATGCGGATGCGGATGTCTACATTTTCGTTATTTTTTAGGATATATTCGAGATTTGTTGTGTTTAACGTATATAATAAGTTATTATATAGAGAGAGCTGTAGCTATAATGTAGTATAATTGATTAATTGTACAATAATTGCTGTACTTTTCTCTGAACATATAAAATAATATCAAGCATCTAACTAATATAGAAATCAATTAGTGAATTTGTCTGCAAATAAATTCGTTATATTTTGTTGAGTTTCAGGCACAATTAGAAACCATAATTGTGTTACCAGGATGCGGGACGTGAACCCAACTCAAATGCACCCCCACCGTCCTCTTTCCCCAACCTCCACCCTTATAGTAAGAGATCTTTAATTAGCTTGATAACTATTTATATTAAGTTTAAAGTTTTATTAGGCATATTTATAAATGAGTAATTAAAATAAAGTAAACTAAGATGTTCATCGTTTAATGTTCAAACTTAATTATAGGAAGGTTATGCTTAAGGAACATTAATTTTTCTGCCTTTTCTGCTGCCAGTCTGTTTCTCTTTTCATCATATATTAATCCAGCACTGCTAAATAATCTCTCGCTTGGTACGTTTGTTGGAGGACAGGCTAAATGTTTCCTTGCAAGTTTACTCAAGTATGGATAGATATTCTGCGTATTTTTCCACCAACTAATAGGATTGTCACATGCAACCAGGCGTTTTTCTTGGTGATAGCTCTCGATCATTTTTACTACATCTTTTGACATCGCGTAGGTCTCGTCATTGCTGCTTGACTCAAGAAACTGAGAGACAGATTCTGTGATAGATTTGCTTGTTGAAGGTGTTGGTTCTGTCACTGAAACTTTTATTCTTTTGGTGGGTGGCGAAGCGACAGATTCAAGAGATTGAAACTCTTCAACTACTTTGCCAAGTGATGATTTAACTCGTTCTAATGTACTAGGTGAAAATAACTTAGCTTTGTAACGTGGATCTAAGTAGGTTGCAAGAGAGTAACTTCATACAAGAACAGCCTCTCGTCTTGTCGCTTGCATCACTTTTGCGCACAATGAACTAGTTCTATTAATATAGTAGAATTTGATAATTTCCGCTTATTAATGACGTTTTATCTCAATGGTCCACATCCGCACGACATCCGCAGTCCAAAGTTCGGATGCGGGTGCGGATGCGGATGCGAGAAAATGTGCGGATGTTCCGCGGATGCGGATGCGGATGTGACCTACATCACTAATATCAGGTATTCCTACACGTTTTATGAAGTGTAGAGAGGAACAAGGTGAGAACGGATTTGAGCTTAGAAAATATTTAGAAGACACTTCCCCTGAGAATCACTCGCTTTGGGACGCTGAACAACAGCGTTACAAACCATCTTTCACCTTCGCCGTTCATCTGCAGGAACTTTTTCTTTATATATGTTATAACTGTCGGTACGATTCAGAGACTTTCTGACACATCGCTTTGAGCTCTGGACAGTTTTCAGTTGAAAAACTGGAGAAAAGAGAATAAACGTCCACTTAGAACGTGTATACATTACACGTTCTAAGTGGACGTTCATTCTCTAAATGACCTAAAGGCTCTGTATATTGAGTATAGAATACCTCGTATATTAAACGAGGTATTATTTCTAAAAAGCACTTGATGTATTATACAAAGCAATGAGAACGTAATTATTTCCACCATTAATTGTGTTTACTAAAGAAAAAATAATGTCTTGACATGTTAATAAATTTTGTATGCAACTGTTCCTATTTACACCTCAATCATTTTTAAATTATGTCTAAGTATGTGATGCTTTTTTCTTAATGCTGGTGTGTGTGGGTGTGGGTGCGCGCGCGTGTGTGATCTGGTTGGAACTGGCCACCCATGTTGGCTTGTGGGCGCAGTCGCGTCCGGTGGTAACAGGTACATAGAAGCGCCAGTCTCATTGAATGGCATATATTTTTTCTTCTTCTTCTTCTTCTTCTTCTTCTTCTTATTGTTATGCCTAAGACAGTGTTAATTTAAGACAGTGTTAACCCCGTATTTATAGTAGCATTGGGTCAGCAAGGTGCATTACATCAAATGACCTCTAAATTATATACTTTCAATTTTTTTGCCTTCTATCTTTTAAAATGGTGGCCGCTAAAGTTCATAGTGTAACGTCACATTTATTAGGTTAGTTTTGTGTGTGTGTGTGTGTACAGTATATGCATGTGTCAACGTGTTGCATCACATCAGGTGGCCTTTAAACCTTATATATTTTTAAAGTGTTTTTACTTTCTATCTTTTAAAATAGTGATCGCTAAAGTTTATAGTGTGACGCCACATATATATTATATATATATATATATATATATATATATATATATTATTATATATAATAATATATATAAAATGTATGTATGTGTTTAATGCATATGGCATGTTGCTTCTCATTATATTTTATCGCTTTTCATCGGAACAAAAAATATTGAATTAGAATGACTGAACTTTTTCCCTTTCATATTACCATCTGTGCCATTTTTTTAAGAGTGATCAATAACATCTATTTGCATATACGTTAATCTCCTGTTCTGTGTATGCATTGTCTGTCATACGTACTTAGCAGAAATGCATACAGATCTACTTAATTTTGTAACTGAAATGTCATCAACAAAAGACAACAACCGGTTTTATGAACCAATTTTGGATACACTGAGAAGTCTCATCAACAGGTGCGTTCGAGCTTAACTTCAAGAATCCCGATAGAAAGGCTTATGCCTAAGAATCAATCGAGTGGTCCATGCAGATGACAGAATAACTTTGTCTCTGAAGAAGCTTAAATTAACAGGAATTTGTCATTTGTAAATCGTATCATATCGTATTTTTGGCAACAGACTGATCTGACACAATTTTTACGTAATGTCACCACACCAAACCTGAACATCATTTACTAAAATTAATAATTTTTGGTTTGCTTTGCTCATAAGAACCAAGGCATTCTCGGCATAATATATATATATATATATATATATATATATATATATATATATATATAGAGAGAGAGAGAGAGAGAGAGAGGACCGACAAGAAATAGACTAACAAGTAGACAAACAAATTCTTCCACGCCATCATCAAACATTCTTAGAAGACACGTGGTCAAGGAATCAGAAACAATGAAAACGTCTGTTTTGTCCCAAAAGGCCCGCGAAAGCAAGCCCTTAACAACTAAAGGACGCGTGAAAGGCGTCTCAAGATATGGCGGGAAAGTCCGCGTCACAGGTTATATAAGCGAGATTCCACTGATACACATTCTCACTCACTCACTCCTCACTCGCTCACTTGTCGCTTGTCATTTTCTCGTCTTGGTCTCCACCTTCGTCAGCAGAAATTCGTCACGTCAACCGCCCTCCGGCTTCCCGCCGGAGAAGCGGCCTGCTGTTCCTTCAAGGCTTTCGATCTATCGGCAAGTAAGACCTTCCGCCGTCAGTCTGCAGAAGCACTTCAAAGCCCAGCGCCGTTTCGACGTCAGCCGGCTTCAGTCCCTCAAGCATCATCTCAACTCTACACGAAGCATCACTTGACGTAAGCTATAAATTCTTCCTGCAACAAACAACATTACCGCAGTAGGCGTTTCCATTGCACCACACCTCAACCGGTTACCAATCATCCTCGAGAGCACCGGCAAAGTTCAACACGCTACGAGAAAACATCCTCAAGGAGGATACAGTACGTGAATCTTCTTCGAAGCTACAAGCCCAAATCACTTCACATTGATTCAGCTTTCGCTGCTTTACGAAAAGCGGCCGTCAACAAGAATCCAATAAGCCCGTCAAACACTTTACCGTGAAGACCTCGATTTGCAGAACAACGGACAATCAATTTCACTTTCAAGCTCCCACTCTTCGAGAACGATCTCGACGTGCATAACAACGGACGGCAACGACACCTCGGGCCTACATTTCAATAGGCCAACCTCCAAGTAACTCATCAACCTAGAGGTATCACCCGTGGTCGGTAAGTTCTGTCTCTTTCCTTAAACAATAACGCAAAGCCTACGTCAGTGTACCGCAGAAGCGTAGGCTGTAAACGCAAACTGTTTTGCAAATCGTTCAAACTAACTCTCGTTGAAACGCAGTAGGCCTATTTCCTAATCTAAGTGCCATTACAATATTTGATTGTGCATCAAACTAATTCTCTAAAACAAACCCACACTAGGCTTATTTCCTGTGCCCAAGTCAAGTGTCATTCCAATACCGTATGTGTGTACCATCCAGCTATTGTTCTTTCGTGTAATCAATAAATACTTTGCATCCGTTAATTTATGTGATTTATTGAAGCATTTCATTATTGAAGACCTAATCCATTTATAGTGTACCAACTTACGTACATTTCTTCCAATTATCATTAGGCTGCAGCATCTTGTTCTATGTTCCATTTATGCGTAACTCTAGCCCACCTAATCAGTGTATTACGTAATCCATACAGCGTACCGAAACGTACGTACATAATTTCTATTATAATTAGGTTGTATCATTTATTCCATGTTCTATTTTTGCATGCCATTAGTCTACCATAAATGAATGTATTACTAGACATTTAAGCTCTTAACCATTTTACGTATCGGCTCAACTCCATGTCATCTTAGCATAATATAAACGCCGTTAAATAATTGTTATTCACTATAATTACTATCAATCATTTGTTATTCACTGTGAACAAGTAACAGATTTATTTTCTCAACTAAACACAAAAACCATAAGGTAATTTCTCTAACCTTAACAATATTTGCTTGGGTGTAATCCAAGCTGGTGACCTCGAAGCAATTCGTATCACTCAGAAATATTATAGTAGGCCTACTCCATTAGCCATTTTCAACCGGTGATACTGTAGGACATCATAAATTGTTGACCCAGCCTATCGTTAATAATCGATCATTATATCAAGTAATCATTATCACCTCAAACGACTAAAACTAGGCCCACTATATATATATATATAAATATATATATATATATATATATGATCTTTTAAATCATACTTCCTGTCCTCTTATGCCGATGTTACCACCCTTTACTTCACCCGATTCACAAAGCGTCCGTCTCCGTCTCAGCAGTCACTCTACAGTATATTTCGTGTGAGACGGCTATGGTGCACCTGACCTCTGATCTTTCTATTACACTAGGCAACAAATTTCAACTTTTTTTTTGTTACAGACACGTGAACTACTGATTTCTACTAAAGCGGTGATGCTGATTTCAGATCTGATATCAAAATTTCTCTATCACGTCCAGATTTTGTGTAACCGAAAACCCCTATTTTTCATTTTTTTTTCTCACCCGCTTCTATTACGAAAGCCGTCTAAGCTACTTTTCCGTGCCACGTTTTATGTTAAGCATACTTAAATAATTAGTGAACAGGGATGTCTTTCCTCCTTTATTCTGGCTTAAGACAGACAGCGGAATTCCGCTGGCGGAGTTACCACCCCTGCGCCCAACCATCCACCCAAAGCGCGTTAGTATTTTGTTGTTACTACTGAAAGGCAAATTCCTGTTCTTAAGTGAACTTTGGTGTGTCCTCTTCCTTTGTCGCTTGTAGGATGACGAGCTCTCCTTCTGCAGGAACCAACAATAATCTCCCATCATATTTGGGTTGAAATTACCTTGGTATCTGTTTTCCATAATTGAGATCTGTTGGTGGAAGCGCTCACCATGCTCGTCACTTACAGCCCAAGGTTGGCCGGGAAGAAGTCAAGATGAGAATGTAAAAAATGAATTTTCAAAGACATTCTGCATCCCATTATTTCATAAGATTTAAGCATGTTTTCTACGAGTTTACGGTGGTTTTCAGCTTTGTGGTTTCCAAGAAAATTTTTGACAACTTCAACGAAAGATGTCCATGCTCCTAGTTCATTCTCATTTAGGTTAGATGGAAACGATGAGTCGTGGATGACACTGCGGATCTGTGGTCCAGTGAAAACTCCAGCTTCTAGCTTAGCATCTGTCAATATTCCTTTGAATTTATCCTTTAAATATTGGAAACCACTACCTTGATGATCCATACCCTTCACGAAATTTTTCATAAGGCCAAGTTTAATGTGAAGTGGTGGAAGATGTACTTTCTGAGGGTCAATAAGTGCTGGGTGTTTTCACATTGTATTTACCAACAACATGTTCAGTTCTAGATGGCCAATCATGTTTTTTGTAGTGGTTCTTGTCATCTCTGCTGTTCCATAGACACAAAAAGCACATATGCTTTGTGTAGCCCAACTGTAACCCAAGAAGTAATGATACAACTTTAAGGTCGCCACAAATATTCCATGTGTGGTCCTTATATTTGATGAGTCTTAGCAGCAGTTTCATCGATTCATAAGTCTCATTAAGGCCAGTGGCATGTGCTACAGGTATTGAAGGTTTTTCATTGCCGTTGTGCAGTAATACAGCTTTAAGGCTAGCTTTACTAGAGTCAATGAACAGTCTCCATTCTTTTGGATCATAGCGACAGCCAATCCCTTGCATCAGACCACTGATATCGTGGCAGAAACAAACGTTTTCTTCCTGTAAGTAAAATAATGAAAACTGCAAATGGCGATGGCGGAAATGGGAAACTTTGGTGTTTGGTTGGAGAAGATTAAATTCTTGAAGTCTTGAACCAAGCACTCTGCTTTTTCTTTTGGTAATTCCAAATCGCGCACTAAGTCATTTAACTCCGCTTGACTTAACAAATGTGGGGAAATATTTGCATCTGGAACATATATGCCATCTTTCCCTGTTTCTATATCACTAGCAGAATCTTCAGATGAACTGCTGTCTGTTATCGTTGCTGGTGGAACTGGTGGTGGATTTGTTTCATCATGTGGTACTGGTTTCATTGCTGATTCGCAGTTTGGGTACGTGATCTTTGATTTGTTTTTCTTTGTGAAACCAGCAATCTTTGTCAAACAAAAATAACAATCATTGAAGTGATTTTTCGGCTCACGCCAAACCATGGGGACTGAGAACAGCATAGCTTTTCTTTTACCATTCATCCAAGCTATTAACATTGCATTGCACTGTGCACAGCAAATATGTGGTGCCCAGTCCCTCTGTTGGTCTCCTAACTTACAGTCAAAATAACACTTGTAGGCAAGTTTAATCTTTGTTGTTATGTTTCTACGTTGTGGCTTAGGTGTATATTGTCCACAGACAAAGCAGAAGTTGTCTGGGTGATTTACACAAGCACGTCTATTTGATGCCATTTTGAATTACCATACAATATCTGAAAAAACGTAGAAAGTAATTATTACGATGTGCAAAATAAAAATAAATACACACCGTAGTACAAAACAAATGCTATAAAAACACACAAGTCACCACAACCTGTCACTTGCTCATCAGCAGACAGCAGAGAGCTTCAACAACCGTTCTGCTTGACTGACCGTTGGGCCGTTGCCCGTTACTATGCTCTTGACTCAGTGTTGCCAACTCGGGATAAATTTTATTTATCAAAATTGTTCGAATTTGTATATACTGTAGTTGGCAAAAAAAATTGCTTTAACCTTGAAAAGCAAGTTTCATATTACTGGCATTAAGCCGATTAAAACCAAAATCTGGACGTGGTAGAAAATTTTACTAAAAGTGATTTGCATTTTACACAAAATCTAGACGTGATAGAAAAAATCTAATTATAGATTTGAAATCAGCATACCGAAATTAGCTAGGAGCACCTATTTGGTCTTCTGTAACAAAATCTTTGTTGCCTAGTGTTATCTTTGGTTGAGTCAGAGAATGGTTAGGTTAGAATGGTTGTCGGAATGGGATAAGATCAACTTAATAATAGTCTTTTAATCATGAGCATCGAGAGCGAAGTACTGCAAGGACTTGACTTCTCGAAAATCATTGACGAGTTTAGCTCCCCAAAAATTAGGAAAAGACCATTGTAATGTTATAAGTGTAGTCGCCGCTGTGGAGAAAATGGAATGCCAATGACAAATGATAGTCTTCCAAATAACTTGCGCTGTCTTGTTCTAAATTGTTGTCATTTGTCGATTTAGTTTCAAAATGTAAAGACCTTTTTTTATTAAAGCGTTGTTGTTTATTGTTTATACAAGATTGCGTCAAAGTATCATTTTGTTTAAACATAATCAAATATTAAATGAGTTTCGTCATAGTACCAATGAAAACATCACCTGAGATGTACACCTGACCTGACTCTGATCTGATGCATACTCCGCATAGGGCACTGTGACTCAGCTCAATGATGTCTATTACTGCGGGATGGGAAGGGGAGTAGAGGGGCCCATTGTTGAGGTACCGCCAGGGGTCTAAGTCACCCTTAAAACGTAATACACTGTATGGTTTTAAGATGTTGGCAAAAATAAATATTACAAGTTACAATATTGCAATTACTTTTTTTCAGAACATATTTATTTATTTCTTTAGGCTTTAATGGACTCTCGGATTAATTATAAAATAAAAGTATTTTATATATAGGCAGTTAACATTTGATAGTACAGTCATCCCTCGTTATTTGTGGATTTTTTACTTGCGGTCTCGACTATTCGCGGATTTTTGCCGCGAAAGTTTGCACCACTCCACAGCATCCCGCTAGGTGTCTCTACTAACTGCGGAAGTTCCCGCGCTCCTTCCCCACGCTTACTCGGCCTCAGTTCGCGCCGCGCCACAACCGAGTAAGCATACTTTATCTGTGTCAGTGTTATTTTTCGCATTATAACAGTGAACTATGGTCCCTAAGTGTAAACAAACAACCTCCAACCCTGCCGCTAATGCTAGTAAAGTGCCTAAACGAGCAAGAAAATGATGATTCTGGTAGAAAAGATAGAGTTACTAGATAAAATTGTTCGAGGCTTGGTGGTTGTCTCTTGCTGTATTTCTTTTTATGCATGTTTGCAATATCTTCTATGTTATTATTTATGCATACAATGTACTTAATTATGTTCATTATTTCTATAAATATATTTATTTATGTATATTCTGCTCATTATTTACTTACGCACATGCTTAAAATGCCATCTAGGTAATTATTTTTAATTTTCGTAGGGCCTGGGTAATTCTTTAAAGAGCATTCGCGGATATGGCTATTCGTGGAGATTCTCGGCATTTATCCCCGCGAATAACGAGGGATGACTGTATAAATATTATGATTAATTGTTATATAAAACAAACTTCGTAGTTATGATTATGAAATATATCTATCTTCTTCTATACTATAAAAAGGGAGTCCTGTCCGTCCGTCCGACATCATGTAACATATTTACTATTAAGCGATTCTGAACATAGAAATAAATGCGCTTTGCTTTGTTTCAACTTTTTACTCTAGCGCGTTAAGATTTTCATTGCTTGATACAATGGGTTCGGATGTGAAACTTAAGATTTTCATTGCTGCGTTCTTTTCTATAGTTTTATTGGCCGAATAATTGACCCCCAATTACTGAGAGTTCAATTATTCACTCAATAAAACTATAGAAAACAACGTAGCAATGAAAATCTTAAACTTCACATCCGAACCTATTGTAACAAGATTTGTGAAGCTTAAGATTTTCATGGCTGCGTTCTTTTCTACAGTTTTATTGACCGAATAATTGCCTCCCCAGTAATTGGGGGACCGCAGGTACCCCAATTACTGAGGCCGGAGGCACGTCTAGCTAAATGGGCCCGTAGGGCCCTCTTTTGCTGTAAATATAATAATTAATAATGACGAGGTTTATAGTTCCGTATTGGGTAATATTTTTAGACACACACACACAGACGGTCTTCAACACCCATTGGGTAAGTTGTGAGAATTTCGATTAGGCAGCATCCTACATCACATTGCTACGGGGATTAATTCAACTGGTAGATACTGTGAGAAGGGCGGGACTAAAACTCACAATCTCACCCCTTGCATAGATGTTACGTACCTGTTGAATCTCACAAGATTTTGGGCGCCGTCAGAGCCCAATCCTCGACCTTCCATCTTCTACTTATTGCCGATCGCTAGCCCTATAGGCTGCCATAGGCACCGGGGAGACAGTTGCTCCGACGAGCCGAGGCGTTGGGCGCGCGATTGATGGAAAATTTTGGCCGAAGTCGTAGGCCCTATGACGCGCTACTTATAAGTCAACGAGTGGTTTATAGAGGGGTCTGCGGCCGGGCTGGGATCACCCCGGCCCTACCTTTTCATAGGTGCTTTCAGCCACGGTCAAACTTCGATAGGTACCCGGGGACGTGAACCGAGAATTAATTGAACGGCTACAGAGGCTACTTTGCGCGGCTACTAGCTCCATTCGCAAAATTCTCCAGGTTGTCCCCGGCACACGTTTAAACTCATCGGCGATCCCATTACTCCGGGAACCCAATACGAGGCCTATCCATAAGGCCTATGGCTCTGGGGAGAAGATTAGATTAGATTTCCCCCCGACTCCTAGCCTTACACAAATTCATGGAATCATAGGCTAACCGACGTAGTGCAAGGTACGGTCGTCACGTGTTGTCGTACCCCGAAAGACTTATCGGGTCCCCTTGACTCCGGGAACCCAATACAGCCTATCCATAGGCTAATGGCTTGGGGAGAAGATTCCCCCCGACTCCTAGCCCTATAAATGGAATCATCGGCTAATCGACGTAGTGCAGTCGTCAATCACCTGACCAAAAAGAAATCTACCATTTCATAGGTGCTTTCAGCCACGGTCAAACTTCGATAGGTACCCGGGGACGTGAACCGAGAATTAATTGAACGGCTACAGAGGCTACTTTGCGCGGCTACTAGCTCCATTCGCAAAATTCTCCAAGTTGTGCCCGGCACACGTTTAGACTCATCGGCGATCCCATCACTCCGGGAACCCAATACGAGGCCTATCCATAAGGCCTATGGCTCTGGGGAGAAGATTAGATTAGATTTCCCCCCGACTCCTAGCCTTACACAAATTCATGGAATCATAGGCTAACCGACGTGGTGCAAGGTACGGTCGTCACGTGTTGTCGTACCCCGAAAGACTTATCGCGTCCCGTTGACTCCGGGAACCCAATACAGCCTATCCATAGGCTAATGGCTAGGGGAAAGATTCCCCCGACTCCTAGCCCTAGAAATGGAATGATCAGCTAATCGACGTAGTGCACTGGTCAATCACGTGACCAAAAAGAACACCTCCCACATCGGTGGGGGATGGGTGATCTCCTGAGCCCCGGACCTCTTCGTAAATTGCTTCGAAATCTATGCTGAGGGGGAGAAACCCGTCGTTCCCCGATAGGGACATAGGTCCTATACCTGAGGAACTCAAGGTCCCCCAGTTTTACTCTCACACGACGAACTTGTAGTTGATATGTGAATTCTGTTAGCAATACATATATTAAATCTTGGTTAATAACTTATAATAGTTACGAAACCTTCGGTACTTATATTTTCTACTATATAAATTCAAGTTGTGTGTGTGTGTGTGTGTCTGTGTGTCCGTGAACTTTTGGGTCTCTAAAAAAAGCTGAATTCTTTAAATAATTACAAGCAGAGCCTTCGGCTCCCTGCCCTATGGGCGGGGCTTGTGCTTCGCAAACTCGCCTACGGCGAGGGCACCTTCTCAGAGTACCGAGATGAAGAAAAAAATATTATTTTACATTTTAAATATAGCTTCACAAATTTTTAACCCACTGGCTCAGAATGCGAAGCTCAAAAGGTTAGGGTTACCCCTTTGGGTGGAGCTCATGCTCCCTCCCCCCAAAACCCCCTCACCCCCCTTTATGCAACTTGGGGGGCGAACACCCACCCCTTGCTGCATAACCCCCTTCCCCATTACCCCCAACCCCGAGGTCATTCTCCCTCTCTCCCCAAAAACCCCTCACTCTCCGTTATGCAACTTGGGGGCGAACACCCACCCCTTGCTGCATAACCCCCTTCCCCATTACCCCCAACCCCGAGGTCATTCTCCCTCTCTCCCAAAAAACCCCTCACTCTCCGTTATGCAACTTGGGGGCTAACCCCCACCTTGTTGCATAAAATGGTTGAACATTGTGGGTCATTTTTTTTTATCCTTAAACTATTAAAAAATGGGAGGAACTGTAGGTTTTTTTTAATATTCTAAGGACATCGTTAGAGAGGAAAAAAAAATTGACGAAACATTTTTTAAATATCGGGCTTCAACATCGAACCACAAAATATTCTGAAAAGTGCTTTTTATGGTTCGATATTTTATTGACTAAATAATTGAACCCCCGGTAATTGGGAGGCTGCGGTCCCCCAATTATTGGGGGTTCAATTATTTGGTCACTAAAACTATACTCATGAAAATCTTAAGCTTCACAAATCTTGACACAATGTGAAGCTCAAGATTTTCATGGCTGCGTTCTTTTCTATAGTTTTATTGTGGTGCTGGGGCCTTCAGGCCCAATAGTTAGGGGGGGGGGGCCGGTCACACATATATTTTCGTTCATTACTCATCATCCCCATCCACCATACGAAGTTTGGTCAAAATCGGTTCAGAAACAAAAGTTTTTTTTGCGGACAGACGGACAGACAGACACACATTTGCTAAATTATAGTATTATACAAGCGGTAGCTCGCTATCGCCCTCCAGGCAGATAGCACTATATATCACAGTATATGTCACAGCTAGCTGTATATTTGATACGGTTTAAAATTGAATGGATGATAATAATTTTGTTTTTTTCACTTTTTCATGTATTTTTTTATTGGTTGTAGATTTAAAATTATATTATATGAGGCCCTCATAGGAAGAAGTGGCTAAGCGACAAAAGTAAAAAATACGCCATTACCCCCATTACCCCCCTCTCCCCCATTACCCCCACCCCCACTCCCCCATTACCCGCACACACAAAAGTAAAAAACGCCATTACCCCCATTACCCCCACCCCCAGTCCCCACTCCCCCATTACCCGCACACACAAAAGTAAAAAAACGCCATTACCCCCATTACCCCCACCCCCACTCCCCAATTGCTTCACATCCGATTGAGTATCAAGATTTGTGAAGTTTAAGATTTTCATGGCTATGTTCTTTTCTATAGTTTTATTGACCTTGTAATAGACATTAAATAGCTCGTGCTCGGCCGCGGAGTGACCTAAGACCGAGAAACTTGACAGAACACATCGGCAGCTCATGGGCTATCATTTGGTGGTGGTTGCAGAATTTTCCGATGTGCGGTTTAGTCTGTGCACGGTTCTGAAGAAAGCGAACAGACACACAGACACACACACACACATTTTAGCTCAATAGTAGGGTGTCCCAATTTTTTTTCTTAAGACGACCTGACCACTCGTGTCATGCCCGGATGTGGTTTGGGCTAAAGTATTGGCTGTGTGATTTTCAACTCGATCAGATGATATTTAGAGGTCCCGACGTTTGATGACTTTGTTTTGGTTTTCAGAACTGATCATTATGGCGTTGACAAGATCAAACATCAAGTTGTGGCTTCTTGAGAGTCTCCGATAGCAGAGCTGGCTAAATCTCGATTACCAAGTAATATGGACGTGTTGCTCCTTTTCTTCTACCATCACCGCGACCAAAAGAAGACAGATTCCAACAGTGTCAAGGCTGTAATATCGGCTGTATTAGAAATCTGGGCTAGAGCCAACTCGAATCTGGCAACAACCTCCGTTCATGCCTCGACTAAACTGAAAGCTTTGGTTCAGAGGTATCGAAATTTGCATAAAAACAAGAACAAGACTAGAATGACTTACAATATGCAGCGGGATGTATTCTTGGCTGATATGGAGGATATTTTTGATGTCGCCCGCTCAGACGTTCTGGATCGGGGAGATATCCCTCTTGAAGACAAGGAATTCCTCATTTCTAAAAGGGCAGATCGACATACGAGTTACATGGGAGGTGAAGATAGAAAATATAATGCAACCACAATGAAAAGACAGGAAAGGAAAGAGCTCTTGAGCGGGCACACCGGCGTCAAACGGGAGGCTCTAGCTGTAGGAGTCACAGAAGAGGCTACCGACAGCAGTTCTAGCACATCGTCAGCTGACAGTGGAAACGAAGCCGTCACTTGTGGACTTAAACCTTCGAAAGCTCCCAAACATGACAGACTAAAAGAAAGTCTGAGTGATCTTGACCTGGCAGCAACTTGGGATCGCGAGGGCCTTTCTGTTCGACAGGCAACATCAGCGTTTGCTGCGACTGCAAAATCCCTAGCTCTCGGTCCTGACAGTGTTCCATCAAAGAGCACGGTTCACCGCTTCCGACAAAAGGCCCGTACAATGATAGGGACCAATGTTATTGGCCACCTCGAGCAGCTTCCACCTCGACTGCAGATCCACTCGGACACAAAGATACTCACTGACATCGAACAGGAGGGTAAGTCAGTCGATCGGATTGCTGTTGTGGTGACTGGGGATGGTGTGGAAGAGCTATTAGGAGCACCGAAAATAATAGACGGCACAGGACAGCAAATGGCAAGCGCAGTCCATCAAGCGCTCACCCTAGTCTGAATTGAGGACAAGATCATAGGCATGGTGTTTGACACGACGGCATCAAACACAGGGATAGTGCAAGGTGCGTGTGCGCGTTTGGAAGCGGCATTGGGAAGATCTCTTTTATGGTTTGCTTGCCGTCATCACGTTCACGAAGTGATTCTCAAGGATGTCTTCGTCGTGTGCCTAGGAACACCACCAAGTCCTCAAATCCCACTTTTCAGGAGATTCAAGGAGGCCTGGCCATCAATGAACCACTGTCAGTTGGATGCATTTGAAAAGGACGAGGTGGCTAAAGCCTTCATAAATGACAATACTTGCCTTTCACAAATGCGACTTGAGGTAATAGACTATCTCCGCGATGCCCTAAGAAGTGGTAATCATCCTCGAGAGGATTATGAAGAACTTCTTCGACTGAGCCTCTTGTACCTCGGAGACGACGTAGGACGTTACAAGCTTCGGCCTCCAGGGGCTTACCATCAGGCCAGATGGATGGCCAAAGCTATTTACTGCCTGAAAATAGCATTACTGCAGTCCCAGTTCTCCGAACTTCTTCTCCAAGAACTGCAAGGGGTTCGCCGTATGGCTCTCTTCGTGAGACTTGTATACGTGCGTCACTGGCACGACGCTCCCATCGCCATCAAATCTCCCAAAAATGACGTTAGGCTGTGCAATCTTCTTGTAGGTTACCCTGACAAGGACGTTGGAAACACAGCTTACCGGGCTGTGCTCCGTCATCTGTGGTACATCTCGGAGGACTTAATCTGTCTTGCACTGTTTGATGACAGAGTTGACGAAAATGAAAAGCGTAACATGACGGCTAACCTGAAAAAGCGCCCTGGGAAAGGACTCAAACGGGTCCAAGGCAAGGGACTGCAAGTGGATGTCCGTTTAAGTCCGTGGGTGACGAGTCGATCCACCACACTTTTCCAGTTTCTCCAAGTTGAGCCCACGTTCCTCACCAAAGACCCTGAAACATGGCCTACTGACGAAAACTACCGTCTGGCAAAGAGCCGAGCTGCAGAACTGATGGTGGTCAATGATGCAGCAGAGCGAGGCATCGCCCTCATTGAGAAATACACAAGCAAACCTGGGTGCGGTGATAAAGAAGACCTCGAGTTCCTCCTTCGAACTGTCCACTCACACCGACGAAATGTGAGCCGGAAGGGAACAAAAACGGATCTCATGAAACACGTGTTTAGTTAAAATGCATAAATGTGATGCTTTGAAATTGTTGTTTGTGTGTTAAGATTAAATACATGTTTGTTTTGTATAATCATCTTTGTGATGGAACTTTTGAGAGAAATATTTCAGGTAATTTGCCTTTCAATTAAGAGGAGAAATAAAGTGTTCAAAGTTCGGGACCTTTAAATTTCCTTCGATCTCTCTGAACTTTTACAGAAAGACTTCTAATGGGAAACATCAAAAGAGCGCAACACGAGCGGATTTGTATCCCGAAAAAAAATTTGGCCCCCTATGAGTTTGGGACACCCTACTCAAAGGTATATACAAGCGTCCGGCAGGTAGCCTCCGGGCGGGTAGCACTGCGATCCAGCTACAAAATTAAAAAAAAACGCCATTACCCCCACCCCTCTCCCCCATTACCCCACCCCACTCCCCCATTACCCCCACATACAAAAGTAAAAAACGTCATTATCCCCATTACCCCCACCCCTCTCCCCATTACCCCCACTCCCCTAATTACCCCCACTACCCCCGGACGGGTAGCACTGTGACATATACTGCTACCCGCCGAGGGCGGGTAGTAGTATATGTCACAGTATGTGTGAAGCTCAAGATTTTCACGGCTGCGTTCTTTTCTGTAGTTTTATCGCGGTGCTGGGGCCTTTGAACCCAGTAATTGTGACCTAGGACCGCGAAACTTGACAGAGCACATCGGCAGCTCACGGGCTATCAGTTGGTGGTGGTTGCAGAACTTTCCGATGTGCCGTTTAGGCTGTGCACTGTTCCGAAGAAAGCGGACAGACAGACACATAGACACACAGACACATTTTAGCTCAATAGTATATACGGTACAAGCGGTAGCTCGCTATCGCCCTTAGGATTTTTTTTCACTACTTCATTTTTTTTATTGGTTGTAGATTTAAAATTATATTATATGAAGCCCTCATAGGAAGAACTGGCGAAGCGACAAAAGTATGGCATATCACATCTATCTCATATATATGGCATATCACTGGATGGTACAATTAGAAGCACCGTCGTTTAAATATACATCAATTTTTTATGATCCACAAATAAGAAGACAGTATTGCGTTTGTTGAATACCATAATATGATGGAATGCTTTTTCCCCTCTAACATATCGGAAAATGGTTCATTGGAATCTAACTTTATCGTTTATTTTTTGTCATACTTTATAAAATAATATAATTACAAAAATTGTAATGAATCGTAACTGCAAATCGATGAAAGAATGGAGCTTAATATCCCAATTAAATTGTGAGTCCTTTCGGGCTATCCAATCAATCACAAATGTAAAGAGAAAAAGACATTTCTTTTTCACTTTTTCATGTATTTTTTTTATTATATTATATGAGGCCCTCATAGGAAGAAGTGGCTACTTCATTTTTTTTATTGGTTGTAGATTTAAAATTATATTATATGAAGCCCTCATAGGAAGAAGTGGCTAAGCTACAAAATTTAAAAAAACGCCATTACCCCCCATTACCCCCACCCCTCTACTCCATCACCCTCCCACCCCCACTCCCCCATTACCCCCACACACAAAAGTAAAAAAGCCATTACCCCCACCCTTCTCCCCATTACCACCCCCCTCTCCCCATTACCACCACCACCCCATTACACCCACCCCTCTCCCCATTACCACCACCCCTCTCCCCATTACCACCACCCCCACTCTCCCAATTACCCCACCCCTCTCCCCATTATACTGCAGTAGCAGTATATATATATATCACAGTATAAATGTGAAGCTCAAGATTTTCACGGCTGCGTTCTTTTCTGTAGTTTTATCGCGGTGCTGGGGCCTTCGGACTCAGTAACCGGTGACTTAGGACCGGGAAACTTGACAGAGCACATCGTCAACCCATGGGCTATCAGTTGGTGGAGGTTGCAGAATTTTCCGATGTGCCGTTTAGGCTGTGCACGGTTCCGAAGAAAGCGGACACACACACACACACACAGACACATTTTAGCTCAATAGTATATATATATATATATATATATATATATATATATGTAAAGAACGACGCTTGTGTAGAAGAACGTTCCGCACAAGATGAGGAGGAAGAACGAACAAATGAAAAATGAGGATACCACCCGGGAATCGAACCCTGGATCTTCCGATTGCCGGTCAGATATGCTATCCACTACACCATGGGCCTCGATTAATCAAATGTCGTAATTCTCCTACATATGAGCAGAAACCAATGCCCTGAGGGGGCACCTTCGCATGCCATACATATATATACATTTTAACTGCAAACAACACTCAGTATAATTAATGTAAAGAACGACGCTTGTGAGGAAGAACGTTCCGCACAAGATGAGGAGGAAGAACATTTGATTAATCGAGGCTCATGGTGCAGTGGATAGTATATCTGACCGGCAATCGGAAGATCCAGGGTTCGATTCCCGGGTGGTAACCTCATTTTTCATTTGTTCGTTCTTCCTCCTCATCTTGTGCGGAACGTTCTTCTACACAAGCGTCGTTCTTTACATTAATTATACTGTGTGTTGTTTGCAGTTAAAATGTGTATGTATATATATATATATATATATATATGTATATATATATATATAATAATACAACTCTAGGTAGATGTATAATATTTTTAATCTAAGTAGTGATACAACGAGAAATAAAAAACGATTTAAAATTTAACACAATCAACCAACCTACCTCAAGCAAGTACTGGGCATAACAACTAGTCTTATTTATACACAGGGTGTTTTATAACATGTGGGACGCACTTTCAGGATGGATTCAGGCCCTGAAAACAGTGAAAAAAGTTTATATAAACATATGCCCGAAATCGCTTTGTTTCCGAGTTACAACCTGTTTTATGTTCCAGCAATTCTTTCCGCAAAATGTTTACAAACACTGCTTGCCGACAATGTTTGTGAGTGTGTACGAGACTTATTTCATGTATGGCCTTGCCGATTGTAATGTTTCATACACTCTTTGACATGCTTCAATATCGTTGAGTGTAGAGCCATCAGTCAGTCAGAGGTGCATTGCGGTGTTTCACTGTTCATATTCGTAACTTCTTACCGTGAATAAGTGCAGCCCACTGAAAAAAAAAACTTTAAAAGTTTTTGTGCTATTCAGTGATAGTGTGCATTTGAAGTGAGAATGGAGGTTTATTCAAACAGAGAAATGGCAGACTTGCCAAGTGTAATGCGGTCGCAGCAAGACGTCTGTATGCGGAAAGGTTCCCGAATCGCCGTCTGCCAGATAAGAAGACCTTTCAGAGAATAGATGAGCGTCTTGGTGATAAAGGATCATTCAACAAGCGAGTTTCAGTTGGTGGTAGAGGTAGACCAATCAGCGCCAGAACTGTTGAGTTGGAGGAGCGGGTCCTGAATCGCGTGGAGGAACATCCTGGTGTCAGCACCCGAAGGATAGCAGCAGCAGAGGGTGTAAGATACACAATTGTGTGGAGAAAGAATTTTAGGGGAACAACAGCTTTACCCGTATCACATTCAGAGAGTACAAGGCCTTGCTGAAGCTGATTTCCCACCACGAGAGGCTTTTCGTACTTGGTTCCTTTAACAGTATGCTCGCGATCCTCTTTTTCTCTCGTCCGTATTGTTTTCTGATGAGGCTGCCTTCACAAGAAATGACATGATCAATTTTCACAACACTCATCACTGGGCCGAAGAGAATCTGCATGCCATCATCCAGCCAAAGCACCAACAACAATTTAGTATCAATGTATGGGCAGGACTTATTGTCGACAACTTAATCAGTCCTTTTGTTTTGCCTGGAAGATTAACAGGAGAATCCTACTCCAATTTTTTAAGGAATGATTTAAGCGATTTACTAGATGAAGTTCCTCTTGGTGTCCGACGTCGCATGTGGTTTATGCATGACAGCGCTCCGCCTCATTTTAGTCGAGTAGCCAGACTATTTGGATGACCATTTCCCTGATAAATAGATAGGCCGTGCAGGACCCATTGCGTGGCCTGCTCCCTACCCGGACCTGAATCCATTCGATTTTTACCTATGGGGTCATCTGAAATCCATCGTTTACGTGACACCCATTGACAACGTTGAAATGCTTCGCCAACGTGTAGAACAAGGATGCCAGAAAATCCGAGCAATACCTGGAATGTTTGAACGCGTCAGGCATTCTATGACGAGGCGTGTTCAGGCGTGTATTCAAGCGCAAGGCGGTCATTTTGAGCGCTTCCTTTAAAGGTGAGGCGGATACTTGCTGGAACACACAACGGGCTGTAACTTGGAAACAAAGCGATTTCGGGCATATATTTATATAAACTTTTTCATTGTTTCAGGGTCTGGATCCATCCTGAAAGTGCGTCCTACATGTTATGAAACACCCTGTATATAAGGGATGATGATGATGAGGATGATTATTTCTGTTCTATATTTGTTTACACACCCCTAAACCGCTAGGGTAATCTGCACCAAATTTAGTACACATATCAAGGGAGATCCAGGTGAGGTTTCAGTAACTCACTCGCCCCTCCTAATCGCAACCTAGGTTGTGTTTTGGGCTTTTGCTGCGGAAGGCGCAGCAGGCGTTCTAATATATATATATATATATATATATATATATATATATATATATATACACACACGAGGGTGGGCTGAAAAGTAATACATCCACTCAAATAAATTTTAAACGGATTGAAGGATTTTATCGAAACAAAAGCAGATATGTACCTTAGAGTATATGCTTTAAAACGATACATTTAATTTTCTATAAAATCACCCTCTACCTCGATACATTTACACCAAAGATAAATGAGTTTTTTGAAATCCATCCCGGTAAAACTCGGAGCTTTGACGACGAAACCAAAATTTCACAGCAGCCTTAACTTCTTCGTCAGACTCGTAGCGATTTCCACGATGTTCTTTAAGTTTAGGAAAAATGTGAAAATTGTATGGTGCTAAATCGGGGCTATATGGTGGATGCGGCATGGCGGTGAATTGCAGATCCTCAATTCCTTCTCGCGTTTGAACACTGGTATGAGACCGTGTGTTGTCATGGTGAACAATGACCGTTTTTGTGGGTGCGAACCCTCCTGATCCATTTTTTCAACTTCTTCAGGGTTTCAATATAGCGTGCGGAGTTGATTGCTGTCTCTCTTTCCGTAAAGTCTTCGAGAACGACACCATTAATATCCCAAAAAACAGTCATCACTTTTCCAGCCGATGTTTGAACTTTGAATTTTTTGGTTGTGGTGAATCTTTGTGCCGATATTCCATGGATTGCCATTTATTTTCAGGGTCATAATGGTGGACCCACGTCTCTTCTCCTGTCACAATGCTGTGCAGAAATTCATCTTCATTTTCGAAGCGCTGCAGATTTTCTTGGCAAATGCGTAGTCTCTCAGTTTTCATCTCGGCAGTGAGCATGCGAGGCACCCATCTGGCGCAGACCTTTCGATAACCAAGAATACTGATAATGTGTCCCACTCGCTCTTTGGAGATATCGAGCATTGCAGCAATTTCATTTTGTTTAATGTGACAGTTTCCACGAATCAGTTCGTCAATGTAGTTCCGATGAGACTCGTCGGTTGCCGTTACAGGCGTTCCACTTGCCAGTTTATCTCGCAAATCTTCTTGCCCTGCTTCTCCTTTACACTGCCTCGCCCAACGTCGATCGTACTCACATCAACACACTGTTTGCCGTACACAGCCTGCATTCTCCGATGAATGTCTATGGGAGCAACACTTTCTGCGGTCAAAAATCATTACGGCACGTTGCTTGAAGCGAACGTCTTTACTCCTTTCCATTGTAATTGATACTGAACCAACGTGTGGAATAAGTGTAGGCTATGTTATGCTATAACACAAAACCGTTTTTTCTGGCTACCTCTACCAATCCAAAATTATTCAAGTGCAGGCATTACTTTTCAGCCCACCCTCGTGTGTGTGTGTGTGTATATATATATAATATATATATATATATATATATATATATATATATAATATATATATATATATATATATATATACAGGGTGAGTCACGACGAAATGTCATAACTTCGGGAACTTATAGTTAAGGTCATTCCCAGTCAAAGACTTCACATGAACATAGGTCCGATTCTTAACAGTTATGGAGCTATGGATGTTTGAATGTTTAAAAATAAGATGAAGCGAACAAATAGCTGCTAAAGTTCTTATTCATGAATTTACAATAACTGTTCAAAATGACTACTCTCGGCCTCAATACACATCGCGGCTCGTCTGTGAATCGCGCGTGTAGCTCGCATTAGTTCATTATGATTGTCCTTTATGAGGGCTGCAGCATCCAAAATGCGAAGGAGCAATGCATCTCGTGTTTCCACTTTTCTCTGGTACACCAGCTCTTTCATGAGCACCCACAGATAAAAATCTAGAAGGGTTAGGTCCAGAGACCTGGGTGGCCAATTTTGTGCACCACCACGATCGATCCATCGACCAGGGAAGCGATCATCGAGATGCGTTCTCATTGCACGGCTAAAATGGGGAGGAGCTCCGTCTTGTTGGAAGTACATACGCAATCGTGTTGCCAAAGGTACATCTTCTAACAGTGGCGGCAGTTCGTCTTGCAGAAATTGTAGATAAATGCCACCTGTAAGACTACCTTCGAAGATAAACGGACCAATCAGCTGACTGTAGAAAATACCACACCACACATTGACACTGAATCTGTGTTGAAAATTACTTTCCACAATGGCATGAGGATTCATTTCTGACCACACCTGTGAATTGCGAGTGTTGATGACACCGTCGCGGGTAAATTGAGCCTCATCACAGAACAAGACGTATCGATGCAATTGTCGATCGGCATTGAGCCAATTACAAAATTCCAGCCGTTGGGCACGATCCCCAGGTTGGAGGCTCATTGGGGATTGTTCTGAGCCAGGTGTCTAATCTTCTTTTGAAGATGTCTACTGCAACACCATTCGTGTTTCTTAGGTCTTTGGGCAGCTGATTAAACAGTGTTGGTCCTCTCACAACAAAACTATGTTCTTTTAGGGTTCAGGATGTTCCCTATCTACCCTTAAATTTGGGAACACGACACAGTCTTCCTTTTCAACTTTCCACTGTTGTTTGGGGAGTTATAGGGTTCAGAGTAAGATTAGGGACTAGGTTCTACATTATTTTCCAAGTGTAAATAATAGTTTGTGTGTGTGTCTCCTCCTTTCCAGTGAATATAGGTTTAATTCGCGTAACCTTTCCCAGTAGTTTAGTTCTTTGCACCACTTGATCTTGGCTGTGAAGCTTCTCTGAATCCCTTCTAGTTGTCTAATATCTTCTTTTTTATATGGGCATGTTAGGACCGAGCAGTATTCCAACTTGGGTATGGTCAGTGTTTTCAGTAGAGGAATCATTATATTCCTATCCCTTCGTTTAAAGGTTATCAGTATCTGCCCAGTTACTCTCTTTGCTCTGTTTACTGCTATCTTATTTTGTGTTTCAAATTTCGCATCATCACTCATTACAACCCCTAAGTCTTTTGCTTTAGAATTTCTCTGAATTTCCTGTCCATCTGGGGTATAATATTCCATGGATTTTAGGTCCTCTCTTTTTCCGTATCGTAACAGCTGAAATTTCTCAGTGATAAACATCATATTGTTGTCTTCCTTCCACTTGTAGATTCTGTTCATGTCTGTCTGTAGAGATCTTCTGGGTTTCTTATTTTTCTACTGATCTTTGTGTCATCGGCAAAGGGTGTTACTGTGCTGTCTCTGGTAACGTCCTCATCTATGTCAGTTAGAATGATTGTACTGTAACGACTTGCCGCCGCTAACTAAGGAAATAATATATCCATTTCCTTACTTTTCCTGTTATTTCCATATGCTTCAGTTTATGTATTAGGATTCCATGGTCACACTTGACGAACTTGTCGAATATATATATATATATATACACAGGGTGTTTCAAAAGTCCCTCATTATTTTTAAAATTTTATTAAAATAGCAATTACAAGAGGAACCAAATGACAATTTGGTTGCTGAGTCTACGATTCATGAGAATTTTGGTGGCATCAAACTTGGCTTCATAAGTCTACTGGAAAGTCACTGGTACACCTCAACGTGGGCACCGTCTTTTTCGAAACAAGCGAGCGACCGTTTTACGCATTCTTGGCCGACATTGGACAACATTTCGGGAGTAACAGAAGCACACGCATTCCTGATCCGTTCTTCTAGTGTGGGGAGGACTCGCGGCTTGGTGGCGTACACTTTGCTCTTAATGTAGCCCCACAAAAGAAGTCGCATGGGGTAAGATCAGGCGAGCGAGCAGCCCATTCGATGGGACCACGGCGACCAATCCACCGATCCGGGAACTGCTTATTCAGAAATGAGCGAACCTCACGCGAGTAATGAGCAGGGCACCGTCTTGCTGGAAAATGACTTCTTGCATGTCAGCTACAGCTGACAGTTGGGGGATGCAGAACTCCTGAAGCATACGAAGTAATTGTCTCCGTTGACGTTCACGGAATTTCCATCTTGATCCCGGAAGAAGAACGGACCAATCAGCCCAGCTGAGGAGATGGCACACCAGACGACCAATTTCGGCGTGTCCCTTTCATGTTCACGGATCTCCGCAGGATTGTGAGTTCCCCAGATGCGGTGTTGTGCGATTGACGCGACCAGAAAGGTGGAAGAGAGCTTCGTCGCTGAACCACATGTGCTCCAGGATCGATGGGTTTCTTTCGTAGTGATGCAGCAGTGTCTCACACATCTCCACCCGGCAATCGTAGTCTTGAGGTTCCAGCTTCTGAACCACCCGGATCTTGTACGGATACAGCTTGAGACCACGCCGCAAAATCCGTGGATAGATGTCGCGCTGATGTTCAGTTCCGCAGCAGCTCGCCGAATGGACTTTCCTTGACTCTGAGTAAACGCCTCACGAACATTTTCGACATTCTCCTCACTCCGCCCACTTCGAGGTCTTCCTGATCGTGGTTTGTCCTTTACAGATCCGGTCTCCATAAACTTCCGGTGGGTGGCGACGATGGTGTTCCTATCCGGTGTGCATAATGCTGTCCGTAGACTGCCCGGAATCGTCGCTGCACTTCGACCACAGATTGAAAAACCTCCTGCCATGCAGCGATTTTACACCTCTGCTCTAGAGTCAGCATGGTAGCAGAAGAAAACGGAGCAAAACTTCAAATGTAGACTCAAAAAAATTCTCAACTACTGAGTAAGAGTTTACCACAAGATGAACGTCGTTGGTCGATTAGCTGCAAAGAAAATTGAAAATCAATTAGTGAGGGACTTTTGAAACACCCGGTATATATATATATATAGAGCTGGAATAGTTTGCCGGTAGAAGTAATTAGTAGCACGTCTATAAACATTTTTAAAAATCGATTAAATGCATATGTTGATAGAGTGGGTATAATTTAAGGTAGTAAAATTAAGGACATGCGCAATACACAACTACAAACACGGTTAGGTAGACCAGCTATGAGTGGATCCTAGGGTCTTTGTTGGTCTGAAACATTATATTATTGTAACTTTATTTATATATATATATATATATATATATATATATACACAACTCAGAATGGTCCCCTGAGAAACTATATGTTAAACACAGACCGTGCATGGAACAAGGAACTCTTCTGGGAAAATTAAATCCACTATAGTCCGAATAAGTAATGGTAAATGACAAATACCATAGTTTTTCTTTTTCATGATGCATCATGAAAAGAAAACTATGGTATTTGTCATTTACCATTACTTATTCGGACTATAGTGGATTTAATTTTCCCAGAAGAGTTCCTTGTTCCATGCACGGTCTGTGTTTAACATAAGTTTCTCAGGGGACCATTCTGAGTTTGTGTGTGTATATATATATATATATATATATATATATATATATATATATATATATATATATATATATATATATAATATATATATATATACCAAAGCTGGTCGAATATTTGTGTAAATTTTTGTCTGTGACCATTTTTAACCCAATATGTTGAACAAATTATGTATTTTATATTTTTGGATTTTGTAATCACTTTTGCTTATTAAAGTAAGGGTGGTGTGGTTCTATAAGAAATTTTAGAGTTGTTTTTTTTCACCGTATATCGTGATTATTTTTTTTGAGTCATCCTTTATATTTCGTCAGCTTTTACACATTCTCCGATTTGTTTTAGGTTAACCTCAGTTAACCTGAGTTAACGTAACCTAACTAACGTATCGTAACCTCAAAGAAGTAGGTTATACAGAAAAACCGGCATACTTTAAAAGTTCGATCTAATTGGTAAAAAGTGGATATGCAGTATATATACACACACCACCACACACACACACAACACCACACACACACATATATATATATATATACCTCGTTGCTGTTCTGTGCGTTGGTCTCTCTTCACACGAAGGTCAAGCTGGTGGCCCCGCCTCTAGGTCTAGCTTGGTGTAGGAGCGAGTTGCTTTCTTGCGCTCTCCACCGTACATAACCAGGTAAACCCGGCTCATCTGGTACCGTCCTGAGCCAGGTATCTAGTCTTCTCTTGAAGACTTCAACTTTGACTACTGTAACGTTTCTGAGGTCCTTTGGAAGCTGGTTAAAAAGTCTTGGCCCCCTAACAACCAAGCTATTTTCCTTCGGTGTTGAGGAGGTCCCTTGTCGGCCTTTAATTTGGAACACTGCACATTCTGCCTTTCCTATTTTCCAGCGTTGTTTGAATGGCAATTGGGTTTAGTTTTAGGTTTGGTACCAGTTTTTCGATCATTTTATATATATATATATATATATATATATATATATATATATATATATATATATATATATATATATATCGTAAAGAACGACGCTTGTATAGGAGAATATTCCGCGCAAGATGAAGCGAGAGAACGAAACAAATGAAAAAATGAGGTAACCACCCTGAATCGAACCCGGGATCTTCCGATTGCCGGTCAGATATGATAACCATTACACCACGGGCCTCACTCAATCAAATGCCGTAATTCCTCTACATACGCGCAGAAATCGTATGTGGAGGAATTACGGCATTTGATTGAGTGAGGCCCGTGTGTAATGGTTATCATATCTGACCGGCAATCGGAAGATCCCGGGTTCGATTCCCGGGTGGTTACCTCATTTTTTCATTTGTTTCGTTCTCTCGCTCTCATCTTGCGCGGAATATTCTCCTATACAAGCGTCGTTTTTACGTTAATTATACTGCGTGTTTGCAGTTTATATATATATTATATATATTAGTGATGTAGGTCACATCCGCATCCGCATCCGCGGAACATCCGCACATTTTCTCGCATCCGCATCCGCGTCCGCATCCGCACTTTGGACTGCGGATGCGGATGTGGACCGTTGAGATAAAACGTCATTAATAACGGAAAATTATCAAATTCTACTATATTAATAGAACTAGTTCATTGTGCGCAAAAGTGATGCAAGCGACAAGACGAGAGGCTGTTCTTGTATGAAGTTACTCTCTTGCAACCTACTTAGATCCACGTTACAAAGCTAAGTTATTTTCACCTAGTACTTAGAACGAGTTAAATCATCACTTGGCAAAGCAGTTGAAGAGCTTCAATCTCTTGAATCTGTCGCTTCGCCACCCACCAAAAGAATAAAAGTTTCAGTGACAGAACCAACACCTTCAACAAGCAAATCTATCACAGAATCTGTCTCTCAGTTTCTTGAGTCAAGCAGCAATGACGAGACCTACGCGATGTCAAAAGATGTAGTAAAAATGATCGAGAGCTATCACCAAGAAAACGCCTGGCTGCATGTGACAGTCCTATTAGTTGGTGGAAAAATACGCAGAATATCTATCCATACTTGAGTAAACTTGCGAGGAAACATTTAGCCTGTCCTCCAACAAACGTACCAAGCGAGAGATTATTTAGTAGTGCTGGATTATATATGATGAAAAGAGAAACAGACTGGCAGCAGAAAAGGTAGAAAAGTTAATGTTCCTTAAGCATAACCTTCCTATAATTAAGTTTGAACATTAAACGATGAACATCTTAGTTTATACTTTATTTTAATTACTCATTTATAAATATGCCTAATAAAACTTTAAACTTAATATAAATAGTTATCAAGCTAATTAAAGATCTCTTTCTATAAGGTGGAGGTTGGGGAAAGAGGTCGGTGGGGGTGCATTTGAGTTGGGTTCACGTCCCGCATCCTGGTAACACAATTATGGTTTCTAATTGTGGCTGAAACTCAACAAAATAAACGAATTTATTTGCAGACGAATTCATTAATTGATTTCTATATTAGTTTAGATGCTTGATATTATTTTATATGTTCAGAGAAAAGTACAGCAATTATTGTACAATTAATCAATTATACTACATTATAGCTACAGCTCTCTATATATAATAACTTATTATATACGTTAAACACAACAAATCTCGAATATATCCTAAAAAATAACGAAAATGTAGACATCCGCATCCGCATCCGCAGATGTTGAAATCAAACATCCTCATCCGCATCCGCATCCGCGGATGTGAAAAAATGACATCCGCTACATCACTAATATATATATATATATATATATATATATATATATATATATATATATATATATATATATATATTGGCAGACCATTACCCCCATATGACAAATATCATTAATACGAACTGATAATAGAATACAATGAAAATTCAAATACTAAGGATAGAATACAATTAATGAGAAATGGTAATGTCGAAGTTAAGTGGAGCTACAGACAAACATTTTCATACCATACATTCCATAGCTTAGAAGACATATGGCAGGACTGATGAATAGCTTGGATAATCGAGTTGGTCGATTTTTTTAATTCTTTGCATTAGACTGTATTGATGAGCACGTCCTGTTACCTCCTGGAAGCTCTGGACATTGTGGTCAGAAAGCATTTGCGAAGCTGAGTATATCGGGGGTAATTTATATGGGAGTCTAAAAGATGTTGTATAACAAATTTAGGGTTCTGCCAGAACCTTTTATATAATTCACCCAGAGTTTCTGTCCGTATATATTACTGCAAAAATTACGAGTCTTTGGCTTCACTTGTACAGAACCGGGAGTTTCTTACAGTCATATTCGCTTTAGCACAGAGGCTTCGGTTTTGTTTTCTTACCTTACATCTGAATCATTACTCAAGGAACTGGTGATAATTTGACCCAAATACTTAAATTCTTGTACTTCCTCTATTGCTTCACCTCTCATTTTGAAACTAATATCAGCTGGCGGATTAGGACTTTTGTGATGGAATTGCATAACCTTAGTTTTTGTAACATTAAAAAGAATATCATGTTTCTGCGAATATAATTCGCAAACTTTTAGCAGACAATCCAGACCTTTACAGAAGGATTTATTAACACCATATCATCGACATAGACTAAGTTATTTATCCTTGTGTTATCTATACAACGTCCAACTGTTGCCTCATTAAGTGAATTAACTAATCCATCAATATACATGTAGTGAAACAGCCAAAGAAACAGACAGAGAAACAGACAAAGAACAGCCAAAGAAATTATTTTCACTGCCATTCTCAAACATCTTGGAATCATCAAGAATCGAAGAACACACGTGGTTTTGTCAAGGACAGAGAAACAACAGAACGCTGGTAGGCGTCTCAGAAAGACCCGCGAAACTCGGCGTCCTAAGAGCCTATAAAAGCGAGAGTTCACTGAAACTCTCTCTCATTCACTTGGTCTCTCAGCAGTCATCACTTCTCGTCTTGTTCGTCACGTCTCAGCATCCTTCGTCAGCAGCACCACACGTCAAGCCACCCGCTCTCCGGCCTTCGCCGGAGAGCGGCCTGCTGTTCCTTCAAGGCTCCGGTCTATCATCAAGTAAGACCTTCTACAGATCGCTTGCAGAAGCAATCCTTCGAAACCCAGCGCCGTTCGACTTCAGCCGGCCTCAGTCCCTCAAGCAACATCTCAACACGACACGCAGCGAATCAACACTTGAAGCGACATCTTTCTGACTCTGATTTAACTTATTCTTCACCTCAAGTCGACCGGCGCCCGTTCAACAAGCTTCAATATGACGGTCAACTTCACCTCGGGCCTACGTTCTACAAGGTCAACCTTCAAGCATCTCTTTATCTCAAGAGGTATTTTCAACATTGTCGGTAAGCTCTCTGTGCCTCGTTCTTAAGCATTGCTCGCTAAGCCTACAGAGCGTAACCGCAGCGGCGTGATTAGCCTATACTATACCTAAAAGTGCTTTCAATACCGTTCAAACTAACTTTCCCGTTAAGACTGCCGTAGGCCTATTTCTAGTGTTGTATCAAATACCGTAATTTTGTATCACCCTGTTATTGTGATCATCGTACAGTTTACTTATCATGCATCCAACTGTTTACGTGTTCTTTTAGGCATTTCATTCTAGGCGGCCTAAATCCATTCAGTGTACCAAAACTTACGTGCATAATTTCTATTATCATTAGGCTGCATCATTTATTCCATGTACCATTTATGCGTAACTCTGGCCTACCTAAATCAGTGTATTACGTAATCCATTCAATGCATCAAACGCACGTGCATATATTCTATTATCCATAGGCTTCATATTTCATGCTGTGTTCCATTTTTGCATACCATTAACCGATCATAAATGAGTGTATTACTTAACAATTAATCTGTATAACCATTTCCTTATTTGCTAATCCTCAGTCATATTTAGCATACTATAAATGTCGTTATATAATTGTTAATCACCGTAAATACCTTCATTGCCATGTTAATCACTGTGAACAAATAAATTAGTTATTTTCTTAATTAAACACAAAACCACAAAGTAATTTTTCTAACCTTACCAATATTATTTGCTTGGGTGTAAACCAAGCTGGTGACCTCGAATCATTCGTGACATTCCAGAAAATAATTATAGTAAGGCTACCTCATTTAGTCACATCAAATCGGTGATACCGTAGGACATCATAAATTGTTGACCCAGCCTTGTCATTAACAATCAGTCATTCCATTAACTAATCATTAGCACTAAATTAATCACTATCACCTCACTCGGGTAATACTAGGCCCACTATATACACATTAATTAAACAGCAGGGGAGAGAGCAAGGAGCCTTGCTTCACCCCGCAAGAGGAACCAAAACATTCGGATAGTACATTGTCCCATCTACTAAAAAATTGGTGGGTATACCAAAATTTCAATAAATTTACTATGTATGTACATAGGAACTTTCCTGTCCTCTAGTTTTTTAAATAAAATATTGTGGTTCACTCTATCATATGCCTTACTTAATCTAGGAAACAGCTATTAATAGTTGAATTACTGTCAGTGTATTTAAATATAATTTCCTTCAATACATAGATATACAGATCAGCTGATATCTCTCTCTCTCTCTCTCTCTCTCTCTCTCTCTCTCTCTCTCTCTCTCTCTCTCTCTCTCTCTCTACTGTATATATATATATATATATTAGCGTGTAGCGTCATTGGGCAAAGTGTAACGGATCAAGAGGCACATTTCAGGTTTTGTACAATTGACCTCCCTAAATTCAAAAATTAAAACAAATTTTTTTTTGTGACAAGTGCAACACCTCCTTTTTCGCATGTGAAAATCGTGAAAATTGCTAGTTACCTATAACTTTTGGACACTTGCTTTCCTAGGGTTTGAGCTATCATTTGACCCCTTACAATGTACTGCTTTTCAGGAAAAATTGAAAAATTTATTTTTGGAATAAACATATACACTGTAGGTAGGTAGGAAGGTAGACTAGATAGTTTTATTTAGTAAATGATACATTAAAATCTTGTTTAGTTTTGAATGACGGCATAAAGTCACGGGATTTAAGTACTGCTCTAATGGTTTCCATGTAAATTCCACCCGAAAATTCCACCCTCGAAAATTCCACCCGACGAAAATTCCACCCCAAAAAATGTAAGAATCTTAAAAAAAAAAATAAATAAACAGTTTTCAGTTTGGTAATTAAGAACCAACTTCTTCAAACCAACTAAGAAACTGGCATCAACGCATCACAACTGTTTGCCCGAGGCGAGGTCACTATAGTTTAAAGTTTGCAGTCAGTTGTCTTCTTGTCTTCAAGCTTAAAATAAGTGTTTTGTTCATACCCATGTCACTCTCATTCATATCCACAGAAAAGGAAAGCGAAAGTTATGTGATGAAGAAAATTACATTTACGAAAAACATAAGGACAATGTGAAAAAGACAAAAACTTATTGGCGATGTGAAAAGTTCTATAGTGGTTGTACTGCTCGTATTCATACACCTTATGATTCTAGTGAGCCAACAATGCTTTTTTCGTTCTGGTAGTCATTCGCATCCGTCTTCTAGTGCGGAAATTGAAGCTCGAATTGCTATGAATATGAGAGATAAAGTGGAAAAATGTGGATCATCAACAACCACGCGTGAAGTGATTGCTGCATCTTTACAGTCGCTGGATGAAGAAGCAAAGTCTATGTTACAGCCCCTTAATTCGATTTCCCGCAATATTCAAAACTGGAGGAAAAAAGCATCTGGAATCCCCGCTCTTCCCAACGGTCGCACAGGTTATGAGATCCCTGAATCTTTTAAAATTCTTCCCGATGGTTCGTCGTTTTTGGCATTTGACAGTGGCATTAATGACTCTTCCAGGATATTAATATTTTCAACAGAAAATGGTTTAGATGACACTGGATGTGTGACGGAACTTTTAAAGTTTCGCCAAAGCATTGGACTCAGCTGTTCGCTATACATGCTGTAATGGGAGATACTTCTTTCCCACGATTATTTGCAATGTTACCAGATAACAGGAAATTACCTACAGAAGACTCTTTTCAATTGTTAAAGAATTAACGCTCCCCAAATTGTCAACTCAACTGCTGCATCATGGATTATGAAAAAGCCATTCACATCGCCTTTATGTCAGTGTTCCCGAATTCTCAAATTTATGGGTGTCTTTTTCATTTCGGAAAATCGTGCTGGCGCAAAATATGTGACATTGGTCAACGTGTTAGGTACAACACTGATAGTAACTTTGCCCTTAAAATTAAACGTTTTACAGCCTTAGCTTTTTTACCTATCGATGACGTTATCGAGGCTTTCGAAAACCTATCTGATGACGACGATATTCCGGACGAGTTTATATCATATTTTGAAACCGCTTACATTGGTATATGCCGTGGAAGGGGTTCGCGCCGCAGGAGAAGTGAGCCTCTTTTTTCCATGGAAATGTGGAATGTAAGAGAAAGAATTTTAAATAACCTTCCAAGATCGAATAATGCAGCCGAGGGGTACCACAATGCCATTCAATCATCTATAACTGCTATGCACCCAAATTTATGGAAGTTATGTGGCGCTTTGGCGAAAGAGGAAGCTTTACTGCAAACAAAAATTGCCCATGTGAGACGCGGTGATCCAGTAAAGAAAAGAAAAAAATACGAAGTTATCGACGAAAGACTGAAGAAGTTGATTCTTAATTACCAAACTGAAAACTGTTTAAATTTTTTGACAGGTGTTGCCCATAACCTGCATTTTTTTTAGTTGCTAAATATTGAGTAAATTTTTACTTTTATCTGCGATTTTTAATTAAATATTTGTTTTAATTACATTTTTAAATTTTTCTTAACCTGCATTCTTTTTATGTGGGGTGGAATTTTCGTGGGGTGGAATTTTCGTGGGGTGGAATTTTCGTGGGGTGGAATTTTCGTGGGGTGGAATTTTCGTGGGGTGGAATTTTCGTGGGGTGGAATTTTCGTGGGGTGGAATTTTCGTGGGGTGGAATTTTCGTGGGGTGGAATTTTCGGGGGTGGAATTTTCGGGGGGTGGAATTTTCGGGGGGTGGAATTTTCGGGGTGATATCTTCGGGCCACCGCTCTAATGTAACCATCTCTTGAATCCTTTCCATACACTGCCCTAGACGCTTCAGTTACCATCCTAACACAGCGTTCTACACCTTGGGAGTGACATGGTATCCGGACAACAAGGGGCTCTTCAGTGATCTTATCGAGTTGTTCGACAGAGAACTGCTTCGTGAGTGATGGTTCCATTGTGCACTCCTCCACTGGTGGAAGTAAATCTTTCAAATTCTGAGCACTTTGTTTGATCTTTGGTGGCCGAAATTCTCTGACTTGCTGTTGAGCAGGTTTGGGAGCTCGTCGAATGGTCTTGATTACATCGATGGCCAATTTCCGGTTTGCTTGATCTGCATCTGCAAGCATTGCCAGTAGAACATTTTCAGGGTGAACCGAATATGCATTTCTTTGGATCACAGGCCATGTGACAGTCTTGCTAGCTGGTGGTAGTAATCGTAGCAGCTTGATTTGCTCCAGAAATGTTTTGGGCCATCTGTGCACCTTGGATGGCACTTGATGCTAAACCACATGGGTCCATAGTGACACACGACAAACTGTGTGAGTGAATACAGTTCATCACTTGGCTGCGCCATCGCTACATATAGCCGACAAATTCTGCTGGCAGTTGTAACCCATCTTGCATGGGAGATTGGTACAGGCTTCTCTCGTAGAAGATCTTTATTAATGACACCAGTCCTTATCGCTTTCATCATTCTGTAGAGGTAGGCTTGGTCACGACTCAATTCAGTAAGGTCAACATCCGGGAGAGTGTGGCCATCAGCAATACATTGAATTCCTCTAGAGGAAAGTGGCAAACTTTCACATGTGGCCAAAGCTTTGCCAATTGGTCCTTTCCATTGAGTTGCAGATTCTGTTGGGCCGATGAGTTCCTTGCACAAGTGGCGCAGTGGGAGTTCATTTAAATGCAGACTACAGATGAACCAGTGCAAAGGGCGACCCAGGCGGCACTCTAGCAGGTGTAGTTCTCCACTTCTGTGCCCTGTGTTTGTGGCTGTGCTGTCGGCTCCCACTGCAATTATCTTGTCTGCAATACCCATTTCTTCAATCGCATTTTGAAGTCCATCCGCAATGACTGCCAGTTCCTCGTTCCAGTGTCAGATGGCTTAGATAGAAGGTTCCAGGCTCTCCGACCAGCACATAGTGGTCCTCAACTTTCTTTGTGCTGTATCATTTGTTCCCCTTTTTCTCTTTGACAAGTGTCATGTCTTTCCGCCCTTCAAAAAATAAAGCAGTGATTTCCACATCGTGGTAAGTTACTGCTTCCTTCAGATCCCTCCATACCTTCTGCCGTGCTCTCCATACTTTGTGGTGGTCAATTACGTTTATCTGATCATCAGAACTAATGATGCCATAGTCAACCAATGTTGCAGTGCTGATAGCTGCAGAAGCCCTGTTCGATACACCATACCGGTCAGCTTCCAAAGCAACAGTGGGAATCGGTGTGATGTTCCTGTCCTCCTGGGCACTATCACCCATCCACTCATCACCAACACTTTCACCACTGGAGTCTGCTTCTGCTTGAGCTGATTCGACCATATCTGCAGAGGATGCTACCTCTTGCCGTTCCGTTTTTCTTCTATTCTCTTCTTCTTGTCTTTCTTGCATCCGATCCTCTCTTGACTTCCTTCTCTCCATCATCTGAGTCACATTCGTATCCACCCGACTGATCTGCATGATCCGCGTGGTTCTCTGGTCGATCAGAAAGGCATGCTCTCGTCGTGGAACTTTCATTTCTTTTTCACAGTGGTATGCAGACAGATCATCGCATTGGCAGACAGCTATGTCAAACAATTGATTCAGGCTTTCCTCGAACTTCTTGGTTTTTGTGGCCTGCTGGCCTTGCTTCGATGCTTGTGAGCCTTTTTCCATCAATCGGAGCAGCTTGGTCTTCACATTCTTGATTGGCTGTGATGGAATGTTAGCACGATTCCAAAGGTCAATGAGTGTTTGGCATACCTCCGGAAGAATCTCCCTGTTGCTGGTGTACTTGTTCTCCTTCAAGAAGAGGCAATGCCTTGCAACTTGTATACGGGTTGGAAGTTCAGACAGAGGAAGCTCTGATAGTGGAGAACCAAAGACAATGTGGCTGGCAGATCCCTTTGTTCTTTGCGTGCTCATTGTACCAACAAAACTCAACAAGTATCACACAGGAACACTGAAACAAAAACACAAACGTATAAATAAAAAATATTATGATTATGAGTATATATATATAAGGCTTGTTTTATTGGTAAACAATAAGTTTACCAATATATATATAAAAATATACTGCACACACATATGTATTATGTATATAAATATCCATAGGTATATTATATACCCTAAGACATATAACAAACTTATAAACAATGTAAAACACAACAAACAAAGAAATGTGTATAATGTATATATCACAAAACGCACCTTTCGTTAGTACCGTGGGGTTTTTGAACACCCCATCCACAGAAAACACACTTGTTTCTCTCAAGCGAGCTAGCGTAGAACTAAGAAATTCCAGGGATGACTCACTGAGAATAATAGAAGCTGCCAGAAGTACCATGTCAGTCAGTGTTGCCAACTGTAATTAACAAGAATTTTGTATTTTTTACATGCGAAAAAGGAGCTGTTCTGTTTGTTGCAGAAAATTTTTCATTTCTTTTCTGAAATCAGCAAGGTTGATTGTACAAAACCTGAAATGTGCCTCTAGATCGCTCATGACGCTACACGCTAAATTATATGTACTGATATATAAAATTTGAAAAGCATTTGTGTACTTTTAAGATTTCATCGCGAGTAATTAATTATTTAAGAAATCATCAATGATGTCATTTTACAATATCGTCCATGAGTTTAAGGTTCACCACTACATCACATCCTTCTGGAACGATGATGTGAGGCTCCGCCTTATAATAATTTTGGACCTATACCCATCCTATCGACAAGACCATAACATCAACGCTCTAAATAACTAACAACCTAACTTAACCTAATAATAATTTCTGCTCCAGAATTCTCTGAATTTTATAACTCTTCCCAAATTTTTTGTAGGAAATGGCGCGGTTTCAGGATATTCGCTCTCTGTCTATTGCTTTCTATTGGATCTATTTATCGGATCCTCTTTACTGGGTGCAGCGTCAGTGAGGTCTTCACCATTTCAATTTCACGGATCTGCAAAGCATAAGTTTAATTATACACTAAATTTAGAGTAATCGTAGATCATATATACTGTATATATATATATATATATATATATATATATAATTAACTAATTTCATCTACAATCCTTTCAGCAGCCGGACTACGTCATCACCACGTCGCAGCACCGCTTCCCGTAAGATCAGTGAGGCTAAGCGACGTTCAATCTTTTGAATACGAGTAGTTGGATGGGTGACCGTCCTATACGTTCAATGATGTAGCGACCCTCGGAAGGTTCGAATCCCACGTAAAGCTGTAAGTTCCCTCCGTCATATGATCTCCTTTACCGTTACAAAAAATAAACAACCCCCAAATATTGGTATAATATAATTATTATTAATTTAGAGCCGGTCGGAAAGCGGCTTTAATATACTCGACACGACGTATATAATGAAAGTACCTTCTCTATCCATTTCAACTGCGCATATGGTACCTCCATTCTAACTTATTCCTTTCTAAATCTCTATTTTAATCATCTTCAAAGGCACCTCAGAATCGTAAGTAGGTTGAAAGCAGTTCAAACAATGTTTTCTCATTTCCTCTCCCATTTCATCTATCTGTCCTCTATTACCTCGTCTTTGGGTCCTCGTCTTTGGGTCCTCTTATTTACTTCTCTTATTGGAGACACCAACCAATAAAATGTTATTTCAGGATGTAAATTAAATGAAGCGAAAATGGTAAAAATTATTGGAAAAGAGAGAGTTCATATTCTTTTTGGGAAAGAATTTTTATATGCGCACAATTATGTCCTTTATCTGGAAACAATATAGATGACAATATTCTTGACAGCGCTTGGAATTCACAATTTAAGACTTAAAAACTGATAGTTATTACTTTTTGAGCATTCTCTCTCTCTCTCTCTCTCTCTCTCTCTCTCTCTCTCTCTCTCTCTCTCTCTCTCTCTCTCTCTCTCTCTCTCTCTCTCTCTCTCTCTCTATATATATATATATATGCTTCTGTAATTCTTGATAAAGAATTTCTGTTTATTGTGTTTCCCTGGGATAGGGTACATATAAATATATAAAATTAATACTAAACCATTTTTCTTGCAAGACATGAGAGGCACATTGTATTTCCAAAAATGGTGAGCCATGCCTGCGAGGATTACGTCCCGGAAAACACTATTTATAATAGGGATCCACAGAAGTCTCAGACCGCTCGCAGGTGAGAGCTTGCGTCATTAATCTTTACAAGCAAAGATTTTAAATTCTCCATTACGCTCCCAAATCTTTGGAAAGTATTTTTATATTTTATTAAATATAAATTTTTAATTTTTTTTAATATTAAGTTACTGCACGGTGCAGCCATTTTTCTTTACTCTCTCTCTCTCTCTCTCTCTCTCTCTCTCTCTCTCTCTCTCTCTCTTAATTCTTAAACTAAACATTTTGCCCACATATATATATATATATATATATATTGCCCTCTCAAATTTGATGTTTGTATTTTCTGAATTTATTTCCAGCAAGGGTAAAAAAAAGAATGTCTATATGCGTGCTCACTGAAAATCAATTCATATTTAATAAATACACATTCTCGACGTATTCTTGTATACACGCGACTGAAAAAATATTTCCTACACACAATGTACATTACATTTATATTTGCTCTCTTTTTAACAGATGGCTGTGCAATAACTTGAAGGATTCAGCGAATGTTTATTCTATTCACACTTCACTTCTTGGATACAGAAAATCGAAAGACGGATCTCTGAGTCCGTATACGCAGGATTCGTGTATCCTTTACGTGCAATTGAATTTAAATTTGGGTTTTTTTTTTTTTATTGCTCTCTATTTTTATACTGCAATCGTTTTACTTTTGCGTAACAAAGAAAAGAAAGTGCAAGAAATTTTTAGCTTGCTTCTTTGTTTTCTTAACTCTCTCTCTCTCTCTCTCTCTCTCTCTCTCTCTCTCTCTCTCTCTCTCTCTCTCTCTCTCTCTCTCTCTCTCATATATATATATATATATATAAAAGAGAGAGAGAGAGAGAGAGAGAGAGAGAGAGATGATCAATGGATAGAGTAGATACATAATTATCACTTACATGATGGGCAACCTTCGCATACATTGTATTCAAAATTTTCAAACTATTTAAGACATAAGAGTTCAAGAATTCATATGTATGTTACACACAAACGATCGATCGCGCTGCACAATCGATGGACCCATCGTTCGCGCACACACATCGCTCGATCACTGCGCAAACGATGGACAAAATTAACTTACACGATGGTCGGACACATTAAATATCGCTGTGATTTCAACGCTTCTCAACACTGACACTTTGACATACTCAGTTGAATTGCTTGGGTGCAAGGTTAGGTCAGGTTAGGTTAGATCGATGGATACAATAAACAAACATGTACAAACAAAACCATACCATTGATGCTGAAAGTGCAAGAAGTCAAGGCGAATATGTAATATGGGCGACCGTAATTTGTGGACGGCATATTTAGTTGATCGATTATGAAATATTATTAAAAATGGGTAACCTAACCAAACCTAACCTAACCTTGCACCCAAGCAATTCAAATGAGCATGTCAAAGTGTCACTGTTGAGAAAGTGTTCAAATCACAACGATATGTTTATCCATCGATCACGCAAGTTAATTTTGTCCACCGTCTGTGCAGCAATCGATCGATGCGTGCGCGAACGATGGATGCATCGATTGTGCAGGGCGATCGATCGTTTGAACTATATATCATTGAAAGAAAATTATGTGGGCTTTTTAATGATATACCGTATAGTTAAAAATGATTAATCTAAAGAAATGTTCCTAAATTAACATTACAATAAATCCAAAAAGTACAAAAGTAAATGAGTTGTCCTAATCTTTTTGCACAGCATTGTGTGTATATATATATATATATATAATAATATATATATATAATATATATACTTAGGGTGCCCGTAAAGTTTCCACACATCATTTTTTTTTTTTAATGTTAATGATGGTCGGTCATATTAAAGAAGTGAGAAGGAACTTAAGCAGCCAGGCCGGTTCTATTCCTCAAAACAGCCCCCGTTCATATCATTGTACATCTGGCATCTGGAGGGAAGTGAATATGTTCCCTTTCCTCGGGGGGGGGGGGTTGGAACAGAACGCTGCTGAAACAAAAATAGATAGAAGGTAACGGGTTCGTGTTTGAGTAGTATTTTGTTGTCCGTTTTCTGCATTTGGAGGGGAATACTAGTTGAAGTACCTCATCGTCGATGCAACGTATTCAGGGATGAGGCAATGAGTAAAAGAAGGGTACATGAGTGAATAACGAAGTTTAACCCTTTGTTCACCGATTTATTTAGGAATTACAAGAAAACATGCACTATTATGGATTCATATGGACCCACTGGGTCGGAAAGATTAAAGGTGGCCGCATCACGGTGAAAGACACTGCTCGAAGTGGTCGGCCCTCGACAACAGTGACTGAAGAGAACACGGTTCATGCCGATAAACTTGTTAAAGAAGATCGGCGTATAACGGGTCGCGAAATAAGCTCCGTCGTTGAAATAAGCAAAAGTATTGTGGAACAAATTCTGCACGAACTGAGCTACCACAAAATCGCCGCAAAGTGGATACCCATAAACCTGAGTCCAGACCAGAAAAACTTCTGTGTGGAGGCATGTCAAGAGCTGTTACAGCAGTACACAGAGCTGGGAGACGAGACGTGAGTGTCATTCTTTCTCCCTGAAACGAAGAAACAGTCAAAGGGATGGAAACAGTCCTCATCCCCTCAACCAAAGAAGTTCAAATCTCGTGTTCAAACGAAAAACTCGTGTTTACAGTTTTTTGAGACAAAGGTCAAATACTGACGGAATTCATGGAACGAAACATAACGATCAGTGGCGACATATATTGCCAAACACTCGCAAACTCAAGAAAGAACTGCAAAGAAAGTGATCCAAAATGAAAGAGACTGATGTGTGCAATGTGCATGTTGCATGAAAATACTCACCCACATTAGGCATTCAAGAGTGTACAGCTCATCACCCGCTTTTAGTGGACTGTAATCACTCACCCACCTTATAGTCTAGACCTAGAATAGACCTTGCACCCTCGGATTCTCATTTATTTGAACCGATGAAGGCACACCTTCGAGGCGTGCATTTTAACGGAAGTAAACAATTTCAAAATGAAAAAAAATCCACCTTTTTTCAACAAGATACAGACTTCTACCGAGGAGAGAATCTTTTCCCTTTCCTCCAGATGGCAGAGTTGCATCATTGTGAACGGCAAGTATTTTGAGGAATAGAAAATGCCTGGCTACCTACAGTGTATGTACCAAATTTTATTTATATCCAACCATTAGTATTTTTTGAAAAGAGTGTATGGAAACTTTTCGGGCATCCTAATATATATATATATATATATATAATCAGAGCTGGGCACTTGCGGCATATTTTGCGGTACTGCGGTACTACCGCACTACCAAACCGGGACCGCATAACGCAGTACCGCAAAGGATCGCTGAAAGTACCGCAGTACCGCTACCGCATTCAAATTTCCGCGTACCGGTTTGGTACCGGTTTGGTAGTGCGGTAGTACCGCAGTACCGCAGTACCGCAAAATATGCCGCAAGTGCCCAGCTCTGAATTATTATATATATATATATGAATAGAAACGACATAAGTATTAAGGAACGTTTCTGCACACGAGGAGGAGAGATAACGAAATAATGAAAATGAGGCGAACCGCCTGGGAAACGAACCCAGGGCCTTCCAATTGCCGGTCGGACGCTCTACATTATGCTACGGACCTCACTCAATCACAAATCGAAATTCTCCCAAATAGGGCAGAAACCAATGCCCTCAGAGAGCACCCTCGCAAATCGTGAATATGCGCAAATAACTGCAATGACCGCGCAGTATATAAATGAATAGAAACGACATAAGTATTAAGGAACGTTTCTCCTCCTCGTTGCAGAAACGTTCCTTAATACTTATGTCGTTTCTATTCATTTATATACTGCGCGGTCATTGCAGTTATTTTTGCATATATATATATATGAGAGAGAGAAACAGAGAATATGACCGATAGATAGATAGATACTTAGATATCACTTACATGATAGACAGTCTTCGCATATATTGTATTAAAAATGTTCAATATATTTAAGATATTTACAAAACTTTTTGAAAACACTCCAACATTCTGTTGAGGAGTTATGTTCATACAGAAGTTCACTCGTGTTTAAATTGCTTTTAAACTTAAATACACAAATTCTTGTTATTATTTACGTTCTGTATTTTTCTTTTCATATCATTTTATTGAGTCTTTCAAGTTTTGTTTTAGTTTCGAAAGCTGAAGGCAAGATTATTTTGTGTATAGCAGGCCCTACAGCACAGGAATTAACGTACCCCTTTTCGACAGTTCAATTAACTTATTTTAGACCCATTTTCAAAGATTATTATTGCTTTGGACGCATTTCACATATTCCTTGCATTAATTATGTGTTTATTCCTTATCGAAATATACCGCATTAACGTATTCCAAAGCAGAAACAGATTAAGAAAAGTTTTCCTCCCGTTTGAGATCTATTGCAGATAAGTTTTTCTTTTCCTTTTCATTCAGAAAATAATCAAGATTGCATATATGTTTCTCGTAAATATAAAAACTGTCCCACTGAAATGAAGCTATAGTAAACAACGTCCACACACAGATTATGCGGGATTAAAACTGAAAAAGAGTGATTGCTAATTATGAATACTGTACAGGGCCGCCGAGAGGGCGGGGAAGCCGGGATAAATCCCCTGGGCCCGGACCTCTAGGGGACCGGAAAGAGGCGGGATAAAATCTAAAAATATTAATAAAGCATTTGATTAAATAACAGAGAGGAAATATAATTAATGAACATGCATTTTATAGAGATTACCATAGTCAAACTGAAACAGATAAAATATTATCCGCGGTCCACCAATCCCCAAGACCGACTAACAGATCTGGGAACCATTGTAATTGAAAGCCAGTTAGCCCGTACTTTAAAGTTCATCAGAATCATTTACCACTTTGCTAGAGAGAAGGCAAAGAAAGTACACTTCTAATTATGAAAATCTTGCAGTAAACAATTGTCTTGCCTGCATGGACTGGTACTGCATTTGTAAATTGTATGGTGATAGAATTAATATAATTGATTCGAAAAGTAAAATGGTCATTTTCTTCCGAGTTGTTTATTCATACTGTATGTCAGTGGCGGATCTACTATGAAACTAATGAAGCTTAAGCTTCAGGGCCCCTAATCCAGGAGGGGCCCTGAAGCAACTTTTTTTTAATGAGTGAATTTTTCAACAAAATCGATGGAGTTTTTTTAAGTGTTTGTTATTAAAATAAGGCTATTTTAGTGATAGAATCATAAGCCAATGGGTTGAAGTACTTAATATTGACCTTAGAATATGCTCTAATACCCATTTCATATGGCCTCAAAATGCCCCTGTAATAATTGGTCAAATTTCAAAATTTTCTCGGGGGCCCTATTGTTGCTGGTTGCGAAGGGGCCCCCATAACAGTTCAAGCTTCAGGGTCCCAAAAATGTAGGTCCGCCACTGCTGTATGTTTTGAATAGTGACTTGGACATATAATTAGTTTGCTTGTTATGTAGGGCCTACACAAAAAACATTCATAATAAAATACTGAGTAAACAGGGGGGCCCATATACCAATTCTTCCCCGAGGCCCGGGGCAGCTCTCGGCGGCCCTGATACTGTATATACATTATATAGAAAGAGACAGACAGACAGACAAACAGACAGACAGAGTGACTGACAGACGATTTGCACGTGACGTCACAGGCCGCGTGATAGTTTGTTCATCCGCCATTTTGGCTGGAAAGATTTCAATTTTTTCATACAGTCCATTCGATCCTTATTATTAATATTTTAAAAAAATTTAACGTAGTGATCAGTCGTTGTAGTGTAATTTCAACAAACCGAACAGTTAAAAGTTTTAGATTTTATTTCTATCAATTTCCAAACAATAGAAGCAAAGTGCTTAGACATATACGAAGACATGAAAATATGTACCCAAATTAGAAATCATTATTATTAAATTTATAGCAAATCTTTAAAAAGTTACTAATTCTGGATTGGTTATCAAGACTGGTGACTCGTTACTAGCCTGTACCAAAGATAAAATCTTCTACAAATACAATATTGAAAGATTTACTAATCTTTGGTATCCAAATCAAAATTATATCGTAAAGGTATAAATTCCTAAAGAACACGCGAAAATAATTTTTTACGTCTTCAAGTTTGTCCTTTCGCGTGTATTATATATGTAAGCATACCCTGCGCCTAATTTGCACACAAAACAGGTAAAATTTCTAGACTTTCATTCAACCAGCTCGCAAATGATAGAGACGAAATAGCTGCATTAAGTAAAGAAATAATTTTAGATCGCTCACTGTACCATTCCTCCATGATACCCGCAAGTCGTGAAGATAACAGCCTAATTCAAATTTTATTAAAAGAAGTTCTGAAAATTGATCGTGGACGCTTTAATACATTGGCAATTACTACAGAAACATTAAGATGTGAACTGATTAATCGATTTTAATATACTTCATATTTGTTTCTTCTTGAAATGATAACTCAATTAATCGCTCCATGAAGCACGATTAAGAAAACTGTTCCAGGGTATGCGTATATATATACAATGCCAGAGGGCAAACATGAAGACGAATACAATTAATTACTTTTTGCGTGCTCCTGAAGAATTTTATGTTTGTAGTATGGTTCTGATTGCATGCCAAAGAGTAATACATTTTAATATACTGTATTTGTGAGAGATTTTCTCTTTGGTACAGTCTTATTAGTAGGTCAAGTAATAAGTCGACAATCTTGACAACCAATCCAGATTAGCAACGTTTTAACGATTTGGTATTAACTTAGTAATAATTTTTTTTTTAATTAGGGTAGGGTCAGTGATGTAGTCGAGACCACCATGGCCGAGACTGAGTCCGAGACCAGAAAAAAGCTATCGAAACCGGTCTCAAGACCGAGACGGAAACCGAGACCAAGACCATATGCAATTTTTGCGTGTATTCAATATTGTGTAATGCCTAATTCCTAAGCTCTGTATTTTACATTCAGGAATTAAAATTCTAGAGAGGTTATCGAGTGACAATTGCAAAATTTACTCCTAATTTATTCACAAATTCATAGTTTGTGACATTTTTCAGCAGTTAATTGCCTACTTAAAACGAGATAAGTATTCGTTGCACTTGAAGAATATCACAGTGATGTAGTCGAGACGACCATGGCCGAGACCGAGACCGAGGCCTAAGCACCCGAGACCGAAACCGAGACCAGAAAAAAAGGTCTCGAGTCATACATCACTGGGCAGAATACATACTTTTTATCTTTATATATTTTGCTTCTATTATTTTGAAACTGTTAGAAGAGAAGAAATCTAAAACTTATGATATATATATATATATATATATATATGGAATAGCACGCGTGGTTTTTGTATGAAACAAAATTGCCCGCACCAGGACTCGAACCCATAATATAATCTCTTGAGTAGGAATCACGGACTACCAACACACTACGACGGGATCGTACAAAAACCATGCGTGCTCATGCGTGTGTCATTCCATCTATGGGACTCCAGTGCAATACCAGAGAGATTTAATTAAATGCTGCCTCGAGTGCTGGAGAGTTAACACGTAAAACACTTGTGGACGCGAAAGCATTAGGCGTTTCCTCGGTTAAATATATGACAGGTTGTGTTAACTTTCATCCCGCCGTAGTGTGGTGGTAGTGCTCGCGAACCCTGGTGAGGAAGTCCCAGGTTTGAATCCGGGGGGTGTCAAATTATATATATATATATATATATATATATATATATATATAGGGTGGGAGAAAAGTTAATAATAAATAAATTCTAATGATATCACTGCAGAGTATGCGATACTTTTTAAAGCAACTATACAAGGCCAGGAATGACCCGAGGCTAGAACAGGAAGGCCCTATCCCCAGTCAGCGCAATGTCAGTAAGGATGGAATACAGCAATGAAGAAAAAAATGTATCTTGTGTCGTCGGCTATTTCTTATAATAATTGTGAAGAAAGTTTGGGTTTATTTCAAGAAAAATATAATAAACCACCACCAAATGCAACCATTCTCCGATACTAGAAGCTCAAACTTGGAAACAAAGACCCTGGTAAAAGATCGTCCAAGAAGCGGAAGGCCAGTAACGACGACAGGAGACAACAACAAAGAAAATGTCTTCGCCACTTTTCAAGTCGATCCAACAACTTCAACGAGAAAAGTCGCACAGGAATTGGGTATTTCCATATTTTCAGTAGCAGAAATATTGAAATCACAGGGGTACCACGATTACAAACCCATTTACTCTCAGCTCATATACGACGATGATTCTGATAGACTGCTGCAGTTTGCTGAAACAATGAGACAAAAGTTCAACAGTGATCCAGATTTCGTTCTAATGATCAAATTTTCAGATGAATGTGTCTTCGGTTTAACGAGTATAGGGAAACAAACAACGTTCATTATTGGGCGAAAAAAAAATCACAAAATACGATTGGGTAAACCCGTTAGAACGGCTACACTAACAGTTTGGGCGTTCATTGGTTATTCAGGACTCGTTTCCTTTGACATATCGAGAGATACGATGGATGGAAAACGCTATTGCCAGGTATTGAAAGACAAAGTTTCGCTAAGTTTACTAATGGCGTTGGCAGGAATTGGCTTTATGAACATGATGGAGCGCCGCCTCATTACTCTACAGCTGCCCGTAAGATTCTGAATACCAGCGTTGAAGGAAGATGGCTTGGGCGGCGAGGTTCCATCGAGTGGCCAGCCAGATCACCTGATTTAACGCTATGTAATTTCTGGCTTTGGGCTTATTTGCGTGACAAACTCTACACTCCTGGTTTCAACTATCCAAATGTGAATGCCTTTGGCCGCAGAATAGATGAACAACTGAAAAGGATCCCACTCGATATGTTCAGAAGAATGATGAAGCGTTTCACATAGAGAATCCACAAATGTATCATAGCGGATGGAGAACTCTCTGAAGATTAAATTACAATTTGACAAAATATTTGTATGAATAAAATTCTTATAGACTTTTTTGTTTGAATTGTTTTATCACTTGAACACTTATCTGCATAATGCTGTTAACTAAATAGTTGGATGTATAAAATCCTTAAAGACTTTTCTCTCACCCTGTATATTTATTTATTTATTTTCTTATTTATTTTCCCGTCACAGTGGAAACAAATTTAAAAAGTTTAATACTGAATTTCACATGATGACATTTATGGTTATTTGATTTCAAAAGCAGCTTAAAGCATTATAGTTGGTCCGCATTTTATTGTTTTATATAAAGTCATGATGAACACTTCAAAACTTGGTCCTCTTTTGTGGGATGTAATACACCAGCCATGGCTGCGATCCGAAGTATTATTTAATGCGTAAACTGCTTTTCACAAACTGACACAAACTTTAACAGGAGCCTTCGTTGTTCATCTTTTTGTAATTTCATCTAAATCGTATATCAATGCATTAATGCTTCATGTATGTTCAATTCATATTAAAAACTTTGCGAGGAAAAGTGCAATCCGCAGACAACTTAAATATGTACAGTCGGTATCAAAATTCCTGTCGTGGAATGTCATGTTTCTTACCGATAAATATTGATAAGGAACATGAAGTTTCAGGACAAGACTTTTGAATCGATTGTACAATTGAGATAAAAAAAAAAAGTTCCCGAAAAAACTTCAGGGAAGTCTAAAACATTGCTAATTACTAATGTTTTCTTATGTTTTTCAAAAACCTAAAATTACTAATCAGTAATTTTGGGGCTTTTTGAAATTTTAGTTTTTACAGCAAACTCTTTTCCACAATATAAATCTTCCATATTTCACTGACTTAATATTTTTTCATTCATGCTTTGTGTCATTCCTGACTAGATGAGCGCCTTTGCGTGTTAGAATTCCAACATAAACTGAAATTTACACCATCTTCAAAAATTGCAATAATTTTTTAATTTAAGCTGAGTGAATCTGGAGTTTATGTATTCTTTCGTACAGGGTTAAATTTGTCTATTATACCCACAAAATACATCCTGTATTTTTCTGTTTTAACAACCTTTCAAGGCACTAGTTACCAATGTATGGGAAATTTCCCACTTGGGAGTAATTTGGCTATCTCCAGGGGAGGAATGCCAACATTGAAAACTATCTGGTCATTTCAACTTCAGCGTTTATCTTTCTTTCAGATCTTTCAAATGCGTAAATGAATGAAATTGAGTATAAAAACTTTAAAAATAATGTACAAATTCCTTAAGATTTAACATTTATGATCCCTATTTAAACAAACTAAACTTATTATTTGTTTCATTAAAAAAAAAAGGCATTATCTTTGCTGCAGTAAATTCTTTATTAGATTATTTTTAACTTGAGTATTATTAAATTATAAAGAACTTTAATTTTAAATAATAATTATAGGCTTATAATAATTAATTAGTCTACCTTCAAAACAATATTATTCTACAAATCCCAAAAACAATGAGTTTATTTTGTATTTAAATAGGGGTCATAATGGTAATTCTTAGGAATTTATATACGATTATTATTTTGCTGTCGCGTGGACGACAAATAAAAAATTATAATTAATTTACAAAAAAACTTATTAGAATCCTTATTTGTAATTTCAAATGTTTTATTTTCCCAACGTAAGGAGACGTACGCGTATTTACAGAAGATGTACAGAATGTAAAGGTTTTTGAGAATTCTGTATAATTTAAGTTGTGTGGATATAGGAAAGGCTTAAATATTATGTTAATTTCTTCTTATAGGTAAAATTGCTCAACCTACATAATTTATAGACACTCGTATAATCTGGTAGGAAGTTCATGCAATGATCCATCATTGCACTGGGATCAGGCTCGTGGCCCTGCCTCTAGAGTTGGTTTGATAAAGGAGAGCGTTGCTTTCTTGAGTTCTCCATCCCACATAGCCAGGCTCACCCGGGATTGTTCTGAGCCAGATGTTTAATCTTCTTTTGAAAATATTCATATCGGCACCAGCGATGTTACGCGATTCTTTTGGTTGGTGGTTAAAATTGTCTTGACCCTCTGACGACAAAACCACTTTCCTTCAGAGTTGAGGATGTTCCTTCGTCTAACTTTTAGTATGGGAACACTACACATTGTGTCGTTAATACTTTCCCTTGTTGTTTGGATGATAATATGGTTCAGTTTGAGATTAGAAACTATAGTCTCTCTATTATTTTCCATGCGTATATTATGGTGTACTTCCCTCTTCTTCTTTTCAACGAATATAGACTTAATTTACATAATCTTTCTCGCAGTAACTTAGTTTTTGGGAGAAAATGATTCAGACTGTGAAGTTTCTCTGAAGTTCTTCCAGCTGACTAATTTGCTAAAGACTTATCTCCTAAATGAGTGTTCAGGAAATTGAGTTATACAAATTTAACTTCGTAAACACTATATATTATTTTTTAAGCTAAATTAAACTAAATTTCATAATTTTCTTTACTGGCAACCCATCTGCCTGAAGATGGAGAAACTGGGTAAGAAACGTCGAAACTTTTGTCTGTCATTTCCATGTCATTTCTCATGCACGTAATCGTAGATGTTCAACTTCTCATATTACTAAAGGCTGGGTTTTTCATGATGTTTTTCTGAGCTTATTATGTAAGCATAGAATAAATATTTAACGGGTAACAGTTTGAACATTGGCGTCATGGGTATGTAAATTCTGACGCAAAATGTTGCATTAATTTTTTTATGGCAGGATAGAGTGAATTTTATTAAAATTTTATTAAAATTTCAAAAATAAAGTTACTACTGTCTTTGGAAATGCAGCCATTTAACTGTAGTATATAGTTTATGGTGTTTCTTTGCTTTTTATTAACAAAAACTGTAATTGTAAATCAATTGTAAATCTTAGGAAATTAAAAATATGATCGAGTAATAAAAAGGCGTAGATAATTTTTGCAGGTACGATAGTTATCATTTTGGTACTTGTAGGTTATTTCCGCCCCTCCCCCAACCAATTTTGACAATAATTTCGTTAAAACTAACGAAAATATCACGACTTAACCTAACCAATTATCAAGGGCGTACAGTTGATCTATTAGTAAATAGTAAATACTATTCCAGAAACAAACAATAGGTTAAGTCGTGATATTTTCGTTAGTTTTAACGAAAATATTCTGTCAAAATTGGTGGGGGGGAGGGGAGATAACCTACAAGTACCATCATTTTTTTTTATTGTACAGGGTGTCCCATAAGTCCCTTTACCCCTGAACCTTTTCTTACTAGAATAGAGCGAGGATAAAGGGGGTAAAGGGACTTATGGAATCCCCTGTATAATATATATATAATATATATTATATATATATTTATTTATTTATTTATTTATTTATTAGTTTACTCCTTTGCCTATTCTCCTTAATAATGTAATGTAGATGTTCGTGTGGGACGAAACCTCGTGCGTGCAATTCTCGACTATTTTCAGTTTCTGGGGATTATTCCTTTCTTCCTCCCAGATGCTCTGCCACTTCATGACCTTCCAAGAGTGAGGCCTGGGTCCCCTATCGCCAATGAATACCAGCTTAGAGCTCGACTGTCCTCCGCTCGGGTAAAGAAAGGATCTGATGTTCATTTAACCACTTGGTTAATATTTCTTAATTCGGATAAACTTTAATTCTTTTAAATTCATCAATAAATTATTCAGTATTTCATAGGTTTATTTTTAGCTTAAAGCTTAGTACAGCATCCGACATTTAAAACAACGGGATTCAATTGAACGTCACACACAAATTTAGCTTAACGCTTTACGAAGTACTAAAATGTGTCATTTTCTAATTGCTCTAACTATTGCAGGGCATGTATTCCAGTCGGTCTAGATCCAATCAAAACGTTTAGTATTTTCGGATGGGGCTTATGGGTCAAAGAGCGAAAGTTCAGGAGGGTTGGAACTTAATCTCGAGAGTGATTCCTCTGAATCGCAAGACGCGAGTGATGATGAAAACCTGAGTGATAGCAGCGGTTTCCTCGTCAGAATAGTACAAAATCCCACAGCTTCTTCAAAGGAATCAGGCGATAGTCCTTGCGAGGACCAAGATCAGTCCACTGTTCCATTCGTTCCAACTTCAGACTCTAAGCCGGGTTCACTTCGAAGGCTAGCAACGACAACTTTGCTTCAGCTTTATCCGAATGAAACTTTTGAGGAAGAAGTCAGCGGTCTACTCGACTTGCCGTCTTTAAAATCATCATTGCCAAGACTTACAACTAAAGTGAAAGAGTCAAAAAGTCTTCCAAAAACCGATCGTAGAAAACTAAAGAAAAAGAGTCTTCGTTGGAGGCAACCTCTTTCCGGAGAAGCCTCATCGCTCGCATTTCGCTACTTCGATTTTCGAAGAATGACGCGACCAAGAAGAATCCGCAAAAGACGTTCCAAGAAAAAATCAAGAAATCTTTCGCGTTCGAGATCAAGATCAGGATCGAGAACGAGACGCCGCCTCCATAAAACATCAACAAAAAATAAGCAAAGCCAGGGATTGAATCAAAAACAAGATGGCGAACAGTCGAAAAAAGAATTTTTGACGACAAAGAAGAAAATTGCTGGGGGAGATTTAAAGTCAGCGATTCGCCGACAACACCTTCAACAAACATAAATTATAAGCCAAGAAATGTTCTTTCCTCTTCACGTACCAACAGCCTTAAAAGAATTGACGTAAATCAATTAACAGTTGGCGGTTATAAGAAAATTCGGTTCATTCCGACAGTTGGCAAAAAGTTCCACCTAAAAAAGCAGTGAATAAACCATCATCAAAATCGGCATTCAACAAATATCTTCTAGAACAGAAAATGAAAATTAATGTACAATATACAGGGTGTTCCAGAAATAATTTGCTACATAAATATTTTATGGGAGTACCTTTGTGGGTCACCCTGTATATCTAACTTAACCTTACTTTAAAAAAAAATCAGTTTTCTTCTTGCTTATTTACTTCAGCATTTGAGTATAATATATATATATATATATATATATATATATATAATTTTTTTTTAAAAGAATGGTCCCACTTGGTGCTTAGATTGATGTTCGAGCACTGTAATGGCTTAAACGAATTCTATAGACTTTAAATTTATAGTTGAAAACTTGGCCTTTTCATTCCAAGTTTCCTTGTTTATTTTTCTTGAAAGCAGTATTCCATTTTGAAATTCTATTTCACGCTGCATTTAAAACTTAAATTGTATCCCTCATAGTCCTTCTTTCAGAGAAAAGGTCTCTCGTGCATGTATTGTGTGTTCTTTTATGGTAAATGCCATATATATATATATATATATATACACCTATTAAAAAGCTTAAAAGTATATAAAATTATATATATATATATATGTATAAATGAAAATGTTATACTCGTATGAGAAAATTAATTTTAAGAGTGAAGCTATAATTAATAGATCAGAATATCTTTTCAAATATTAAAATTCGTACAAGGTCTACTGAATCTTTCCAAAGATATATATATATATATATATATATATATATATATATAATCATGCGGTTTGCTTCTACAAAGCTTCAATTTAATATTTAGGAGAAATCCAATGACAAGGAGGAATGTAAATGCCATGAAAAGTCTTCTTTAATGCGCAACGTTTCGAGCAATACGCTCATCATCAGGCTAGATAATAACAATATGAAATTAGAATCAATAAATAAATGTGAACAAGACAAAATAATTTCTATAAAAAGACTAAAAGAAGAGGGTTAAATTCAAAGTTATAAAAATTTACATATAAAATTACAAGAAATTTAAAAGCTATTTTTAAATTACATATAGTAAATTTGAAATTAGTACACTGGAATAATTAACACTAATACAATGGATAATTAACACTAATACAATGGAATAATTAACACTACGAACCTTTCATGCTGGTTCCGAGGCACGAGTAATTTAAAACAAAACAAACAGGAAACAAGCTATGGGTTGGGCGGTTGGAGTTATAAGTTAGGGGAGGGGGATTATAAAAAATTGGGGAGGGGGGTTTATAAAAAATTTAGAGGGACAGCTGAGGAATCCACGTTTAGAGAAGGGGTCAATGTTTTAATATAAGAGATTCCAAAATTCTAAGTGAGTTAGGACAGAATTACAACTGAGAATTTTAAAATTATCTAAAGTGACATCAGTTTTACATTTTATACTGTGTTCCCGAATACTGGAGGCTTCTTTTTTATTTAAAATTTTACCTGTTCGGCAACTTATTCCCATATGCGAATAAAATCTAGTCCTGAGGGAGCGCACGGTGCTGCCAATGTAAGTACCAAGGAGACACCTTGGGCAGGTAAATAAATATACAACACCGCTACGCAACGAATCAGGAGTTCGATCCTTCGCTGAGAAAAAGCTACCTAAAGACATTTTGTTAATAAATATAATGCGAAAATCAGTATGATTAAGAAAAAAATTTTATCATACTGATTTTCGCATTATATTTATTAACAAAATGTCTTTAGGTAGCTTTTTTCTCAGCGAAGGATCGAACTCCTGATTCGTTGCGTATCGGTGTTGTATATTTATTTACCTGCCCAAGGTGTCTCCTTGGTACTTACATTGGCAGCACCGTGCGCTCCCTCAGGACTAGATTTTATTCGCATATGGGAATAAGTTGCCGAACAGGTAAAATTTTAAATAAAAAAGAAGCCTCCAGTATTCGGGAACACAGTATAAATGTAAAACTGATGTCACTTTAGATAATTTTAAAATTCTCGGTTGTAATTCTTGTCCTAACTCACTTAGAATTTTGGAATCTCTTTATATTAAAACATTGACTGATTTTCGCATTATATTTATTAACAAAATGTCTTTAGGTAGCTTTTTCTCAGCGAAGGATCGAACTCCTGATTCGTTGCGTAGCGGTGTTGTATATTTATTTACCTGCCCAAGGTGTCTCCTTGGTACTTACATTGGCAGCACCGTGCGCTCCCTCAGGACTAGATTTTATTCGCATATGGGAATAAGTTGCCGACAGATAAAATTTTAAATAAAAAAGAAGCCTCCAGTATTCGGGAACACAGTATAAAATGTAAACTGATGTCACTTTAGATAATTTTAAAATTCTCAGTTGTAATTCTTGTCCTAACTCACTTAGAATTTTGGAATCTCTTTATATTAAAACATTGACCCCTTCTCTAAACGTGGATTCCTCAGCTGTCCCTCTAAATTTTTTATAAACCCCCCTCCCCAACTCCCCTCCCCAATTTTTTATAATCCCCCCTCCCCTAACTTATAACTCCAACCGCCCAACCCATAGCTTGTTTCCTGTTTTGTTTTGTTTTAAATTACTCGTGCCTCGGAACCAGCATTGAAAGGTTCGTAGTGTTAATTATTCCATTGTATTAGTGTTAATTATTCCAGTGTACTAATTTCAAATTTACTATATGTAATTTAAAAATAGCTTTTAAATTTCTTGTAATTTTATATGTAAATTTTTATAACTTTGAATTTAACCCTCTTCTTTTAGTCTTTTTATAGAAATTATTTTGTCTTGTTCACATTTATTTATTGATTCTAATTTCATATTGTTATTATCTAGCCTGATGATGAGCGTATTGCTCGAAACGTTGCGCATTAAAGAAGACTTTTCATGGCATTTACATTCCTCCTTGTCATTGGATTTCTCCTAAATATTATATACATATATATATATATATATATATATATAAAAACAAATTAGCGTAATAGCAAGAGATGAGGATTAATTTATTCACTTCAGTAATATTAATTTTGACTTTGAAATAAACCATATTCATTGATTAAATAGAAATGAAGTTGGAATTTTTATACCGTATAATTATTTTTGTTCTACTCCTTATATGACTATACATTTTCCAGAATAGAAAATGATCGTACTTTTTTTGACGTGACGGATAAAAACGCCGCTAAACATATTCTTTTCCCCTCTAGCGATAAATAAATTGTCAGGAATTAATTACGAAAGATCCACGTTTAAAATTCGGGTGGAGCCGCGTCTAACAACTATTTATTTTGCCTTCTTTTAGTTACACCTAACATTTCTCTTCGACGCTTCTCTCTGCGATTATCATTATGGTTTCCACTCCGCCTATCTTTCCCGGCGTGCGCTGACTCTAGCGGATTTTCGTTCCTCAGAAAACAGGGCTGCCAATTCTTACCAACTCGAGTCACGTTCCTGCCTCCATTTTCAAAGTCGCTTCTAATTTTCTTCACACATTCGAGCCGTGGAGTTATATTTTCTTTTAAAAGAACGACGCTGAAAAAAGAATAAAGATTCGTTTGATTTTATATGGATATTTTAGGAATCTATTTCGAGTCATGGAGATACCATCGAGTATATTTGATGATATAATGAACGTAACAAATAAGAGAACGTCATATTTAATTTTTCAAATTGTAATTAACCGTCGTAGGCGAGTCTCGTTGAAGGAAAAAAATTTAATTTTATCTTAAAACTCATTTATATACGTTCTTAATTGGATGGTCCAATTGCAGATTTAAAAGATGTTGCGAAATTAAGATAACGTAATAAAACTTTTGCGAACTTTAATTCTTTGGAGAGCACCCTGTGCAACGACTGTAATGCTTCCATAAAAGAAATGGTATCTGTGTATATTTGAGTTTACTGCTAGACTAACCATTATCTTAACCTTATACGCACTTTTTTGTTAGTCAGTATTAGTATTAATATTTTGTTAATAATGTCAATATCTTACATGGTGAACCATATAAGATGCGTTGCTCGCATACATTTAGTTTAGAATTATGATAGTTCACATTTTCTGTAAACAGAGCCTCTGAAGAAATCAAAAGCTGAAGTTATGCTTCTCAAGAAATAGAATCAGAATTCAAAGTGAGTTTTACCTAAGCCTTTTCTTTCTGGCATTTATGAGTTTTATATTTAACTTAAGGGATAAGGTATTGAGCACAGTTGTCATAAATGTTTAGCTTTTTATAGAAAAACTTGGTTGAGGATCAAATTTTGATTCCAAGGATTTATATAAAGTCCTTATTTGATAGTAAAGTTTCAATTTTTCATTCATTACCTTCATTATTATTTCGGGCTTTTTCCTTTATAGCACCCCAATTTCTTCTTTTCAGTTGTACGCCCTTGACAATTGGTTAGGTTAAGTCGTGTAATATTTTCGTTAAAACTAACGAAAATATCACGACTTAACCTAACCAATCGTCAAGGGCGTACACTTGACCTAACCGGGCATTCAATTAACACAGTAAAACAATGGAGGTGCTATAAAGGAAAAGATTAAAAATTCCTAAAGTTACATAGCTTTTCCATCAAAGAAATATGTAAACCGTAAGAGCTATATATTAAACCCACTAATATTATCTCTGTTAAGAATTAAAGTACACTGAATACACCTTTTTAATATGAATAATGTTTAAGAACAATACTGTGAGGAGATGGATGAAGCTTACGAGTTTTACCTTCAACCCCACCACGTACTCCAGTGGTCGGGGAACAGGGGTAAATTACCCAAATGGGGTAAATTTAAAACTTTTGGGGGTAATGCGTGCGGTATGAGAGACACTTTGTGCTGATATTTTTTTCGTATATTTTTATTTTATTTTGTTACATAAATGTGGCGTTATTCTAAATTTTAGAATATTACGAATTTACGTCTGATTACGTCCTCAAATATATTTTGGGGTAATACCCAAAAAAGTTCGCCGACCACTGACGTACTCAATAACTGACTGAGTGCTGGACTTTTACCTCGTAGTTTTAGTGAAGGGATTAATCCCATCTTATAAGCAAGTCACAACTTTATGATAACCCTCTGCAACCGTTGGGTAAATTACGAAGACATATTTGAACAGCTTTATGGGCTGGTGGATTAGATGTCTGCTAGAGAGCCCAACGTAGCCAAGCCGCTGTAGAAACAGTGAGGCTGGAGCTTACGGGTGAAAACCAACCCTCATTAAGTGCTGTTCAAATATTGTAAGAAATACATAGTATATACATTTTTACGCTAATTTTTGTATACCTAATTTTTTTATTTTATTATATCCATTTCTATTATATCCATTCAAATTTCATGAAAAATTATATGAATAAAGAACTGGTTCCATAATTAAATTTTAACAAATAGAAATTTGAACATCATCATATAATATCGGTTTCCATATAAATACACACAATAATTTCATCCTCCATGAAGAGAGTCTATATATTATTATTAATATAGTTTTAGGAAGTTTATAGGTCTAGATTCTAGAAAATTTGCACACTATATATATATATATTTGCACAATATATAAAACTATTTCATATTCTCCTCTTAACTATAGGAATCATTCATAATCTTTCAATAGTCATTCGCGTTCTTTCAAAATTTAAAATATACTTTTAAAGCTTTTAAAAACTTTTTAAAAACTAATCTTTGTATCGATTATGACATATTTAAAAACACTTTTTTTATCAAACTTTGTCGAAAATAAAAATAAAAAAGCCTTTAAAAAAAAGTGTTTGTAACCATCGAACTCTCTTCTCTCTCGCTTGAAAAGCTTCTCTGTCAGCTATACAAAGATTAGGACTAACTTCTCTATAACAAAGTTTACTTGAAGTAAAGTCAACATCAAAGTTTATATTAATTAGTTTTCTTTAGTTTGTATTTTAAATTAAAACAAATCGAGTTACAGCATATGCTTTATAGTTGTCGAACCTTGTTTTAATTTAATTCAGAAAATAAATTTACCTTCAACTTAATCATATTTTTAGTATTGAGTTCGTCTTTCTATTTTTCGTCTTATCGTTCACTATAACACTCGTAAACTGTACAGAAAGTTGTAAATGACAAAAAATATACTAAAAATGCTCGTATACAGGGTGTCCCATAAGTCCGGTTTCGTATGAAAATTTATTTTAAATTAAACTTACAAAAGTAATACATTAAAACGAAAACAATTGTTCAAATTGATGTCTTGTTTTGGGATGCTTTTTCTGTTGCAAGTAGAATAACAAGCAATAGCTAATATGGAAGTGCGTTACACTCGTGAGGAAAAAGAGGAGGCATTTTCTTCACGAATGTAACTCAATTTGAACATTTGTTTTAGTTCTAATGTATTATTTTTGTAAATTTAATTTAAAATAAATTCCCCTGTGAGACCGGACTTATGAGACACTATTATATATATATATATATATACTGTATATATACAGGGTATCGATTCATCGATTTGTTGTACCTGGTATTCCATGCATTAAACCAAGCTCACCCTCTCGTCTATTGTTAATTTCGCAGCCATCCCCTACCTAAAAGAAAAATAATATAATCAACACTGAAAATTCCTATGATGCGCGACTTTTGTGCCACCCTGTATATATATATATATATTTCACGAAAGTAACACGTGAAAAATATTTATGATGAATAAAACCACGAAGGAAAGGAAACACAGAATGGTGCTCAAGCGCTTTCGTCTAATGAGTGTTCCTGAGGATGTCATTAGACGAAAGCGCTTGAGCACCATTCTGTGTTTCCTTTCCTTCGTGGTTTTATTCATCATATATATATATATTAATCCCTGCACACGTACTCAATTCTATTGAAAAATTTTCCAAATGATATTAATTCACTTTATTAAAGGCTTCTCATTTATTTTTAAAAATGTTTAAAAATCTTTAAAAATTAATTACATTCTTCGCAATTTAATTACTCATTTGTGTCACAATTAGCTTCTCTTCCCGACAAAATGTGCATTTTGTGTTTGAATTCATAAATATTCTTGACTCTTCATTAACTCTTTTGAGATCTGCTTTGGCAGAATAAGCTTTTAAGTTTTAGAGTTTGATGTTCAGAGAAGGATTTTAATTAATTCCGTGATGACGTGAAAATACAATGAATTAAAATTTCATTTTATGCGTTGTTTATTTTATTCGTATTTACCCTTCGCGAGTACGAGTTCCAACTCCATCGAATGCTCTTCAACGACAACTGGCAGCGAAACAATTTCCCGAGGTATAATAATATACAGAAAACGAAATATATCATTCTGAGGCTAAAAACTAATTATTATTTATGGTCAATGTAAATAGCGATACTAGTTCATCACCAAAGAATATTAATTTTGTGCTAAACTGTATTCATATTCCGAGAATTAACTTGCATTTCGAAAATTTTATCAAGACTTCATTTTTACGTGCGCCAATAGTTCGCAAATTCCTGAAGTCGAGTTTTGTAAAGGGAATTTATAATAATCTTTTATTTTTTCAAAGCCGACCTTTCAAACTGTCTTTTCATCTTCTTTATCCACCCTCTTATATACACATTTTAACTTATATATATATATATATATATAACGAAAGGAGCCATCAATTAATAGAAAGTTCATAAGAAGAACGCGGAAGTTATTTTTAATTTTTATTCCATCTTTTAATATAAAAGGAAAAAAATTAAAAATTTGTTCTCGAAATCTTTTTTTAAGTAGGAGAAAGGAATTCAAGATGGCGGCATTGCGGAGATGGTTCCAAAAGAACGTCGTCATTCGTATGCGGGAGAGCGTTTCTGAGGTTCAATCAAATGCTCGTCCAGATGCTTCAGGGCCGTCCCTCAACTCGGCGCGCCAAATGCATCACAAACCACAAAATTTTTTCGTTTTTTTTTTTTAAAGACACGACTTATACCTTCCTTCTCTTTCTCTGCTTTTTTAGTTTCTCCATTTTTTTTTTTCCCGCTGCTTCATTTGCATATACCGCATATGTGTATAAAATCCACTCAAAGTTTTTAATCTATTCATATTCAGAGAGCGCCCCCATTTTATAACTTTATACGTATATAAACAATGTATTCGAAATTATCATTATTATTATTAAATAGTAATGAAAATAAGCGTAATTTCGTACGCGTAATAAATGGTATAAAAGCTAAAGCAGGAAAGCAAATATTGCCAAACCTATGTCCAATAAACACAATTTAAAAAAAGAAAGAAAACACAAAACCGGCGAAATATTTAAAAGTGACAAACTAAAAGTGTGATAACTAAAGAAATGGAGGAAAAAGGGGAACTGCCAATAACAGTCTTACTTATTATTAGTGACAGTGTTACTAAAGTCTATTTCGGAAGTTCTGATTTCCCTTTGTTACATTGGCATGAGGATGTAGAAAGAATGATTGTAATAAGTGTTAAAGCTGAAATAGTGAATGTTAAGGTGTGAGAAGTAGAGAAAATATCCATAAGGAAGGGGAGGCTGGGATTACAACTGAAGAATGTATAAACAGATTCGGCAGTATGATACATGATTACGACACAAGAGGTAGTACAAGTAGGCTGGCGTGAAATTAATTTGTAAAAAATGTACGGATATATATATTCTCTTTATCTCATTTGACGTGCCATAAGAGGTGTTACACTCCATTTCTGAAAATGGGGTCGACCTCATTCCTGTGATGATAGCATGTGCAGACACGTTAACTGCATTTTTTTGTGTGTGTGTGTGTGTGTGTGTGTGTGTGTGTGTGATCTAGAAATTAAGTGCAGCCCCTTCCTAGGTAGAATGAAATATGGTTTTCATAAAGTGGATTACGCAAACAAGCGAAAAAAATTGAATTTTCTCTCTTTTAAGTTCTAACTTTACCCATAGAGTAAATTTTACATTTCTCATATTTGAAACATTTGAATTTTTCTATTTCAGAAATGAATATTTTCTTTCGGAAGTTGTAAAATCTTTTTTTTTTTAATTTTTCATGTTTCTGTTTCTAAATTTATGAATTTTTCCATTTGCAAAGTTGTTTCTTTTGTTCATGCTAGTTCTGTCTCTCTCTTTTGGAAGTAAGTAATAAAAAAAAGTTTTGGGGGGGGGGAGCAGCATCCTCATTCTCAGGAATTTTTTTCTTCACATTATTCCATTATTTTACGACGTTTGTGACAATTTTTGTAACTGATTTTTATGCATTGAACGATAGCATTAAAATCAGAGTATGATAGAAAGTACCAAATACTCGCCCAAGAATTAGTTTACCCCCATTATTTACCATTCACTAAAGAGAAAATCTTTAGAAAATAATTCTTTTTATGAATATGGGTTAAAAAATTATACTTGTGAAATCCTTCTGAGCCTCTGAGGGGGAAGTGGGAGAATGAGTGAGGTTCATACAGTGGCTATATTTCGTAAATGAAATCCAACTTACACATTTAATCTAATGGCCGACTGTAGCGAAGTTCTAATACCATTTACTCGGTCATAAGTTTGATCATACAACTGAATAATAAGGTGAATTAACTCTTATTTTATACCTCGGCATAATATACTTTTGGTATAATTTGTCATGGTTATGAAATGAAGGTTAAGGATCTATGCACTAAATAATTAATTCATTCTTCGTTTGGAAAAATGTAGTTTTGTAGGCCTAGCAAAGTTAACGCAATTAGATTTTTTATTCAAATATGGAACCACATACTTGTTTAATGCGTTCAAATTGAGTAACTTCATAGAACCAGTCAAAATCGACAACCTGACTTTTTCTAATAAACCTATAACATTATTAACTTGATTTAATTAAACAAAGTTTTGGATATTATTGCGTGATTTCCATTCTAATGTAAATTAACTAATTTCAATGAGTTCTGAATTTCATTGTTGATGAGTTGATGTTATGAGTACTCGTAAGTTAATTACAAGAATGGGAATTTTGGACAGTTAAACGCTTTTCGGATAACACAAGATTACTCATAATAACCAAACGTATAAATTTTGAAGTACTTACGCGCGTAATTTCTTTCATAATTTAGCCAAGTTATTACTCTTTCCTCGAAATGGACAAACGTTTCAAATGGTCAAACGGGGCAAATTATTATTATCGAAACTTAATTTAACTCATATAGTTTAAGTAGGTTCGGTTAGTTAGATTTTCGAATTAAATTCCGATGAGTTGTGGTCATTTCATTCTATTTCACTTCGAGAACTTGTCCCTATAGCTCTGGTTTTGCATAATTACATTACTGAGAGTCTATTGCGCAAATAAAAAATGTAGTCATTGAATTTCCTTCATTTTCTCCTTTTCTGTGTAAGATTTGGGTTATTTCCTTTCCATTAGAAAGTAATAATTGCATCTGTTCAACCATAAAAAGCTTGGAGTAATTGTGTCACATAAAAAAGAACGAACATGAACGATAAATGAAAGGCAATTTATTTCTAATTATAATTTGTAAGCATAATGGATGGAAAAAAAAACACGAAGGCTACATTTTTTTTTAATTAAATTTAACCAACCAGCCAACATAAAACAGAACTGAAAAACATCCAACCAACCAACTTGTATAGCCTAAATAACAGTGTGGATCCAGAGTGTTGTTCATTAATACCCTTAATTTGGAAATCCAGTATTATGAACAAATTATATTTCCTGAAGGAATTAATTCTCCAAAGCTATTAAAGTAAGCTATTTCAGTTGTTATATATATATATATATATATTTATTTATTATTCCTTCACTATAGGCTGATATAAATGGTTATAATATAAAAAGACTAGACTAGTGTGCTATTCAAGGGATACGAATGACTCTTATTTCTCCTAAATGTCTATCAGTTTTAGGCAAATAGTGTATGAAGTTTCACGACCTTTAGGTTAGGCGGTCATTTTAGATTGGTTAGTTATTTCCAACGTGACCAATTTCAATCAATCAATATCTTTGTAACAAATTTCAAAGAACTGGTCTCCGTGAAATTTAATATTTACCTAGTTTTATAACTGATTTTCAGCTTTGAAACTCCGTTCCTACATTTTCTTGATATACAGTATAAAAATTATAGATCTTTTAGTTTAACGTCGGAAACTATAAATTATTTTTTAATGTTTGAGTTTAGGTTAGGTTTGAGGGTAATAATCTACTTAAGCTCCCGTGTCTCCGATTTTTCTAGATTATACATCGGTAGCTTCGTTCCTTCATTAGGAATGCGATTTAGACAGTAAGGGAAATGCTTGAAAACCTAACCTAAAAAAAAAATCGAGTTTTAATCAAACTTTTCTGGTCAATTTTGAGGTGCTTTGCACGAATCTGCCATTGGTTTCTTGTGCAAATGCGTAGTTTTTGAGATATCGTAACAAACATATAGGATATGTTCATGTTACGAGATCTCGTAAACGACGCATTACCGCAGGAAACGTGCAAAACACCTCAAAATTAACCAGAAAAGTTGCTCTCGTCATTTTCGTTTAAACTAACGAAAATATCACGACTTAACCTAACCAATCATCAAGGGCATTCAGTTGACCTAACAGGTTAATATTGGTTATTTCACCTAAATATCTTTCTGATCTTTTCGTATTAGGCACTCTCTCACATTTCGGGCAAGTTAAGGATGAGAGATAACGCCGTAATTGATAAAAACATCCAATGCTTTGTCTTCATCTAGGGCACATGACGAATCAAATCCTCAAAGTCGAAATCACACGAACGGCACGTCATAATTCTATCGCAAACACCACCAAACTGAATCCAATTAGAATTTACACGAATACTGATGTTAATCTGGTGATTTTTTCTAACTAAAAAAAACCACTAGATTTTCATTAAAAATCCTATAAAACTACAAACTCGCTAGACTGTTTTTAAAACTCTCTAGATTTTTTTTTAGGTTAAGTTAGGTTTTGAAGTATTTCCCTTACTAGAGACTGTCTAAATCGCATTCCTAATGAAGAAACGAAGCTACCGATGTATAATTTATGAAAATCGGAGAGACGAGAGCTTAAGTAGATTATTACCGGTTAAAGTTTAGGTGTTAGGTTAGAGCAGGGGTCCCCAACCTTTTTGTGCCGAAGAGCACATTCAAGACTACCGGTAGTGCGGCGGGCACCATTTACTTTTTCAAGGCAAATTTATAGTTGGACTTAATAATGAACATAATACACAAAAAACATTTAATTCCTATGTAAAATAATGAACATAATACACAAAAAAAAATTCCTATGTAAAATAATGACCATAATACACAAAAAATAATTCCTATGTAAAATAATGACCATAATACACCCACAAGGATGGGCTAACTAAGAATCTTAGAAAAATGATCAAAACGATAACTTAATTTATTTATAAAGAAATAATTATTTTCAAATAAATGAGCATCTGTTTCTGTAATTAACTACTAAAATTTAATAATGTTAAGTATGTTACATATTTTAAATATTTAGTAACCAAATATTTAAAATATGTAACATACTTAACATTTTATTAAAAATTTAAATAAAAACTTATCAATCGTAGTCAGTCAGTGGCGGGCACACGCAAAAGGGTCGGCGGGCACAGGGTTGGGGACCCCTGGGTTAGAGTTTAGTGTCAGAAACTAAAACTGTAACAACTAAGAGTTTAAGAAAATATCCCTATATCTTTAGGAAACATGGAGAACACACAACAACTGTTTAATAAATTTAATGAGAAACAAATAACGCCAATCCAAAGAGCACACACCAATTCTGGCTAATTAGTTCAACAAACAATTATCCAAAAAGAGAGAGAATAGTTTCCGACGTTAACTCGGGTATCATCGAGTTTCCGACGCTAAACTCAAAAATATCCAAGATTACTTTGTTAATGTTTGGGGTTGTTTTGCCCTTCGTAACATCTTAGGTCATCTCACGGCGAGGCCCTACAGTAGGGCATGGTTAATTAATCATTTTTAGGAAAAAGTGATGAATGATGACATTGTCTAATTAATCAATGATTAACTGATTCAAATTATTAAAAATGAAATACTTCTGAAGAGAGTAAGAAAGAGCTTTATTGTTTCTGTTGCGTGAGATAAGACCGAAGAAAACATTTTGCTCAAACATTTAGTTTGCTTTAGTTCAAGAAATCAGGCATGGGCGAATTAGACAGTTTATATACATGCAAAAAGGTGCCAAATTCAAACGATACATTACAAAATTTAAGGTAAAATGGTGCTGAAATTATGAGGAAAATTAATCATTTCCCATCATTTTCTAAAAATATTTTTTTATTAATTAATGATTAAATTCGAAACAACGATTAACTGATTAATCGGATTCGGAACCATCCCATATCATACAGCATTTTGTGGGATCCGAACTCGGTGTTCGAACCGCTACACCACCAAGGGAGAACCTGCGACGAAATTACAGAATCCAGACCCAGTTTGGAGACTAGTACATAATACCTTAGTAATACAGTATGTTAGGTTAGGCTAGGCTAGTAATACATAGGTAAATATGTAGTTTGGTGGCCACCTCATTTTTTAGACTTGATTAGCTGAAAGTTGGCTACGTGGAAAATAACTAACCTAGAATGACCACCTAACCTAGTGTAGCCTAACCCCGATATAAGATTCACCCTGATTGGTTCAACGTATGAAATGGGCGGATCGCCGAAATATGGTCGCCATGAAACTACTGTACCTATTAGCCCAAACTGCGTCTCAATTCTGTAATTTTACCAAATCTCTTAAAATCTGAAGCCCGAGCCGAGACTCGGTTACAGGACCTTCACCCCAGCGATTTACCACAAGGTTACTCTGCCAAGTTGTGTCTGTCAAAAGAAATAAATTGCCGAACTGTAAATTAGCAACTCCGTTTTACCTACAATATTATTTTATTAGTTTAATTAATGAAACGTAACTTTTTCAAAAGAGAGCAACAGCAATAAAGTAACCTTTTTAAATTAGCATCCTCATTCTAACTTTTAGGAAATGGAAGATGAAGCATCACTAAATGAAGCAAAGATAAATTGTAAAGGTTAGTTTTATATCTAGTAGTTGCGCGAAAGTATTATTAACCCTTATTTACATATATAACCTTGGTTTAGCTTCCGCCCGAATTATTCCTTCTGATGAAGGTCAAGCTTGTCATTCTACCTTAGATCTACAGTTTAATGTGGAATCCGAACCACGCCGCACCAACAACCCAGCGTTTTAACCACTAGGATACCCAGGGTACCCATTTATCTACCAACCAATTTCTTTGTGTGCAAGGATGAACAGCTGGATTTTGCTGCGCCACCTGTCGTCACCCGGTCTCGATCCCGAGGCCGATGGATTTGTAGTCAGCGACGCTAACTACTACACCATCATATTCATATATATATATATTATATATATATGTATATGTATATATATATATATATATATATGTATATGTATATATATATGTATATATGTATATAATATATATATATATATATATATATATATATATATATATAGTGTATATATGTATATATGTATATATATATATATATATGTATGTATGTATGTATGTATGTATGTATGTTACACGCAGATCGTGCGTGGAACAAGGAACTCTTCTAGGAAAATTAAATCCACTATAGTCAGAATAAGTAATGGTAAATGACAAGCACTATAGTTTTTTCTTTTTCATAATGTTAGTCAGACGTGGACCATTACTTATTCGGACTATAATGGATTTAATTTTCGCAGAAGAGTTTCTTGTTCCATGCACGATCTGTGTGTAACAAAAGTTTCTCAGGGGACCATTCTGAGCTGTAAAAAAAAAAAATAAATAAATAAAAAAAAAATATATACAGGGTGGGCGGAAAGTAGCTCCCTATTTTGGATTGGTAAAAAAATACGTATATTATCCATTTATTTCAGAAGAAATAATATGAAAAGGTAGGCATACATGGTAGGTTTTCTCTAAAATTCAATGTGGGCTCCAACTCTTTCCACCAGCTTCTGGAGCCTCCCAGGAATGGCGTCCACTGACTTTAGCAGGAACTCCGGCGGGATGGAGGACATGACTTCCCGAATTCGGTCCTCCAGTTCTTCCAATGTCCTCGGTTTGGTGCGGAAGACTTCTTCCTTTACCCACCCCAAAGAAAGAAGTCGCACGGTGTCAAGTCGGGGCTCCTGGCTGGCCATTCGCTCTTGTTGTCCGTGAGTGGCTGGATGCCCACTTCCCTGGGCGTTGGATGGGTCGTCGTGGTCCACATCAATGGCCAGCCAGGAGCCCCGACTTGACACCGTGCGACTTCTTTCTTTGGGGGTGGGTAAACGAAGAAGTCTACCGCACCAAACCGAGGACATTGGAAGAACTGGAGGACCGAATTCGGGAAGTCATGTCCTCCATCCCGCCGGAGTTCCTGCTAAAGTCAGTGGACGCCATTCCTGGGCGGCTCCAGAAGCTGGTGGAAAGAGTTGGAGCCCACATTGAATTTTAGAGAAAACCTACCATGTATGCCTACCTTTTCATATTATTTCTTCTGAAATAAATGGATAATATACGTATTTTTTTACCAATCCAAAATAGGGAGCTACTTTCCGCCCACCCTGTATATATATAAAAATATATATATATAAATAAATATAAATAAATAAAAATAAATAAATAAATAAGCGGTTTGAGGGTGGTAGAAGAAGACGCAGATAAGAGATGGAGTTATATTCCGTTAAGTTTCGGCACAAAGCCTTTTGCTCACACAGAATGATAACACGAGTTAAACACACAGTACTTAAATGCAGACATTCTTTTCCAAACCTACCGAACGAACATTCATGGCTTCACCTGATTGTCTGGTTACTGTTGATTTAACCAGCCAATCAGGTGAAGCCATGAATGTTCGTCCAGTAGGTTTGGAAAAGAATGTCTGCATTTAAGTATTGTGTGTTTAACTCGTGTTGTTATTCTGTGTGAGCAAGGCTTTGTGCCGAAATGTAACGGAATATAACTCCATCTCTTATATGTGTCTTCTTCTTCTACCCTCAAACCGCTCATATATAAACCTTTGGTTAGCTTCCGCCCGAATTGTTCATTCTGACGAAGATCAAGCTTTTCACTCCACCTTAGACCTACAGTTTAACGTGGAATCCGAACCACGCCCCACCAGCAGCCACTAGGCCACCCAGGGTACCCATTTACCTACCAACCGCTTTCTTTATTGTGTGGAAGGATGAACAGCTGGATTTTGCTGTGCGCCGGCTGCCGTCACCGGGTTTCGATCCCGGGGCTGATGGATTCGTAGTCAGCGATGCTAACCACTACACCACCGAGGCATACTGTGTGTGTATATATATATATATATATATATATATATATATATATAAAACGTGTGTGTGGTGGTGGTGGTGGTGGTGGTGGTTCTTCTCTTTACTTATATACAAGGTGTCCCAAAAGTCAGTTTACCGAGGAAAATGTTTTCTGCTGATGATTATTCTAAACATTATGACAATTTTTTTTATAGCAAAAAGCCAGCATGTCTTCAGGACCTTTAAGACTACATTTGTGAAGAATTCCAGCTCTTAAGCAATGATAAGGAACTATGTAAAGCAATTTGCTGGTCAACCGTTGACAGATACAAGATGTGCATCGAACAACATGGACGACATTTTGAACAGTTATTGTAACCAGAACTATTCTCAGGTTTTGTAAATGTTTCAGAATTTTTTTTTCGTTTTCTTATGTTTTGTAAAAATATATATGAAAAGTTTTTTTCTTTGTAGTAAACTCGCCTTAGAAGAACATTTTCTTCGGTAAACTGACTTTTGGGACACTCGGATATATATATATTATACGGGTGAGCTAAAAAACTGACCATGCTAATACAAATAGCTTTATTAAAGTAAAAAATGAGTCTCTGTTCACAAATTTTTTACAGGACTACTTTAGTGTGTTGATAAACTTATTTGAACAATTGTTCGATGTGACTTTCATTTTGCTGAATACATGTGGTCAAACGTGGACGCCACTCATCAATGCACCTTTCAATATACCGCTGTGATATTTTTCCAACCTTCCAAAACTCGTTCACGCAATTCGTTCACATTTCGAATTCTTTCACCGGGAATATAAACATTTGACTTCAATGCCTCACAAATACCATAATCTAAAGGTGAAAGATCTGGACTATTGGCTGACCACGTGTTTGGCTCAATAAAGTCTGGAGTTTCTTTCTGTAGGTAAGCCACAGTTCGTTGTGCTGTGCGCAAGTGCACCATCTTGCTGGAAAGTGTAATTGTTGCCATTAATTTGTCGAATATATATCAAATACTGTGGCAAAAACCTGCGTGCAATAAGATTCGGCATTGATTTTGGCTCGGGGTTCAATTATAACAATGTTGATTTTCCCCAACTTTGAAACACAAGCGCCTACCATGTACCATGATGCTAGGTGAGAAGTTTGGAATTTCCTTCACTAAACGCTCTGGTTTTGTCTCTTGTTTTCTTGCAACATTCCCATACACAAGATCATTCTGGTGATTAATTAGTGGTATGAGGTGAAATCTCTTCTCGTCAGAAGACCATATTCGTCTAATTGGTAAGTGATTGTCCTTCAAATCTGTCGAGCAAATTCCCAGCACAAGTTAAGTGTTTGGCCTTGTTTGTATCCATCAGTGATTGAACAGATTGCCGTCTATAAGAACGTAGCTCCAAAAACTGTGGCAAGGAAATACCAGTTTCTTTCTCGATTTCTTTTGGAGAGAGACGAGTTTTGGGCTGATCTTCTAGTCTAAAGATGTAATGTAGTGAATAGGCTTTATTATTTACTTTCTCTCTTTATTTACGCTACTTCCTACTTTACTATCTATTCTCTATCTGCTCTTTCTTTCATTTATCACTTTGTTTCTCTACACTCTTTTTGCCGTATCGTATAAAGTTTCCGGTAGCCACGCCGACCTAGACTCTGAAAGACCGTTACAAAACAAAGGGGGAAGGGGGGGGTATATTAATACTCTTTTTTAACACTTGTGAACGTTTTATTAATTCCGAAAATGGTTTAGTTAAGTTAGGGGTATGCGAGTATGAAATTTCTATTATAATAATTTACGTCGGAGAGGAACACAAAACAATTTGACTTTAAGATCACATGGCTCCAAATCTTACACGTATCGCGCCTGCCTCAAGACTGACTCCCTTATGGGTAGGCCACTCTTTTTCGGCCCCTATTCAGGACTGCCAACTCTAACCATTTTAAACAATTTAAATCTAACATACTTTTTCGTAATTTCATAATTATTAGTAAATGATTTACCTTAAACATTATCTTATTTAATTAAACAGAAATTAATATTCTTAACTAAGCATTACTACACTCGCATCACCCCCTTGAAAATAAGTTTTTCCATTAGTAAAACTTATTAATATCGTTGAACAATGTTAATAAATTTATTCAACAAATTTATATATTTTGCAATTTTTTTTTTTTTTTTTTTCTTTAACAATCAGAGTTGAGATAGACAAGAAATAATTAGAATGACAAACTCCACACATACTTTTTTATCATATTATAAAAACCGAAAACTTTATAATTTTCACATTTGCATAAAATAACATTTCACTCTAATAATTAAATTACAACCTGTAACTAATCTATACATGCCAAAAAAAAATAACGGAAAATTTTCTTACAGTGGCTACACAAATCTCAAGTTCACAATCTATTCCCGCGATTCCTCATCAACGATCGCTTTACATTTGAAACAGTTATTTGTATAGTTATACAGTTACTATCAGGGCAACATAGAAAAAATATAAGAAAAAGTTTACATAAAATACTGACCAAGAGCGCACATACTACTTCACGAAAAACACAACAATTATGGGCAATAATCGCACCCTTTCACTTATAATTTCATTACATCATAATCAGTACATTAATTTGCTGGACGTTGTTTAGATGACCATCCGCACGCTGACAACGGACTTCTTCAATTTTCAATCGCAGCTCTCCTGCTCACTTCGCTAGAATGCAAGGGATTGCATCAATCAACATGCAACAGGGCAGCACGCTATAATGGTTCCGCTCTCTCTCCAATGGCGAAAAAAAAAAACAAGAGACGTCCAATTCTAAAAGGATCAGGGGGGGAGATATCTGAAAGCGGGACCACGCGCTGGAATTGGACGGAATTTGCAATTCTAGAAGTCGATGAAGAAACTCGCCTTGTCTCATCTCCACTTTTGTCGGTGAACGCTGCTCTTCCTACGTCCAGCTGAAAGACTCTTCTACTGGCAACAATCAAACGATGACTCCGCCGTAGGCCGTTTCCCAACGAACCTACTGTATGTCTGTATGGACAGTACAGTCGTAGGCACCCGTTCAAGCTCGCGTGGCTTGTCTACCGCGTGCTACAACACATATTTAGCGAAGCATTCGAGCAGCGTGACCAGCTACTGCCCGAAAAATACCAGTAGACCATCTTCGATCGAAACTTTCGTGTGCCAAGACCCTGCACACGTAAATTTCTCTTCTCTTCCGAAACTGTCCTGCGCCAACTCTGCGCATTCGGTTCCTCTCTTCCCTTCCGAAACCATCCTGCGCCAAGTCCCTGCGCAGTCTGGGTTTCTCTTCTCTCTCTCTCATTGGTGATCGATCACCTATCTGGTCGACTAAACTCACTTGATGGAACTCGGATTCAACTTGGTTGACTCCCAACCGAGCCTTTGAAATTTTGAGAAAAAAAAAAAAAAGTTTATTCGAAACGTGTTTCTGCACTGCTTATCATTTCATATTTAATTTATCGAATTTTCTCGACAGTTCACTTCGAAATACTAACTACACATTTGCTCTGGCCAAATTCACGGAAAGAAAAAAAAATTACACATCTCAAAATTTCGCAAAAATTTAATCAAATCTAGCTACCAATAAGGTCACTTATGGCAGTTACAGCAGAGAAGATAAAAAAGTCATAAAACGCTAAACAAAATTGTACAGTATAAATATAAAAGCGCCCATACATAGTAACTGTTAGTATAATTTAAGAATTATTATTGTTCAAACTATCGTCAGAAATCACCTCAATACCTCTAAATACAAAAGACAAAAATGAACCCCAGAAACTTCATGTCATCCATTCTCTGACAATCATGAACCCTCTTGCTTTGAGGAGGAGCACACAGACACCACAAAAACGTTACTGGCTATCTAGAAGGCTCCATTTCCGAGTGTACACTTGAGTCAATGTTTCAAATGCATTAGTTAACTCCGACTGAAGGTTTAAACAATAATAATTTTCTAAACAGTTATTAAAAAGTAAAAAAAATTTAAATATTACTACCAAAAATCATGTTAATACAGTAATTCCAACTTGAAACGTCAAATTTCATACGAATTGAACTCGCAATTAGCAAATTACATCTGAGATACAACTCTCTCCTTCAACAGAAACCCCAGTATGGTTTGCAAATCACAAAAATCTCAGTAATTTATCATTTCCAAGTGAAACTACAAATTTGCATAGTTATACTAAATAAGAATAGATCATATGCACTCAAAAATACACGCACCTACTGTAAACAAAAACAACACATTGCATAATTAAGAGCGGTCGCTTTGTTTGTAAGCGAACCTCTATACAAATATCCCTAACCGAATGAAACTGCATTATATCCTAACATAATTTCGTAATATTTTCCATGCAAACGCTCGAACTAAAAAAAAAGACATTTTTCATTTCTAATACCCAAATTAAAATATCAAATTAAAACATCCTTTTTAGAATACAATCTAAATTTTCAATAAAAATTTTACCATTGTCATTGAAGTGGAAGAAAGAAAAATAAAAATCGGCCTACCTGTAAAAATAAAATTAAATGGATTTCTAAAACGTAAAAAAACAATATCTGAAAAGAATTTTCTACACCAATTTCTGTAATTCAAAAAAAATTATCTTAATATCCAGATTTCGTAAAATAAGTATAACGTAACTCACATAGGCCCCCAAAATAAAAATAAAATTTATTGCCGCCCTTTTAGGCCTATAATTAATAAATTCCATGTTACGCGTGGGAAGAGCTATTAAGAATTTAAGTCATAACATTTGTGCTTCTTAAGGAAAATCCTGTGATTATTTATGTTGAATCAATTAAAAATTTTGTAAAATAACTATTGAAGAAACTCTTTATAATAATTTAAAAGATACTATAATTTAATACTCAATACACATACAATAGTGATAACCAATATTCGAACAATATTTTACGATAGGCCTACAAAAAGACATCCTTCCAAACCCAACACAATTTTTAACTAGCCATAATTTAACAAAATATCAGTCGGAATTTTTTTTTTTTTTTTTTTTTTTCCCTGAAAAAATGAAAGATAGAAGGAAAAAAAGACAACAAAACTGCCCACCTATAAAAATAAAAAAAATAATGAATATAAAAAAAAAAGTAAAAAAAACAAATCAATATATCAAAAGAATTTACTACACCACTTCCTGTATTTCAAATAAAAATTATAATTTGCCGATGTCGCAGTAAAAACATTGAAAAATTGTAAATTGTAAAAAGACTAGTGTATTTATTTTATTACTAATAAAGGTTATTCAAAAAAATACTCAAAAAAAATTATTCAAAAAAATGTAAAATATGTGTTCTAAAATTTAAGACACGCCAACGTAATCCACACTTACAGTATATAGGCCCACAAAATAAAAATAAACATCACTGCCGTAGTTTCAAGTCTATAATTAATAAATTTAACGTTACGTGTGGAAAGAACAATTAAGAATTTAATTCATAACATTTGTGCTTGCTTAAAGAAAAATCCTACGATTATTTATGTTAAACCAATTAAAATTTTGTTAAATAACTAAAAATTTACTACTCAATAGACATACCGTAGTAACGGTTAATCTCCGAACAATATTTTACGATAGGCCTACAATAAATCTTTCCTTAGTACAATACAATAGCCATTTTACCAAATATGTCGGAATTGTCGTGAAATGAACGAAAGGAACAGAGAGGATAAAAAAAATAGATAATCAGCTTACCTACCAAAGTTTATGAGTATATAAATATATAATTATATATATAACTAATAAATACGTATAAGTTAATAAGTAAGTATATAATTAATGAGTATATAATTAATGAGTATATAAAAAATCCAAAAAAAAACAGAAAATTTCACAACACAATTTCTCTATTTCAGTTAAACGAATTCTGCTTATTTTGAAATTTAACACAATCCTATACGGCGACTTATAATCTGACAAATTTAATATGTTTAAGATTACCTTTCGACTGTCAATTAACTGTAACTTAACCTATATAGCGCGAAGCGAGCGAAGCAAAAAGCCCGTAAATCTATATAAACAAAATAATCCTATTATTATATACAAGCAATCGAAATATAATCAAAAATCTGCTAATGAAACCCAGAAAATTTTTCATGTTCATGAAATGTTTTACTATATAATTATGTATATATACACCTAGAAATGCGGTACAATTTTCGCTGAAACATTTTGAAAGGACCATATAAAATGTGTATCATACTGTATTTAAACTAACAATTTACTTACGTACAAATTTTTTTTTTCTATATTAATCGTTATTATATTATTACAATTTCTACTAATTCCAAAAGTTTTAAACAAAAAGTAAAAAGGTAAGCTGAAACAGGCATACAGTGGAAGAGACGAAAAAAAAGAAAAATTGAGTCTTCAGGCAGCACGATAATTTTCAAAACTATGCCCTCTCCGACCGAATGAACGAAATTTAACGTAATAATGACTCGCAATATTGAGTCGGACAAGTTTTTCTACCGACTCTAACGACTAAAATAAGTTTTTGAGTCACTAGACTACGAAAAGCAACGAAACCGTACGATATAAATGGAACAACGAACATTTCAGAATCAACGAACTCCCACGAAAAGAAAGGAAAAAAAATTAAATTTTTAGGCGCGAAGTTTGTAAAGGACGCTACAAGGATGTCGAACGCGACGCGCCATTTTGAAATTTCATTCACAATGAATTTTTAAGGAATGAAAATCGAAATTTGCCTGCAAGCAGGATAAACTTTGCATTTAGATATTTTAATAATCGAAATAAAATATTCATTAACGCTATTGGCTAATATACCGGGTTTGAAGAATTTAATCGAAATACTAGCACGTGGGTAAGCCTCACAAAATATGATTTAATCCCACCGCTGCCACCAGATGTAGTGAATAGGCTTTATTATTTACTTTCTCTCTTTATTTACGCTACTTCCTACTTTACTATCTATTCTCTATCTGCTCTTTCTTTCATTTATCACTTTGTTTCTCTACACTCTTTTTGCCGTATCGTATAAAGTTTCCGGTAGCCACGCCGACCTAGACTCTGAAAGACCGTTACAAAACAAAGGGGGAAGGGGGGGTATATTAATACTCTTTTTTAACACTTGTGAACGTTTTATTAATTCCGAAAATGGTTTAGTTAAGTTAGGGGTATGCGAGTATGAAATTTCTATTATAATAATTTACGTCGGAGAGGAACACAAAACAATTTGACTTTAAGATCACATGGCTCCAAATCTTACGCGTATCGCGCCTGCCTCAAGACTGACTCCCTTATGGGTAGGCCACTCTTTTTCGGCCCCTATTCAGGACTGCCAACTCTAACCATTTTAAACAATTTAAATCTAACATACTTTTTCGTAATTTCATAATTATTAGTAAATGATTTACCTTAAACATTATCTTATTTAATTAAACAGAAATTAATATTCTTAACTAAGCATTACTACAGTAACTTTCAATGAAGTCGATGTTATCCTCTGTTCTAGTACTCCGAGGTCGCCCACTTCATTCACGTCTATCAACCACTAGTCTCGTCAACTTTATGTATTATATATTTCACACCCGATTTTATCCAAGGTTTGTCTGGAAATTCACTCAACATACGCCGTGCACCCCATCCCTTCACAATTCTCAAGTTTTTTATTTATAATTTATCCTCTTCACTATATAAGGGCGTTTTACACTTAACAAGCTACTGAGCACTTTATAATGTATTTATTCTTTTCTAATTCATAAAATCTGAAAAGAAAAACATGAAAATTAATATAATGAATGCTTATACACAGGTCCTCTCAGAGGTCCAGAGAGGCCCGGGCCACTTCCAGCTTTTGAAACCCATAGCTAAACCAAATTATTACTTTCATTGAAAAAACATTATATTCAAACCTGAAAGTTTCTAAATTTGAGGGTCCCCTTAAGCTTGAGGCCCAGGCCAAATGGCCCTCCTAGCTCCCCCCTCTGATAGGCCCTGCTTATACATGTATAAAAATTTCAGTCAGCTGGTTCAATATTAGGACACAAAATACTGAACATCAGCGTGGTCAGTTTTTTTTTTTTTTTTTTTGCCCACCTTATATATATATATATATATATATATATATATATATATATATATATATATATAAAGTAAGTCATATAAAATATTGATAATTTGTTGAAATAAGAATAAAGAAGCACTAACAATCCTAATCGTTAAATTAAGAGAAATGAATAAATGGATGTTGTTTTGGTTTTGTTCAAACTTAATTTGTAGTATGAGTGTAAAAAGAGTTTAAGCCACTAAGTATGTAATTTTCCCAAAATAAGAGGCTAAACTACGTCGTTCGAGATGATTTATTAACGTAGAAATAAAAAAAACGCTTGTTCGTAATGTCTGACACGCGAAAAGAATCAACATCCATGACAATATCAAGGGACTGATGGTGAAAAAATATGTAGAGGAGCTAATCCCTTCAGATTTGATGGTTTGGACTGGTGAGTGCGTAAAAATGCAAAGATTTTGATGTCAGTGCATGTAGCACAAAACCAGAGGAAAAGGAGTTTGCAGAAGTCTTCAAAAGAGGAATAAATAGGATGAATGAATGAATGATAAAATGTTGCGACATTTATGCATCGTGCCATTTATTCGTACCCAGAATTTTATATTTCTGAATGATAATAATAAATTAACAAAACTTCATATGTAGTTCACCTTCCTATATTCTTTTCGTTGTCATTTATAAAAGAAAATTTAGCTGGATGTATGTATAATTAAGCTTTTAACCACAACTGAATATTAAAGATCCAAGATCCCAGACGGCTTCGATTCTAACATATATATATATATATATATATATATATATATATATATCAGTGTTCGTATAATGGAATAAATATTTTTCACTTATTAGTATATTAACTAATTTTTTAATTAAGATTAACAGTACGTGGCACTCTTTAATCGAATGAGCACTCGAGCATAATGTCGGTACGAAGAATACCTTATAAATTAAATTTTAAAAGTATCGAATTAAATTTAGTAGTGAAGTTGGTTGGTACCTCGATAAAATTAGACAAACTGAGCCCAAAAATCGATTTCATGCAAACAAAGTTATTTTAAAGATAACTAATTAAGTACTTGTTTCTGATAGTCACCATGCATGTTTACCATGTTAATTAACCTGTTGAGCGTCACTTTTTTTCACTTTTATACACACCGATAGACGATATAACTCGTCGATGGCGCTTCATCCTTTAACGCCGGAATTGTTTGTAGGGTTAAGTTACGAATGCGTGTATTTGAATGGTTACCAATATGTAGTGGCGTCCTTTTAGAGTTGAGGTTAATAGTACAATGATTTGTTAGAGACGTTTCAACCGATTTTCAATTGTTTGATTGGGATTGTTTGACTTCCTACGCAAGATCTAAGTTCATATGACGGCGGGGACCTACAATTTTACGTGGGATCCGAACCACGGTTCGCTACATAATCTGAACGCAGCTCCAATGTCGCTTAACTTCGCTGATCGACGGGAAGAGGTATTACGACATTGGTCACGATGTAGCCCATCGATTTTTAAGCCTCTTATTTGGAACACGATTATGTTGTGTAATTTATTCACTTTAAGGCGTGTGTGTGTGTGTGATATATATATATATATATATATATATATATATATATATATATATATATATACAGGGTGTCCCGTAAGTCTGGAACCATAGGGCAAAATGATAAAAACGGCAATAAAAACGCCGAAGAGACTTTTGGGGACTGTTTGTGAAATGAGCGAGGATGGTAGCGGCTGGGTCATCGTCGGTGGATGTCCTCGGAGGTCCACTGCGTGGTTTATCCAGTAGCGGATTATAATGGGGGCAAAGGGGGCACTTGCCCAGGCCCCAAGATGCTGACCGACCCCAAGAAACTATGTAAACGCTATAATCTACCGTTGAAATAATTGGTCGACCGTGAGGAAGAAAAAAAATTCTAGATTCCGCTTCAACAAAACCTAGTTTAGTATCCCATTTATGTGAACAAAGTATACATTTTTTGTAATCACATCTTTGTTTTTGTTTCGTTTTCTGTTGATCGATCCCAGTCAGCTGATCACATCACTCATATATGATGTATCAGGTAAAGAATTGCTTTTCTAGTGACACCGGCCCGAAAATATTCATTGCCCCGGCCCTAACAATGCTTAATCCGGCCCTGGGTTTATCTCCTATGGATCCCGTTTCCCTGAACTTTGCTACAAGTTTGCCGACACAGCTGTGTATTATCGGCGCGCGGTCCGGATGCAATCTGTTAAATTCCTCAGCGACCTCCCTCTGACTCCGATTTCCTACGAGCAGAATTACCTGGATGCGTTCTTCCTTACTCAAAGACATCATGGGCATTTGCATAAACGAAAAAACATGAATTACTTATTTTACCCTATGGTTCCAGACTTATGGGACACCCTGTGTGTGTAATATATATATATATATATATATATATATATATATATATATATATATATATATAAATTTTATTTTTTAACTTTTATCACACAGGATTTTGTATTTGACTCTTGAAAAAATTGGTTGGTTAACTTTTACATGGTATAGTGATTATTGTTCATTAAGCAGAGAATTCTTTTGTTTTTTTAATTATTATTACTTTACAGTGATACGCAAATACAAGTGAAGTAACGTTAATTCGTAATAGCCTTATCGTACAAAGTATTCCCCAGATTATTTTGAAAAACTATCCAATAAAGACGTTGTAGAACAGACCATTAAAAGCGATAAAAGTTTATATTAATTTTTTTTTTCTATTACTTTCTAGTACTTATTTTCTAAACTAATCCTATCATATTAAAATAAATACGATTAAAAATATAATATTTTAAAAAGTGCAGCTTCCAAACTATCATTCCTGAGCGACTTTATAGCGCTTTTGAGCGATATTTAATGAGAAAACGACTCATGAACTTTAATTGAAGTCTCCAAAACTTGGAAGGAATTTTAAAAAGCCCGATCAGAATGGTACGGTTGAGGATACGAGGTCCCGGCTGTTGATACTACCGCTATTAAGGAAGCTGGAGTCTGCCCCATAATTTAAGGACATGTTGCAGTTTTCTTACAATATTAATCGTCTTGGGAAAATGAGTCATTTTTAAGATTGGCAATAAAGGAGGGAGGGACTGAGCAAAATTAATAATGAATCGTAATTTTACTGTTCAGTAGCTTAACCGAATCTTGAAAGAAAAATTATGTATTATTGTATAGAAGCAGCACTGACCGTAATGAGTATATAAAAAAAAAGTTTTCATACTCTGCCGAATATCCCAGTATTCGAAGTTAAAAATACTTTTATTTGACTCTCATTTATTTTTGCTTTTAAAATTTATTGTTTAATTAATTATATCGCTCACTACCTTGATGGATACTGTACCTTTTTGATTTTATGGGATCTCTCCCCCACCAAAAAACATTATCATTGTCATCATTATTATTATCATTACCATCATTATTATTAACATCAATATTATTGCCATATACAGTATATGTTGGTATTGTCACTACTTGTACATTTTTTTTATTTCCATTTTTCTGTTTGTAGTCTTAACTGTGGGTAGATTTAATATTACTTGTTTAATTCAGCACGTTTATCATTATATACGTACAGTATATAATTATATACAGTATATATCCAGGATGGCGTAAAAGTCAGGAACCATAGGCACATTTTAATAATTTGTGTTTTACTGTTTTGTTCTTTTCAGATTTGTTGTTGAACCTATGGCACAGAAATTGACAATAGATGAACGGATGGAGATAGTTTTAATGTGTGCAAGACGTGGTAACACACACCGAACAGTTGTTACTGCTTTTAATGACAAACACTCTGAGAGGCCGCCAGTTGTTCAAGCATCAGTTGGAAAACTGTTCACTCGCTTCAAGGAAACTGGAAGTGCTCATGATCGGCCGCGTAGTGGCCGGCCAAAAAGTTCAACCGATGCAGCAACATCACTAACGGTACTCAATCACCTCGAAACAGCGCACGTAAGTCCTTAAGAAAGTTATCCCAGGACAAGGGTGTCTCCAGAAGATCCATTCAACGAATTCTTACAACAAATCGTTTCCACCCCTACAACTTCCACCCCTACAACTTCCACCCCTACAACTTCCACCCCTACAACTTCCACCCCTACAACTTCCACCCCTACAACTTCCACCCCTACAACTTCCACCCCTACAACTTCCACCCCTACAACTTCCACCCCTACAACTTCTTCAAGAACTGCACTTTTGACGACACAGACCGTCGTGTAGAGTTCTGCCAGTGGTTTGTACAACATCGACAGCTTCAACGAAGGATCATGTTCAGCGACGAAGCGATATTTCACCTCAGCAGTTGTGTCGATAGACATTAATGCACGCAATTGGGCCAATAAGAACCCCCACTAGATGGAGGAAGGACATGTGCAATTTGATCCACGAATTATGGTGTGGGCTGCGCTCTTGGGGGATCGGTTAATTGGTCCGTACTTTTTCGACGGCAATGTAACAAGTGAAACATATCCGCATATGCTGCAAACATTTCTAATGCCCATACTGGACGACATTTCATTGGCAGAACGGGCGGAGATGTGGTTTCAGCAGGATGGTGCACCACCAAATTTCGCAACCATCGTCCGGAGCTCTTTAGATAAAACATTCCCAAGCAAGTGGATCGGACGGCGAGGCCCGTCGAATGGCCACCTAGGTCTCCAGACCTCACGCCTCTTGACTTTTTCTTGTGGGGCCATCTCAATTCGGTAGACTATACTGATTGACCCAGAACCATACGTTCTCTAAAGGATAAAATCACATCTGAGTGTGCCAAAATTAGTACCAATGTGTTAAGGAATGTTCAAACATCATGGATTGAGCGCGTCAGAAAGTGTCTCCAAGTGGAAGGCCACCAATTTGAACATTTATTATAATTTAATAAAATATGACTATGGTTCCCGACTTTTGCGCCACCCTGTGTATATATATATATATATATATATATATATATATATATATATATATACAATACTGTACTATATTCCCCGCCTGTGGCCACCTTGTCGAGGTGCGTGGGCTCCCGTGTTGACCCAGTGGGCTACGTCGGCGGGGGCTTAGCCCGCGGAACGGTCACCCATGCCGAACAGGCTACTGGGGAGACTGGGCTAAGTGCCACTAAAGTCTTTGGCTCCCAGTACGGGTTTCCCGGGCTGTCCACCGGAGGTGACGACCTTAGGGCGTCGTGAGAGTAAAACTGGCGTGTCGTGAGTTACCCGGGTATAGGTCCTATGTCCCTATCGGGGAACGACCGGTTTCTCCCCCTCAGCATAGGTTTCCAAGGAATTTACGAAGGGGTCCGGGGCTCAGGAGATCCCCCATCCCCTACGATGTTGGGAGGTGTTCTTTTCGGTCACGTGATTGACCCAGTGCACTGCGTCGATTAGCTGATCATTCCATTTCTAGGGCTAGGAGTCGAGTCGACGGGGAATCTTCTCCTCCCATGCCATAAGCCTAATGATAGGCTGTACTGGGTTCCCGGAGTCAAGGGGACCCGATAGGTCGTCTTTCGGGGTACGACAACACGTGAAACCCGTACCTTGCACCACGTCGGTTAGCCTATGATTCCGTGTATTTGTAAGGCACGGACGAGGGGGAAATCTCAATTAAATCTTCTCCCCAGAGCCATAGGCCTAATGGATAGGCCTCGTATTGGGTTCCCGGAGTAATGGGATCGCCGATGAGTCTAAGCGTGTACCGGGGACAACCTGGAGAATTTTGCGAATGGAGCTAGAAGCCGCGCAAAGTAGCCTCTGTAGCCGTTCAATTAATTCTCGGTCCACGTCTCACGGGTACCTATCGAAGTTTGACCGTGGCTGAAAGGACCTATGAAATGGTAGATAGATTTCTTTTTGGTCAGGTGATTGACGACTGCACTGCGGCGATTAGCCGATGATTCCATTTATAGGGCTAGGAGTCGGGGGGAATCTTCTTCTCCCCAAGCCATAAGCCTATGGATAGGCTGTATTGGGTTCCCGGAGTCAAGGGGACCCGATAAGTCTTTCGGGCGGTACGACAACACGCGAAAACCGTACCTTGCACCACGTCGGTTAGCCTATGATTCCATGAATTTGTAAGGCTAGGAGGAAGCGGGGGGACATCTTATCTAATCTTCTCCCCAGAGCCATAGGCCTAATGGATAGGCCTCGTATTGGGTTCCCGGAGTAATGGGATCGCCGATGAGTCTAAGCGTGTACCGGGGAAAACCTGGAGAATTTTGCGAATGGAGCTAGAAGCCGCCAAAGTAGCCTCTGTAGCCGTTCAATTAATTCTCGGTCCACGTCCCCCGGGTACCTATCGAAGTTTGACCGTGGCCGAAAGCACCTATGAAAGGTAGGGCCGGGGTGATCCTAGCCCGGCAGCAGACCCCTCTATAAACCACTCGTTGACTTATAAGTAGCGCGTCATAGGGCCTATGTCTTCGGCCAAAATTTTCCATCAATCGCGCGCCCAATGCCTCGGCTCGTCGGAGCAACTGTCTCCCGGTGCCTATGGCGACCCATAGGGCTAGCGATCAGCAATAAGTAGAAGATGGAAGGTCGCAGATTGGGCTCTAAAGGCGCCCGAAATCTTGTGAGTTTCAACAGGCAGGTAACATCTTGCTAAGGGGTGAGATCGTGAGTTTTAGTCCCTACCCTCTCACGGAATCTACCGGTTGAATTAATTCCCGTAGCAATGTGATGTAGGATGCTGCCTAATCGAAATTCTCACAACTTGCCCAATGGGTGTTGGAGACCGTCACTGTGTGGATGGATTGGGTGTCCGGGCCGATGCGATTGGGGGGCCTGGGGTCTTTGTGCCGTTTAGGGGCAAACTTTCATAACATGGGGCCCCGTTTTTAAACCGACGGTGTGTCCCCTGGGGACGAGGTACCCCGCCCCCGGCGGTTTGCACTCGGCCTCACTTTCTCACCGGTACGCAGTTTCGCGCGGCCCCTGGGTCCGTTTTTATCTAACTAATAACGTATGGATACTTTTACTACTTGTCCTAGAACTCGGGTGGTGGGCGACGAGGCCCCCGAGTCTTCTATCACTGGAAGACCACGTCGTGAGGGGGTCGGCCCTTCTATAGCTACGGAACACTCGCATTCTCCTTCCTCGTTGTCGACCGCAACCAGTACCTCGAACAAGCCTTTGGACACACCTCCTCTAGAGCAGGGGTCCCAACCCAGCTGCCCTCAGCCAGCTACGGGCAAACCAACAGGGTCCACGAAAGTCTCGCCCCGAAAACCAGGCCTCTCGCTCTCTCGGTATGCCCTTCTCACCCGCCGTTGACCTGCCTCTCCACGGAGAGAGCCCCGTGACGGACGAGGAAGTCGGCGCCCACATCCGTCCTATCGACCACGATGTCCCAGTACACCTCGAACCAACAGCTTCCCTATCCCTACCCAGTATTCACAAATTTTTAGTTATCCGCCCTACTTCTGGGTCCTTACCGTCCAACTCTGAAAAGGCATTTCAGGCGATCCGCACGCGCAGTAACTCTAGCCGTTATGACGTCCGACCACAGAAGGACGGTTCTCTCCTTATAAAATCGTGAACAGCGGCAGAAACGAATGCCCTCCTCTCCCTCACAAAAGTCCTCGGATACTCGGTGTCCGTTTCCCCTCACCCTCTCCTGAACCAGAGTCAGGGCACTATCTTCACTACCCGTTTATTGTTGACACCCGAGAACGAGTTATTAGAAGACACCTCACCCCAGGGTATCATTAAGATTCATAGATTCACGTCTCGTCAAGGAGGTACCCCCTCCCCCACCCCGCGCCTTCTCCTCACGTTCAGCACCCTAGTCCCTCCCTGTCGTATTGTGTGGGGGCATGGGAGACCGCGCGTCATGCGAGTTCTCAGTCCGCCCATACATTCCAGACCCGACCCGTTACTTTAAGTGCAATACGTTTGGGCACGTCAGTTCGGAATGCCGACGACCACAACTGTGCGTACGTTGCGGGGATATCGCCCACCCAGAACGATGTCCCAACTCGCCTAAATGCTCAAATTGCGCCGGCACACATTCTTCGTCGTCTCGCGAATGTATCTTTTTTAAGTTTGAGGAGGAGGTCCGGAACCTGCGGGTGTCGGACTTCATCACTTCTCCGAGAGACGTGAGACAGGGTGCGGAGTCGGGAGGTGAGGCCGGGGGTCTCTTATGCTACAGCCCTCGGTCCAGTTCCCTCGGCTCGCCGTCCGGATCCGCCACTCAAACCCCCATCGACTACTAATCCCCTTTTCCGATCGGACCCCACGCAGGACCCGGCAGCCACATGTCCCCCTACCATGCCCCCCCACCATGAATCTCCAAGGTTACAAACTTCCCAGATTTCTGGAATCGGGAATCTCGGTTCCCGTCTCCCAGGAACCCCACTCTAACCGCACTCTGAGAACACATCCAAACCTAGCGCCCGTGCTAAATCAACGAGGCGGAGACGCCGGAGTGAGTCTCCAGACTCACCGACCATCCGACAAGCCTCTCTCGCTTGTCCTAAATCCCAAAAAAGAACTCGAGCACCTACGCCCTTAACCTCGCCTAAGATGACCCTTTCACCCTCGCACTCACCCCTGAAGAAATTCATAGTCGTTGCTGATGTGCACGAGCCGCCGCCTAGGGCGAGACAAGGGGCAGATAACCCTACATCCGAGGATCCAGTGGACGCGGCACTGGCACGCCTACATAGTGTGACCAGAGTACCTTCGGCCGCACCCCCGAGCCTCATGAATCTACCCTTACACCCTGGTGCCATCTTCTCCACCCCACCACGAGAACACCCTGGCTCATCCCCCTGTACCCCCACTGAACCGGCCCCTCTCATACCTCCGGCTCTTCCCTCATCGGCCACCCAGACATTGTCCTCTCCCCCACTGGCACCCCCTGACGTCACCCAGTGTGTTCCCGGAAACCGCAGACAAACAGGTGCCGCCGATATGGACAACGGAACCCTCCCCCGTTGCATGTCCACTAAACCCTGCCTAGAGACTCCTCACCCTCTGAGCCCGCGACGGTCCCTGGGCTGCCGCGATCCACGCCTCTGGTCCCGTTCGGTCGACTCTGCCCGACAGTCCCCGAAGGGGTTTGCAGGTCAGCCGATTCCCTCCTTGGTGAACGGCAAATGACCTGACAGGCCCCCGACTTACCCCCGCCATCATGAATGAACCTAGATCTCCATCCACAGTCTAACTCCCTAGTACCTTCACCCGTTCCACTTCTACCTCGTCAAACAATGGACCCTCCAAAAGCGACGATCCTACAATGGAACTGTAGGGGAATCTTCGCAAATTATGAAGGCTCAATTCCCTGATTGCCTCTGCTCGTCCGGTATGTGTCTGTCTCCAGGAGCTAATCCTGGGGACCAGACCAATGCCCTGCCCCACCGGATATCCTAGCACTACCTTTCCGTCTCCTACCTGCACACGAAGGGGGCTGCCATCCTCGTCCACCGTACGGTTCCCTTTCACAACCTCCCTATCAGATCTCCGTTACAGGTGGTTGCTGCCAGGATTTTCCTGGACAAGCAATACACAGTCTGCTCGATCTACCTCACCCCTCACTTCCAAGTTTCCCACGATGACCTGGTTGAGGTTGTTCAACAACTTCCCAGGCCCTTCCTACTCTTGGGTGATTTCAATAGTCGCCACCTCCTGTTGGGTGATACGACCTCCACTTTTGTGGCTCCGACCCTGATTGCCCTTATGGATGAACTCTCCTTCGAGTGCCTCAGCGACGGCTCTCCCACACACTACCACGCCACCAGATGCACCCCGTCTTGTATCGATCTGTCATTCATCTCGACGGACGGCCTCCTGGACTTCACCTGGCAAGTGCTTCGGGATGACCACGGCAGTGACCACTTCCCTCTTTGCCTCCTACTAAATCGGCACGACCAGACCGTTGGGGTACCGGAGAAGTGGATAACGGCCAGAGCTAACTGGCCACTTTTCCGGAACAACAATTCTACACGTTGTACGACGACCCATTTTCCATCCTCCGAGGAATGCATTGCGTACTTTGAGGCGACTGTTGTCGCAGCAGCAAGCACCAGCATTCCACGATCTTCTGCCTACCCCCCGAGCCCGACGGGTGCCCTGGTGGAACCCAGAGTGCGCGGAGGCCACTCGAGCCAAGAAGAGGGCTACCCGACGATTTTATCGTACGCGAACCCCTACCCATCTCATGGAGATGCAGCGGGCCAGAGCCGTTGCTCGCCGTGCGATGAAGAAAGCGCGCCGAGCTTCCTGGCGTACGTTTGTATCAGGTATCACCACCTCCACACCATCGGCTACCATCTGAAAGAAGGTACGGAGTGTCGAGAGACATGTCCCCTCCCGACCCCCGGTCATCCGAACTAATGACGGGCTTCTCTGTGAACCTAGGTCGGTGGCGAATCTTCTGGCATCTACCTTCGCTGCGGCTCCTCCACAGACAGCCCGCACGCGCTGGCCCCTAACAAGAACTGCTCACCATCCCTGGACAACTACAATCGGCTGTTCACCATGCGAGAGCTACAGGTGGCACTGGCCTCTGGACGGTCTCCTTCCCCTGGCCCGGACGGCATCCTCTACTCTATGATCCGACACATCCATCCTACTATGCTACTGTTCCTACCAGATCTCTATGTTAATTTATTTATTTGTTGCGTTCAAAATCCCAGCTGAGCCGTGAACGGCCAAATTCTAAAGGGCCAGTGCTACCTACAGCCTAAGTTAAGCTAAAATTAAACTTACGGATTTGAGATCCTATTAGGTCCTACCTCAGGGTTGCTGACTCGATGCGGGCCTACCTTAGACCTTTGTTACATGAATTTAATATAAACAAAAGGGGTACTATTTATAGTCTTCTTTCTCAACCTTGCAACAACAACGCAACCTGGACTATTGCACGATGCAACAATCTTGTATCTAAACAACCAAACTGAATTGCAAGAAAGCTCTCTAACAGACCACACCCTGTACGTACGACATCCCACAAACGAGTAGAAAGAACGCGCAGCGCCCCAAAATGATGCCAACAGTGTGACCAAACAATGATGCCACAAGAGCTAAAAAATGCTAGCTCTAAATTAAGTTAATTTTTCACTAACCTTACAATTATGAGATGGATATATATACACCTTAACTTAATATATACAAGCAATGCTGCATCAATCAGCTTAGTTATCATATCGCCTTGGGACAACAATGGTTCTTCCTCTTCTAGATTTTCTAACACTCTACAACCGTATATGGATTGAGGGCACTTTCCCCTCTCGGTGGAAAGAGCCCCACGTTATACCAATCCCCAAACCCGGCAAAAGCCCCCTTGACCCCACTAATTATAGACCAATCGCATTAATATGCTGTGCCTGTAAAATCTTTGAGAAAATGATCGCTGCGCGACTCTCCTTTCTCTTTGAAAACAATGACTCCCTCCCGACTACCAGTCCAGCTTTCGACAATTTCGCTCCATACAGACCCCCCTCCTACTCCTCAGCCAGGATATACAGAACGCCTTCAATAGGGGACAGTTTGTCATGTCCACTTTCTTCGACATCCAGAAGGCCTACGACACCACCCATCGACGTATCATCCTCGGTGAGCTCCAAAATTTGGGTTTCGTCGGAGTCCTGCCGACCTTTATCAGGGGCTTCCTCTCCTCCCGGACCTTTCAATTAAAGGTGGGTTCAGTCCTCTCTGACACCTATGAGCAAGAGGACGGGGTCCCACAGGGAAGCATCCTCAGTGTCATATGCTTTTCATTAGTAATGAACACAGTAGCAAAATCCCTTCCACCCACTGTCCGTTCCTCCATCTACGCAGACGACCTTGCGATATGGTTCGCGGGGCGGGAACTCCCATCGTCTAACGACACATTCAGCTGGCCATCCATCGGGTGGAGAGGTGGGCGACATCAGTTGGTTTCCGCCTATCCATCTCCAAAACCAAAAGCATGGTCTTCAGCAGAAGATCCACAACCATACCTGCCCCTTTGGTCACGCTATACGGCGAGCCCCTCGAGGTGGTGCCCACTGCGACGTTTCTAGGCATGACCTTCAACCGACGGCTCAACTGGGTTCCCCACCTCAGGCACCTGAAACACACACTCCAGCGTCCCCTCGCTCTCCAAGACCACCTTTTCCACACCACGTGGGGCGCTGACCGACGCTCGCTCCTCCGTCTTTACACTTCCGTGGTCCAGTCAAAGCTAGACTATGGGAGTGTTGTATACGGATCTGCCTCCAGCACCTCCCTCCAAATCTTGGACCCGGTACTTAACAGGGGCCTCCTCCTCTCCACCGGTGCCTTCCGATCCTCCCCAGCTTCCAGCCTCCAAGCAGAATGTAACTACTTCCTAGTTCCCTCTCACTCACCGACGGGGTCTGCTCCTCATGAGGACCTACCTTTGTGCGCAGAGGCTGCCCTCTTCACTTCTGTGCGCGGCAATTTTAGAACCTCCACCACAGGGTCAGAGCTGGCACTTCATGGAAGCGGTCCGCTCTTTCCTGAATCTTTCAAACATGCCCCCTCTCTCAGTCACCCTCATCTCGTATCATATCCATCCTCCCTGGCTCCTCACCCCTATCAAGTTTTGCAGGGACTTGTGTGCCCTGCGGAAAGCTACCACGACCGCTACAGTATACAAGTCGCTCTTCCAGAAATACGTAACCCGACACCTGAACGCTTTCCCCATCTATACGGATGATTCCTGATCAGAGGTTGGTGCGGCTGCCTCAGCGGTGATGGTGACCCAACCGCTCTCTAGAGCCGTTCCCTTTCCCCGTGAGGCCTCTGTCTTTTCAGATGAACTCTTCGCTATTCTGGGAGCCTTCGACATTATAAGCATCCACTCCGCCAACTCCTATGTCATCTACTCAGATTCCCAAAGCGCACTGCCCTCCCTTGAAAAATTTAACCCCCCTCATCCACTTGTCTGCACCATCCAACAAACCTTCCACTCTTTAACGGTAACCTAACACAAGACGGTCACCTTCTGCTGGGTCCCGGTACATGTTGGTATCCGGGGTAATGAGGAGGCGGACCGTAAGGCGAAGTCCGCTTGCTCGTTGCCAGTCTCCACCCGGCCCCTCCCTTTCACGGATTTTTTCCCGATTCTCCGCTCCCACTTCCGTTCCATCTGGCAACGGGAATGGGACCAAGCTCTAAAGAACAAACTCCAGCGGATAAAACTTCAGTTCGGATATTGGGTTTCCTCGTTCCATACGTCCCGTCATAAGGAAGTGATTTTAACCCGTCTCCGCCTCGGGCACACACGTAACACACACGGTCACCTCATGGCTAAATTGCCGGCCCCGCTCTGCCCTACCTACTATACCCTCATCACCGTCGTCCACCACCTGGTCGAATGTCCGAATCTGTCTGACCTCCGCCACAGCTGTTTCCCCTACCTGTCTCGTATCCCCATGACCGAACGTCTCCAGTCCATACTCGCCGAAGGCCCCTACTTCTCAGCGGAAGCAATTTTCTCATACTCACCCGCTCTCAACTACTTCACCACATCTAAATTCATACCCACCCACCCTCTCATATATCCAATAACTGAACCTTTTCATTCCCTCAGTCCAATACTCCCATTCCAGCGACACTACCCAACCTCTGTCTCGCCGAGATACGTACCGCTCTAGGTGCGAATCGGGGGTTAATCAATTATATATACAGTATATATATATATATAAACCTCGTTCACTTCGTTCAGGTTCGGCGTGTTGGTCTCTCTTCACACAAAGGTCAAGCTGGTGGCCCCGCCTCTTGGCCTGGCTTGGTGGAGGAGCGAGTTGCTCTCTTGCGCTCTCCACCGCACATAGCTGGGTACACCCGGCTCATCTGGTACCGTCCTGAGTCAGGCATCTAGTCTTCTCTTGAAGACTTCAACTTTGACCCCTGTAACGTTTCTGAGGTCCTTTGGAAGCTGGTTAAAAAGTCTTGGCCCCCATGACAACCAAGCTATTTTCCTTCAGTGTTGAGGAGGTCCCTTGTCGGGTCTTTAATTTGGGAACACTACACATTCTGCCTTTCCTATTTTCCAGCGTTGTTTGGATGGTAATTGGGTTTAGTTTGAGGTTTGGTACCAGTTTTTCGATCATTTTCCGTATGTAGATTATGGTGTACCTCCCTCTCTTCTTCTTTCCAGGGAGTACAGATTTAGTTTACGTAGTCTTTCCCAGTAGTTGAGTTCTTTGCAGCCATCAATCTTGGCTGTGAAATGTGTCTGCCTTTCTTCTAGTTTATTAATTTCTTCCTTTTATATGGGGACGTCAAAACTGAGCAGTATTCAAGTTTTGGTATGATCAGTGTTCTCAGCAAGGGAATCATTACTGTCTTGTCCCTCGCTTTGAACGTTCTTAGTACCTGTCCCGCGACTCTTTTTGCTTTGTTTATCGCTATCTGATTTTGTGTCTCAAATTTGGCATCATCGGTCATTATTATCCCGAAGTCGACCGCTTTCGTGCTTCTCTGAATTTCATGTCTTCTGGAGCATATGTAGTCTAAGTTCCTCATTTCTACCATATCTCAAGAGCTGAAATTTCTCAGTATTTAAAGTCATATTGTTGTGTCCTGACCATTTGTATATTTTGTTCATGTCCCTCTGCAAGGCCTCACTTCATTTACATCGCTGATCTTTGTATCGTCCGCAAAGGATGTTACTATACTGTTGCTGTTTACTCCACTGTCTATATCTTTTAGCATGATAATGAACAGGAGTGAGGCCAGTACTGTACCTTGTGGTAGTGAGTTGCGTATTTCTGATTCTGATGATTATACACCTTGAATTTTGACGACCTGTAGACGTTCTCTGAGGAAGTTGTAGATCCATTTTTCCACTTTGCCTGTTATTCCCATATGTTTCATTTTATGTGCTATTATACCATGATCGCATATGTCGAAAGCTTTAGCAAAATCCGTGTATATGACATCATAGTTTTCATTGCCTTCAAGGGTATCTAGGATATTGTTATAGTGCTCTATAAGTTGTGATAGGCATGATATTCCTGATCGGAATCGTGCTGATTTTCGTTGAATCTTTCCAGTGTCTTCAAGAAGTCATAGATTTTCTTTCTGACTATTCTTTCAAATATTTTGATGAGGTGGGACGTCAAAGACACTGGTCTATAGTTCTTCGCTTGAGATCTATCCCCTCCTTTATATATGGGACAATGTTCACTCTTTTCAAGATGCTCGGTATTTCTCCATTGTCTAGGGATCTTCTCCATATCCAGTATAAGGGTGTAGCTATTTAATTTTTAGTTTTTAATCAGTAGTGCGTTCCATTTGTTCCGGACCTGCAGCTGAATGTGATTTCATTTGTCCTATAGCTCTTCGCTACATCTTCTGAGGTAAAATCAAAGCCTGTTATACATTCTCCTTGCAATTTCTCTTTGAAGAATGCATCTATGTCAGGTATCGCTTTGTCACTTTTTGGGGTACTGAAGACCGATTCATACTAGGCTCTCAATGTTTCAGGTATTTCTTTTAGATCGTCTGTTAGTTCATTATTTTCTTTCCTTAAGGGCCCGATGGTAGCGCGCGTTATATATATATAGTGTGTGTGTGTGTGTGTGTGTGTGTTTTTTTCTTTAAGGTGTCATTTAAAATCAAGAGTACAAAATGTTGACCTCTCACCCTCTAAATTGGTTCTACTAATTGATAAAAGTCCCGTGGTGAAATTTAAGTTGAATCGTTTAGAATTTAGAGGTCTCCCTCGGCTGTTATATGTTTTATTAATGTAAAATTATGAGTATACAGTGCAGATCACCCTGGATGTCGTAAATTTCTTACAACTTCTTAATTATAATGCATACATACATACATATATATACAGTATATTCAGAATGTCACTCCATCGACATCGTGAACGACACCGAACCCAATTCGCCAAGAACCTGAAGGAGGGATTGACCCTTGATGGTCCTCTTATCATCCACTGGGATGTGAAACTTATGGAGGACCTGACGACGAAGTAGTATGTAGACCGACTCTCGATTATCGTTTGGGCACACCTCAGTTCCTGGGTGTGCCCAAAATCACTACTGGAATGGAGGAAGCACAGGCCTCAGCAGCAGGGGTGTAAATGTAACGAAGTAATTTTACTTAATTAAGTACCATACTTGCGTAACTATTTCTAGTATCTACTTTTTAAAAAGTATTTATATTTTCCAAGTACTTTTACTCTAACTTAAGTAATTTTTGGGAGAATTACTTGTACTTTTACTCAAGTACAATTCATTTTATCCATTTCGTTACTACTTAATGGTTTTAATGGTTGTATGCATATACTGTACTTGTTTTTTTAATTCCTTATATAATTTATTCTGAAACACTAACATTTGTGCAATATTCATTACTGGCATGACAGTTGTAACAAGTTCATGCATAGTTGCCTGCAGGCCCTCTCAGAGGTCCAGAGGGGCCCGGGCCACTTCCAGCTTTTGAGGCCATAGCTAAACCCAATTATTACTTTTGCTGCAAAACATTACAGTATATTCAAACCTGAAAGTTTCTAAATTTGAGGCCTCCCTTAAGCTTGAGACCCAGGCCAAGTGGCCCTCCTAGCCCCACCTCTGATAGGCCCTGGTTGCCTGTATGAGTTGGCTTAAAACCTTAAGTGTAGTTCTGGATACCACAGTAATCAATTATACACAAGAAATGTTTTGTAGATCCCTAAAAGAAAGGCAAATCTTACATCACTGGTAATTTAGTAGTTTGGCAAATCTTTTACATACAGCGTTTTGTTTAAAGACCTCATGGCCCACAACATAAATGTATTGGTATGGTTTGCGAGAACTGTAGGTGAGTACTTTTTACTTTCGTTACTGAGTACTTTATTCAATAGATACTTTTTTATTCTAATTTAAGTAAATTTCAGGATGGATACTTTTACTCGTACGTGAATAGCTTTTTGATAAAGTACTTGTACTTGAACTTGAGTCACATATTTTAGTACTTTTTACACCCCTGATGACAGCATAGTTGTTAACGTATAAAAATGACATTCATGTAGTGCTATTAATGTCAGTTGCATTGATGACTTAAACATTTTAATAATTTTTTCCTGTTTTTCATACTGTCATCTGCTAAGATGAATTGAATAAATGAATTAAATGAAATGAATGAATGAATTACTATTGACAATAAAATTTAAGAATTAAATATTTAGGGATATGTAGCATCAATATCAATTTTTTTTATTTTTTTTATCTAAAAAGATTTATTTAGAAAAGATGCATATGTACACAACCCATGGACAAAAAGGATTTTGGTAGCGAATTTTAATTCTAAATTTATTTAATAACTATCAACGTATTAATTTTACAAGAATAGTTAAATTTGAAGTTTTCTTTACTACAAAAATAAATTTTAACACCGTTTATATGGGCTACATCTGAAAAAATCGGGATCAAACATGCAACCTGCTTAACCAACCAGGTAAGAGTTTTAGCCGGATCAGCCGTCTTCGTTTTCATAGTCAGCTTTCTCGTCTCTTGTGTGACGTAATTTTCTTCTGTTTTCCGATTGGGTTCGATTGGTTGAACCCAATCGGTAGAGAATTTTCTGCTCTTTCTGATGGTTATCAATTTATGTTGCTTATAGTGCGCATTTAGACAATTAGTACGTTTAGTCGTAGCATCTATAGGATGGCCATAATTAGGCGCCTGGATATAATTTGGGTGCGTTCCTCTACATTAGGATTGCAAGGGGGGCCCCCTAAGTCTCTTTGGGGCCCCAAGCGACCGCTTAGTCCTCTTATAGCTAGAGCCGGTCCTGACAGTGATCTCAAGAATAAAAGAATTCGAAAGGGTGGGGGGGCCTGCCGGAAGGCATTCTGGGTAATGCTAAGGAGCTAACCCCGGCGCATTACGTGGCCAAATGGCACAAAAGGTGCTATGCTAAAATCTCCGCCTGGTCCGTCCAGAGGGCTCAAACCAAATTTCGCCAAACATCAACATCCTAAGATGTTACCAAACCATCAGCATACTAAGTTGTCACGCCATCGCCACTGCGCTAGGACCTCCGGGAGTCTGAGTGACCAAACCCACATAAAAAAGTGTGTAATTTGTGGGACATCAGACAGAGCTTCCATCGCGTGTCGACCACATCCGTAGATGCCAACATTAGGATGGACATTCAGATCCTCCAAAACTTCGATATCATGGTCAGACTGACTCCTGGAGGTGATCTCATGACAGTACTATTTCAATTGCCTGTCTGCTTTCAAGAGTTGAGTACGGAGCAAGCAACGGAAGGCTGCGCGTGAGTCCAAAGACCTTAGTAAAGAGGAGCTCTACATGAAAATTAGTTGGGAAGTTGGTGAGGGGAAAGTGTCTTTCAAGCGCAAAGAATTGAAACAACAGGGTTGTGAGGAAGCTTATGTCAATCACACTCTAATGAAAGAATCGATCATTGGTCGTTTTCCTGGCTGAAAGAGAAGACTGATGGGAAGACGGTAATCTTTGTGTTCCCCGCTACAATGAAAGAAATCATGAAGTCGGCCAATGCATGGACTGCGAAAAGCGATTCATGCATCCTAGCAAAGGCTGTGGGTATTCTTCGGCTGGAGATCGAGCAAGGCCCATCTTGGTTTTTCAATAGAGTTTGAGAACGGGTACCAGGAAAAATCAATCCCGCCAGCACTAAATTTCTTCCTCCGAACGACCACTGAAGGACTTTCCTTGCAAGCCGAATCGACATTTGGATAGCTGATACCCTTCACCACCGTTTCGAAAAGGGCTAGGACTAATACGAGCAAATCCCGCACTCTACCGCAAAGTTTCTTTCTTGGTCTTTACTGTCACACTCAATTCAGAAGCAAGGTATTTGTCAATTTCCTGAATAGACTCGGAGCATCCGTCGACTACAAAAGAGTCAATCAACATGAGTAACAGGTGTCCTCTTCCTTGTCCCAATTATTCACAGAGGAAGGGTTGGTTTGCCCAATGAATCTCCAGAACAGCGTCTTCACGATTGGTGTGATTGATAATATCGATCACAACCCATCCTTACCACTGCGAAAGAGGCTTTCCACGGAACGGCCATGAGCCTCTCCCAAGTCAAGTCAACACGTGAACCAGAAATTCGTCCTAAGCAAGGATCAAGCGAGGAGGTTCATATCGAAAGCTGCTTGCCATAGTTGTACACGTTCGTACCTTAGCTGGATGTTGATGTCACGAGGGCTACGATACCATTCATGCTCCCAGCTGGGTCACGTTATACATTCCTAGCTCAAGGATCCTGTATGGAAGTATCATAACCAGATCACGCCGCGGAGTTGAAGAATGAAGATGGCAGCGATGGCAGCAAGGAGATTGTTCTACTGTTTTACGAGAAGGCAAACTCTACTTCAGTGATCAAATACATGCTGGAAAAACAAATGGAAGTTATCCAACACGTTAATCCTGGTGAAATCCCAGTGTCTGTTATGGACCAACCCCTATTAACTCTATCGAAGTACTTAGAGTGAACGTATCCTGCCCTCGGAGAGACCTTGGTACTCGTGCTTGGCGGCATGCACACACAAATGGCCAAGTTGTCGGCAATTGGGGACGTTCTTCAAGGGTCTGGCTGGATCATGGCATTGACACAGGCTGGAGTAGTTAGTCCAGGAGTTGCTTAGGCAATGCTTCGGGGCAATCGACTGACAGAGACCTGTTACTGCCAACAGGTCACGGTTGGTGTTCTCTGGAAGCTCAGAAAGGAAACTCTGGAAAAGAATCCTCAGTTTATGGACGATGAGGGAATTTACTATCAGCAATGAAAAAGAATTCGTCAACTTCTACTTCTTGGATCTTGTGATGCAGATGGAGGAACTTATTCTCTTTGTCCGAACACATCGCGAGGGAGCCTTCGAACTGTACATCGAGGCCTTCGAACTGTACATCGAGGCCTTCGAACGGTTCATGCCGTTCTTCTTCAGCTTGGATCACATGCACTACACCCGATGGGAAAGTGTGCACGTGTGGGACATGTGGACTCTCCCGGAAGCAATCAGAGGCGAGTTTCTCGAGCACAAGAACTGGGCGATCAAAAAAACCATGGTAGGATTTTCAAGACTCCCAATCGACCAGTGTCACGAACAAAACAAGGCTCACTGCAAACCCCAAGGCCATGGAGAAGTGGCTCGTGTGAGTACACTTCGCCGTGATACGCAAGGCGAAGAGACCTTGAAGCATCATGGAGAAGGGAAAACCGTAGATCTTCTCGTGGGGCGTACAGGCTCTGGTGTCAACGATTGCGGATCCCAGGAACCCCTTCGGTTGCGACTTCTGAGCTTGTGTCTTCCGTTAAGTTTCTAAGGGAAATCGTCAAGCTTGGCAAGAAGCAGTACACTACTCTTGATTCCAACAAGAAAGATTCATTGACCTTTCAAAGCACATCACAGACCCGGTTCCAAAGGACAGCGTAAAGATCTTTGTTGTACCGAAAGGAACAGTAATGAAGAAAATGGTTCATGCGAAAATTCGGGGTCTGATGCAGTCCACCTCTCTCTTCGGGAAGATGTACATTTCGGCTCAGAACCAGAAAGGAGATCTAAAGGATTTTTTCTCCCACGAGATCTACGATTACACCCCATCCCTGGCGGTGAATGGATCAATATTTTTGGAACGAAAGCCGATCTTTTGGGATATTTGCAGAAGGCTGTTCTCGGTGCTGAGGAGCAGACAAATTATCCCCGATCCCTTCACCGCGTGATCTATGACGGATCTATGATTCTAAGGCTGGTCATTCTAGCCGCGACATACACGGCTTTCGACAAACACACTGAAGATTTTCTGAAGCACGTCTTCTTGACCCATTCCTCAAGGATCGATCTTGTATGGAGCGAATATTGGACAGAGAGTCTGAAGGAGCTTACCAGAGAGAAAAGGGGGTCTGGCACGAGGATCAAAGTGAAAGGGAATGCCCGAGTGCCATCAGGAAACAAGTGGGGAGGTTTTCTCCATGATGCTGTGAACAAACTCGGTCATGGCCATGGAGGAACTTCCAACGAGAGTCCAGAATGTCTACATTACATCAGGTACATAAAAAGTGTAATGTAATTATACATGTATACAATGGAATAGTTGGGTCTGATACTTTCAAAACAATAGGACAACATTATGCATTATTTTTGGAGAGGTAATACGTGCATCAGCTACTTCTATTCTCCATCCTGTAATCTATTTCCCCTTTTTTGCGGGAACTGAAGTACTTCACTTGGGACCAGGATCCGCCATGTCAACTCGTAACCACGAAGAGGATGGTCCTCGCATTGCCGTGCATCTCCATGCCGAAGCTGAAGGTCTTGCAGTGATCAGAAGTAATCTGGCCCCTCTTTTCATCACTAATTTTTTTATGAGAATTCCAAATCGCGTGTCGTTGTTTACTCATCTTAATTACTATCCTACTATAGTAAAAGGCCTAACTGTGTATTCAATCATTTTATTCTATTTTTGTATATTAGTTCTATGGACACCGATGTGGGGGTTGTTTTGTGCAGACAAATGGCCAGCCTTCCTCCAGGCGTTGAAGTATGGCTCATGCTCAGGAGGAGCAAAAGCAGATGTAAGAGGCCATGTCACTCCTGCGCTTGGAAACAGTTTGCACAGCTGTGCACTTGTTCCTGCAAGAAGTGAGGATGAACAGAAGAGCTCATGACTATGACCTTCACGAACGCCTAATACAAGCTCTGTAGTCATGAGCACTCCCGATGTCAATAAATACTGCAAACCAATTCGTTTCATTGAGCCCTCCAGTTTGATATATCACACGACGGTTTTTTTTTCTTTTTGTTGTTTTTTGGTCGAAAGAGCTATAACGAACCTTGGTCCTGACATTGGACATGTATCAAGGTCACAGTTCAGGTCATCACAAGTATCATAATTAACTTTGTCTTATCGAGACATTTGATACGATAGGTGATAGGTCACACGGCATATTTTATGCTATTTTTAAAGAAAACAAACCCAGTGGTCTCCTGATTGACAGTGTGACCGTGTGTGTGACCTGATGACCCGATGGGTTGCACGTGTCCTACAAGATGCCTTTATTTTATTACCAAAATCATTTTGACACCAGAACCAGCTTTCTAAACCTTTAAGGAGTCGATCTAGAGGCATTTAGCATTTGACCTTGAAACCTTGATTGACCTTCACCTTGGAACCTTTGCCTTTTTGGGTAAAAAAAATTTAATTCACCCCATAGAACATCTGTACCAAAATTCAAGCTTTTGACCACTGTTGCAGCAAATTTGCAGATATTCCCGACTAAAAAACATTACAGGCTGTGCTGAGATTATTGATGTTCTCCAGGATTTTTCCAGCTTTGAGGATAAAAAGGTGAAAATAGAAACACAGCATCAAGTTTGGGGGATATAATGTGTAAATTAGAAACTGGGATTTTCAATGATTTGTGGCACACCATTCTTGAAAGGTTCAATGTGACTAGCAAGCAACTGCAAGACGAAAAAATTGTCATTCTGCTGGCCATTGCTAATATTTGTGCAAGGGCTGTGAGACCGTTTCGATGATTTTGAACAATTGGAAATTAAAAAAAAGTGGCACAATCAGAATACATACAGTGCACACCAGAATCGTGTTCGGCGTTGGAATATGAGATTAGATACATTAGATTATGGCAGAGGTAAAGAAATTTAATAGAGTCCAAGAGACCACTTCAGAGTTTCCAATTTCATATCCTCATCGATCGTCTTATGCAAGAAATTGAAAAAAGAATCGAGGCTTATTCTCATATGTCTGAAAAATTTGGTTTCTTGAATAATCTGGTCTTTCTAAGCGATGATAAAACTCAGGAAATGTCATCTAGATTAGTTCAATTTTATTCTGCTGATCTGGAAGTGTCTCGGTAATGAACTTGCTTAATTCCGCACGGTTATGGAATTATCTTTGGAGAAGAATGATCATGATGACATCAGTAATGCACACTTCATGTATCTCCTTATACAGAAAAAGAATCTCGGACCAACCTTTCCAAATGTGGAAATTATTCTTCGCATGTATCTGTCACTCATAACATCCAATTATTCAAGTGAAAGGTATTTTTCAAAGTTGAAGTACAGTATATCAAGAACGATTTGGCACAACAATGCAGTGACCCAAAGAAAACTGAATTGTCTTTCTTTAATGTGCACTGAAAGTGATTTAATTCGTGGTCTTGACTTCTCAGACATAAAAAATGAATTCGCAATTATTAAAGCACGAAAAACTTATATTTAAGACTTATTTTATTTTTCTATTTTGATATAAACATGCATAATAAAATCTCCATCTTTAAAAAAAAAAAATCAAGATATTTTAAGTTTTAACAGAGATATGGATTCCCAAGGCCTGAGTTGCCTCGGGACCTCCGCAGGTCTAAATTCGGCATTGATGTCCGCTGATTGTGATGGCTAACTTTTCAGAGAGTTGCGTTTCAGGGTTTGTAGGTGAGATCAGTAGTTCTTCATCTTTCGTTTCCTGTCTTAGAGGTAAAAGTCTTTTGTATAGCTTCTACGTACGAGTATGTTTGCAAATGTCTCGTTTTGGTTATTATGTATTTTATCACACTCAGTCATTTTACACACCAAAATACATTTTTCTAGTAGTATTTGATGTGATTTGTTCAAATATGACCTCCATTTCCGTCGGAAATGAGATCCAACAAAGTTATAGTACTTTGAAGTTTGGCTCATTTTCAAGGGAAATGGAAGTCAAAATCTAAGCAAAACACATCAAATATTACTAGAAAAATGTATTTTGGTATTAATTAACCTAACCTAACCTTTACTAACCCTGGCTAAACGAGCCTAACCCTGGCTAAACGAGCCTAACCCTGGCTAAACGAGCTCTCGTCTGTATCCACCACCTAATCCATAATAAGGTAATACTCTAGGCCCATTTAGCCAGGGTTAGGATCGTTTAGCCAGGGTTAGGCCCGTTTAGCCAGGGTTAGGCCCATTTAGCCAGGGTTAGGTTAGGTAATGTTAGGTTAGGTTAGGTTAATTAATACCAAAATACATTTTTCTAGTAATATTTGATGTGTTTTGCTTAGATTTTGACTTCCATTTCCCTTGAAAATGAGCCAAACTTCAAAGTACTATAACTTTGTTGGATCTCATTTCCGACGGAAATGGAGGTCATATTTGAACAAATCACATCAAATACTACTAGAAAAATGTATTTTGGTGTGTAAAATGACTGAGTGTGATAAAATACATAATAACCCTCGTTTTCTGTATAGACTTGCGAGTACTGAGCAATATTCAATTACTGGTTGAACTAAACTCTCTCATAATTTTAACATATTTACTTTTCTGCTGTGGAAGCTTCTCCAAAGAATTACCATTATTTTTCCAGCTGTTGTGACTTTAACGTTGTAGTATTCTCTGAATTCTGCATCCAACGACATTATTACTCGAAGATCCCTGACTTTTGGGCTTGGTGTTCTCTGTTTGTTTTGCAGTGCTTTGTATCCTTTATTTTGCAGCTCCTTGTTACTATATCTTACGAGTTGGAATTTTTCTTCGCTGAACTTCATGTTCTTATTTTCTGCCACCTTGAATAATGTTTGTTTCCAGTGTCGCCTTCATTTGATATCTCCTTGCAGCTTTTTGTGTCATCTGCAAAACACTGTCATTAATATCTGCATCTATGTCTGCGATCAATATGGTAAACAGCAAGCGAGATAATACTATATTTGAGTATGCTCAGGGAAATAATTTGATGAGAAAATTTTGTGTACAATGGATGTTGAGGTGACTTTGTTCAAAACTTCTTGTACTCCAATGTATACAACTCATTTGTGGTGGAACTACGAGGTTTATAATATGAAAAAGTTATGTGGCTTATAACAATGCATTCAAGTTATTGTTAAGAACTGCTAAGTTTATAAGTGGTGTTCCTTCTAGTGCGCCCGGTAGCTCAGTGGTTAGTATGGAGGACTCTGAGCGGTGTGACGCTGGTTTGCTTCCGGCTGCTGGCATTGGGATATCTTATGCTTCGGTGATAGCACACCATGCTGCCAGTCGTTCCTCTGATCCAAAGTCATCTCGTCCTCAGCCATTCAAACAGCCAAAGGCTCCATTAGCGCGATCTACATCACTCAGAACTATCCCCACTTCTGGCACTTCCACTTCTAAGATTATACCAAAACCATCTGTGACGTCTGTTGCAACTTCTAGGGTGGTAGATCCACCCACACCGAAGAGATTTCTTAGTGACGAGTCCCTCGATGGGAATCCACCATTCAAAGTTCAGCCTTCGAGACCCTCTGGTGAATCCCTGAAGGCACCCCGGGTGTCGTCTCCCACCGTCACTCCTCTCCCAGTGGCACCGGCTGCTTTGTCGGATGCCTCTGATGATCTGGTTCCTGCTGCCACTCCACCGGCAGCAGAGGCCCCTAGGCCACGGGATCGAGGCCCTGTGGCATCCTCACTGGTGAGTGGCTCTGTACGGGTGCCCTTGAGCCCCTACAAGCCCCCCAAATCTGGATCACCCAGGCCCGTGGCTCCGACATCAGCCTCTGGGCTGGGGAAGGACTCAAATAAAACAAAACGCTCCTCCACCTCCAAGATACCACTTTCCTCTAAAGGCAAGGGTAAGAGCAATTCTGGAAAGGCCCTCTTCAAGGGCCTTCCCAGAAACGAACCCACCTAGAATTTTCAAGGTCCTTCAGTGGAATTGTCGTGGGTTACGGGCCAACTGGGAGGGGCTTCTGCTACTCTTAGACCAGGTGTCCCCAGTTTGTGTATGTTTGCAGGAGACGATGGTGGGAGACAAGGGTTATCCTGCCCCTAGGGGGTACACCATTCTCGACTCCTGATCCAGCCGGTGGACATCATGGCGGCTCTGCCATCCTTCACCGCCGAGATGTCCCTTTTACCACCTTACCCATCAGATCTCCACTACAGGTTGTTGCTGGGAGATGTTTTCTGACACGATGGTACACGGTGTGTTCCCTGTACTTGCCTCTTAACACCGTCGTGCAACGTGGTGATCTCGAGGGACTACTACGCCAGCTCCCACGCCCCTACATTATTCTTGGCGACTTGAACTGCCGTCATCCTTTGTGGGGAGATGCCATCTCCAACCCTAGGGGTGACCTCCTCGCCTCTATTTCGTGATTGGGATCTTTATATTTTAAACACTGGTGACCCTACGCACTTCCATATTCAGACAGGAACCTACACTGCAATAGACCTATCAATATGCACCCCAGACATTGCTCTTACATTTCATTGGGAGGTGATTGCTGACCTTCATGGGAGTGATCACTTCCCAGTAATTCTAAGCGCTGCGGGAAGTCCACCAGTTTCCCGACTCCCAAAGTGGTGCCTGAACAGGGCTGACTGGCGCCGGTTTTCGGAGTTGGGCACCTTACACCTGCGGGTGGACGACTTTCCCACGGTTGATGAGGCCGTGAAGTATCTTACGGATAGCCTCATCACGGCCGCTCTCCAGAGTATACCATGGACATCTGGAACATTTTCGCGACGCCCTGTTCCCTGGTGGAATCAGGAGTGTGCTGTGGCACGTGGAGCGTACAGGCGAGCTGCTACGCGCTATCGTGTCACAGACACATGACTTTTTAAAAGTAGAATTTCGTAGGGCCAAGGCTCACTATAGGTGGGTCCTGAAGACCGTACGCCGTGATTCGTGGGCCTCCTTTGTGGGGACTGTACGCTCTTCCACAACCACATCCCTAGTGTGGCAGAAGGTGCGGAAGATATTAGGTAACCACACACCCAGCTCTCCACCTATTTTAAAAATTAATGGTACCCCTGTGGCTGGCGCATTTGCAGAGATCTTTGCTGAGAGATCCACAGTCTCCCTATGCTGCACAGCGCCGGCGTCGGGAATCTATTTTAATTAATTTTATTTCTCGTGGGGGTGGAGAGTTATAACGTTGTTTTTAGTAACCGTGAGATGCGAGAGGCTCTGAGAGGGTGCAGTGACACCTCTCCATGGCACGACGACATCCCCTATGCTATGTTGCGCCACCTTCCTGAGAGGACGGTGGCGTTTATACTTGACCTTTTCAATAGAATTTGGCAGGAAGGGGTCTTTCCGGACAGTTGGCGGTTGGCAATAGTGATCCCCATCCCTAAGCCGGGTAAAGATCACTCCCTTCTGACCAGCTTCCGCCCCATTGCCCTCACGTCGTGCCTCTGTAAGGTTATGGAGAAAATGGTAAACGTCCGGCTAATGTACCATCTGGAAAGAAAAGGTCTCCTGTCCCCGACTCAGTCTGGTTTCCGCAGAATGCGTTCCACCACTGACGCATTACTGCGGCTGGAGTCCTCTTTGTGAAGCCTTTGCTTCCAAACAACACCTTTTATGCGTCTTTTTTGACCTGGAAAAGGCCTACGACACAACCTGGAAATACCATACTCTCCAGTAGCTGCACAAATTTGGCCTGCGCGGCCACCTGCCTAAGTTTGTGCAGGAGTTCCTCCGTAACCGTAGTTCCAAGTCAAAGTGGGAACCTCTCTCTCTCTGCCGCTGCCATACAGGAGGAGGGTGTCTCTTAGGGTAGCGTATTGAGTGTCACCCTCTTTGCTCTAGCAATAAATGACATTGTATTATCCTTGCATGTGGGTGTGTCCAACAGCATGTTTGTGAACGACCTGGCTATCTGGTTCGCCGCTGCTTCACGAATGTCGGTGGCAGAGCGGCGAATGCAGATAGCCATTGACTGCATCTCACTATGGGCGAACAAGCACGGTTTTCGGTTTTCCCAGTCTAAGACCGTTGCTATGCATTTTTGTCGCATTCGTGGTGTACACCCGGACCCGGACCTCTCTTTGTATGGTCACAGAATTTCTTGTGTTGAGGCCTTGGGCTAATTTTTGACCGAAGGCTTACCTGGACTCCTCACATCCGGTCTCTCAAAGCTTCTTGCATGAGATCCTTAAATCTCCTAAAGGTCCTGGCGCACACCATCTCGGGTGCTGACAGGGCGACTCTTTTATGGCTACAAACTGCCTTAGTTTTATCAAAATTGGAGTACGGGGCTGAGGTGTACACCTCGGCGACCCCGGCCCGACTTCGAATTTTAGATGCTGTGCATCATGCTGGCTTTCGTCTGGCCACGGGTGCTTTTCGCTCCTCTCCCATCTCTAGCCTCCTTGTGGATGCTGGGGAGCTGCCCCTGGACCTCCGACGTCGATCTCTGATAACCATATGTTTTTATCGAGTGCAGCGACTGCCCGATTCGCCCACTTATTTTAATATTTTTAATGAACGTTTTAATGGTTTTTATGAAGCCCACCCCAAATCTCCCCGACCCTTTGGTTTTAGGGCGAGCTTGGTGGTGGCTGACCTCTCCCTCCCGCGGGTCCCAGTCCGTCCTGTGACGCCACCGAAGCTTGCACCTTGGGTACTGCCCGAGGTGAGGTTCTGTCGGCATTTTATTGGTACCAAGGAGGACTGGGCTGACCTTATTTTAAGAAATATGTTTTTAGACCATACTTCCTACCACATGGACTAGGTGCCCGTTTTTACCGACGGCTCCAAATCTGATGCTGGCGCCGGGTTTGGGGTTGTCTTTCCTGAATTTAGCCGCTAGGGCAGTCTCCCTGCCTCAGCATCTGTTTTTACTGCTGAGTTATCAGCCATTCTTTTAGCCCTAAAGAATGTACTTAATTGTGGTGGGAGGCATTTTACTATTTTTAGTGACTCTAGAGAAGCTCTTATGGTTCTTGCGTCTTTTACTAGTTTTCTGCTGGGTCCCTGCACACGTTGATGTACAGGGCAATGAACAGGCGGACGAGGTGGCGAAGGCGGCCGCGTCTCACCCTGCACCTGTCCGCTGTTCCCTCCCATACCGTAATCTGTTCCCGGAGGTGCGTGTATCTGCCCTAGATGTTGGCAGAGGAGGTGGGATAACACCGCCCCTAATAAGAAGCGGGAGATCACAGATCTCGTCGGGCCATGGACGTATCCCAGGATGTCCAGGAGATAGGAGACGGCCCTGACGCGTCTCCGCATCGGCCACTCACGCCTAACACACGGGTACCTGATGGCTGTGGAAGCAAGGCCGGAGTGTGAGTATGGCGCTCCCCTCAGCATCTGGCACTTACTCCTCGAGTGCCCAGCTCTTGGTGCCCTCAGGAGAAAGCATCTTTCTTATTGCAGGGGGGAGGGCGGTGATTACCTCCTTTCCCGGATGCTTGGACCGGATGTGACTTTCCCCGGGAGTGAGATTTTTCTATTTTATTGAGGAAGCTGGCCTTCTCAAATATTTTATTCATTTTAGCTGATATCTTTCTCCGTTTTTTTCTTTTTTAGTTTGTGTTTTTGTATTTTTATTGTTCTATTTACTTTCGACTATGACGTTCGGCGTCAAATGACCCAGTTGTCGCGACGCCAGGGTTAATTTTAACAATAAATTAAATTATATCTTTCCAAGGAAGCTCACGAGAAAAACAATTGCCAAGAATGTTAAGAGAGGAAGCAGGCTTGAGTTGTGTATTGTTGAAGGTAAGGGGATAGTCGTGTGGAAGAATGTGGTGAGTAGATAAATGAAAAAACTGGATTTTTGAGGCACTGGAAGCCACAAGGTTTTCTCTGCCCCAGTCAGAGATAGTGGAAAGATCAGAGGTCAGGCGAATGATAGACGTCCAAAGCGAAGCATGGAGTGACTATTGAGAGGGATGCTTTGTGAAGCGGGTGGAGAAGTGAAGAGTAGAATCATTGGCATAGAAGTGGACAGGACAGGAAGTGCGACTTAATAGATCATTGATAAATAAAAGGAAAAAGAGTCGGTGACAAGGAAGAACACTGAGGAACACATCTATTAATAGCTTTAGAAGAACAGTCGCCATCTACAACCGCAACGATAGATCAGCGGAAAGGAAATCAGAGATAAAGGCACAGATAGAAGGATAGAAACTGAAGGAAAGCAGTTGGGAAATTAAGGATTTGTGCCAGACTTTATCAGAAGTTTTTGGTATGTCTAGCATAATAGCAAAAGTTTCACCAAAATTCTGAAAGGAGGATGACCAAGTCAGAGAGATATGCAAGAAGATCGCCAGTAGAGCGTCCCTTCCGGAACCCATACTGACAATCTGAAAGAAGATTGTGAGAAGATAGGTGTTTAAGAATCTTCCTATTAAGGATAGATTAAAAAAAAATTTAGAAAGACAAGAAATCAAAGCAACTGGACGATAGTTGGAGGGTTGGCAGCGGTCACCCTTCTTTGGGACAAGCTGATTGAAAGCGTGCTTTCAACAGGAAGGAAAAGTACCAGATGAGAGACAAAGACGAAAGATTTTACCTACGCAGGGTTTCAGCACAGAAGCACAATTCTTGAGAACAACAGGAGGAACACCATTAGAACTGTACGCCTTCCTAGAGTTGAGCTCAGATAGGGCAGAAAAAACATCTTCGGAAGAGATTCTAATTTCAGAAATAGTTAAGTCAGAGGGAGGAAGAGATCGGAGAACAGCACTGGAATCGTTGAGGGTTGAGTTGGAGGCGAAAGTTTGAGCAAAGAGTTCAACTTTATCAGAAGAGACGCCAACTGAGCAGTTAGAATGGAAAAGAGGATGGGAAGAAGTAGTAGTAATTGTTGGAGAGGTTGTTAGCTTGGTGCCAGAAAGAACGAGAAGAATTAGAATCGGATAGGATTTCACACTTTTGTCTGATGAAATAATTTTTTGCGAGTCGAAGAACAGATTTTGCACGATTCAGCCCAGTAATATAAGCTAAGTGAGAGTCAGGAGTTGGATGGGGAGGGAACCTTTTGAAAACTTTTTCTCTGTTACGGAGAGCATTCGAGCAAGCAAAGTTAAACCAAGGTTTTTTGCATAGTAGGAATAGACTATGGAATGTACACCTCCATTCCAGGGAGAATCACCTCCGTAATGAGCTGAATGCACCCGAGTAGTATAGCCGAAAAAGGGGAGAGTGCAGGAATGTTGCAGGTTATTATGTAATGTTGCAAAGGGGGGGGGTTGTTGCAAAGGGGGGTTGTTGCAAAGGGGGGTTGTTGCAAAGGGGGGGGGGGGGTGGGGGAAAACTTGGAGGCGGCGTTATCCCCAAGAGAAAGAAGGAGGAGAGGGTGTTCACCTGGCAGGAGCCAAGTGCACATTAAGACTTCCAGCCGGGCTGGCGTTGTTTTATAGGCTCCTAATCAGCCAGTTGGCGTAAATGGCTTGAGTTGCCAGATACCGCGATACCATTGTATACATTATTATAGACTCCTAATCAGCCAGTTGGCTGGTTGTCAGATACCTCTTTTTAGCAGTATTATTGCATACATTATTATTATATACGCCTAATCAGCCAGTTGGCTGAGTTGCCAGATAGCGCCATGTATTCCATTGTATACACTATTATAGACTCCTAATCAGCCAGTTGGCTGGTTGTCAGATACCTCTTTTTAGCAGTATTATTGCATACATTATTATTATAGACTCCTAATCAGCCAGTTGGCTGGTTGTCAGATACCTCTTTTTAGCAGTATTATTGCATACATTATTATTATATACGCCTAATCAGCCAGTTGGCTGAGTTGCCAGATAGCTCCATGTATTCCGAAGACAGAGTTGCCAGATACCATTGTATACACTATTATAGACTCCTAATCAGCCAGTTGGCTTAGAAGGCTTAAATATTGCCAGATACCTGTTGTATACAGAATACCGGTAGTAGAAGGCATAACAATAAACAACATTGCATCATTCTTTTTATTATAAATATATAGAAAATAAATATACATTTGAGGAATATGCGTATAACAGAAATATATACACACAATTATGGATATATATATATATATATAAATAAATATACATTTCATATACATTTGAGGAATATGCGTATAACAGAAATATATACACACAATTATGGATATATATATATATAAAATAAAATATACATTTCATATACATTTCAATATGTACATAACAGAAATATATACACATAATTATATATAAAATAAATATACATTTCAAATAAATATACATTTCATATACATTTCAATATGTACATAACAGTACAGGAGAAATATACACACACACACACACACACATTATGGTGATATATAAAATAAAATATACATTTCATATACACTTCAATATGTACATAACAGTACAGGAGAAATATCAAGCAAATATATATATATATATAAACACAAATCAATAGAAATATGCGTATAATCGTCAAGCAAAATATATATACAATTCACTTTTTTTTCAAAATACTAAAATCGGTCTTAATCGAGTTTACAATTACATCATTATTGCTCTGCATTACGCAGTCTATGCGGCTTAATAATATTTCACCGCTTAAAGTATAGGGAAACCTGTATTCGATATGAATGGCTTTCATATCGTTCAGTACTATTTTTGTCCCCACTTTACAACCGGTTGGCAAGTCATCTTTAAATACGTCTAGAATACAATCAAAAGCACGCACAAAGAGTTCATCGTTAGCTACATTATTAAACACAAGTTTATAAGAATGCTTTTCCAATCGAGGGTTTATTTCTACCGACTCGAGCTTTTCAATCGTGAACTCTTCACTCAACATAACGGCAATTGAAATAATCTTCTAAATCGTTACGGCAACTGCGCGTTATATAAAGAAATAGTTCTTCAGGGTGAACGGTGTAGGTGAGCTCAGCCTTGTACCGATCAATTGCTTTGTACCAAAGTTCATGGTATTTCAAAGAGTCTAAACTTTTTAAATAAACATCCAGCACTAGACCATTCTCACCAGTCCTACACTCGGTAAACCCATCGAGCAGAGCAGTGTATGCGTATTCAAGAACTGTATCAAAATAAAGCATATCCGTAACACGCGCGTCTAATATAGGTTTCAGTTTACGGAATCCGACGATTTCAAACATTCTGTCGAGGATGAAACGGTTTCGCGTAGGAATAAGAGCGTTATTATCAGAAGCATTCTTCCACATCAGCCTTATATCAATGCACGGCCGATCGTTATTTATACACAACGTACATACAACGGCGTATGAGGGCGCGTCACTAATCTGCTCTCTTCTTGTACCTACGTTAGCAGGTATTTTATAACGATCTTCACACCACTTATCAACTATCACAAAGATTCTATTCATCTCCTCGATACTTAAATAAACCCGTTTGTTTGTCGGTCTACATTCCGTTTCCAGTACATAGCTAATGGTACCGGAATTACGCCTGAACACGCGCAACGATTTCGTCACGGACACATCGTACGAGGCGTTGAGAATGCTGCTCAAAGGAAGTTCCATCGTATTCGAGGAGCGCACGTCTACTCGGTTCAAGCTCTGAGATAACTATGAGCCGTGTGAGGCACAGGCAGGAACGGTTCGACGGGCGGCTGACTCGATGATACGTGAATGGGCATGTTCGTACGACTCGAATTGTTGCACATATTTGTTTTTCCGTTTCGTCACTACCAGCCTACGCACTTTGGATAAGAACTAGGCGCTAATCATCTCCACACTCCGGCGCACTATTTGAGAGGAACATATGCTCATATTTTTCCTTTCTACCCATCAAACGATACTCGTCTCTAAAATCTGTTAAAAACTCACGCATGGCACTAGCCACAACCTCACTATGAACCTCATCATGATATACGTTAATATAGTGATAAAAACACCTAAGATTGTCCATGATCACGAGATTCACATTTTCAGACGTAGGGTATGAGTAATCGACATGGTGTAGCATGACGTAATACCGCTTGTCACACCACCCATCCACAAGGCTCATTATCCATACCTGCTGCTTCTCTTCTGCACGCGTTGTTTCTTTTACTTCACGGTGTATGTGAGACTTTATAAAGTTTAGCCCTGCAGCATACTTCAGCACATCGTCTGTGCAACGAAAGCCTTCAACAGTCTCACCAGAACATCCGTAGAGTATTTGTACATCTTGGAACTTCGCACAATCCAATGTGGCTTTAAAAGAGGCATAGGAGGGGGGAATAGGAAGTTTTTCGGTATCCACCACATCCTCACACTTTACTGAATACCATTTCATAAACGTTGTGCAAGCAATATTAAAGGTAGCCATTTCAATATACGTCTGATCTGAATACACGTCTGATCTCTCGGGCTTACTGCGGTCGACTGACCACGCAGGGACTCCCAGATAGTAGCATGACTCACGCAGTGGGCGGAGCTTAGAACTTTCACCTACACACACACACACACACACACACACACACACACACACACACACAGAGGAGAAAGTGAAACGCTATTTGATTTATTGAGATATTCATATATTTACAAATACGATTCGAGATATTCAAGTTATATATATATATATATTTACAAATAGATACGATTATATACAAGACGTGTGAGTTAGAAGCATCATTGGTATCCAAAGGGTACGGTATCATAGGTGCCAGGTAACTGGTAACGTTTCCTATAGGTGTTACGGCACACCATCGTACCCCTAAGTTCCTTCACGCCTCCCAGCTTCTGCGCCCGAAAATTGTGGGTGCCTACAATTAGTTGGTGAGGTTGCAAACATACTAGATCCTTCAACGACTCAAAGTTAACAACCTCCCGATTCGCATGGTTGAGCGTAATACCCTTTGCCTTCACGATATATTTCATTTCATCCCCTACCCTGACCCGTACCCCATAAGTCTTAGGTCCTGTTGAGATAAAAGAGTCGGCGTATGCGTCGTCCCCATACTCATCCTTGATCTCATCAGTGAGCTCGCCGAGGAACTCCCCAATAGCGGGCATGTAATCACCCTCCCTCTCTGTGAATATCACGCTATCTGTATCGGCATACAATACTCTCCGCCCAAGAGAATGCAATAGACCCCAAAGTTTTATACGGGCGTAGGCTGTTGTGAAGCTCGCCACAGGTATGTTTGTAACCCTTGAGGTATCTGTGGCAAATTCAGTGTTGTTGTACTTTATTACGTAAGTATTACCTACATTCACGATCTCCATGACCTCTTTATCGGGGGCATTGGCATAATCCCAGACATCGCTATAACTTTGTGCCAAATGAATGTTCCCTCTGCCGGTATTCTGCGCAAATTTTCCCCATAGACTGTTTAGACACAATTTTGCACTAAAGCGCTTGCCAGGATTCTTTACAATTTGGACACGATCAAGTTGTATACCTTCGCGGTCGCGGTAACGTTGAATATAGGCAGACTTTTCATCTTCGGTATCAACTCCTCGCGGATACCCTGATGCTTCAACCTTATCCTTCAAAAAGGCGTTTATATATGGTGTGAAAAGGTTGGGGAGCTTCTGAAACCTCCACACCTCGTGTATCTTCAGTATTCTATAACCATGGCGTACGGCTAGGGCCAGCTCAGGACTTGTATATACGCCTCTGATCTTACGCTGGTGGGGTATATGGTTACATTCGCCGTTATCCTCTTCCGCGCACTTCACGCACAGGGGAAACATGAGCTTGTCGTCGATAACGACAGGTAAGATCGGCATCCATAAATTGCGTGGGGGGAGTACGTCTACGAAAGAGAGCCCAAAGTAATGATCATTCAAATTTTTTGAAAATTCATTGATGGATGGTAGGCTAGGCCCACCAGTTTCTCAGGAGCGCCCACGGGGTACGGATTGCTCTTCATCACGTATGGGTATAAAGAACAGAAATCGTAGTAATGGAGCTTCACGCCCTCCGTAGGTGGAAGTATAGTCTGAAAGGATTTGTACGTCCTCCAAACAAGCTATCACCACATTTGAGAGGATCCAGCACCATTGAACGCTTGATCGTTTTTATTTCCTCACGGTATACATCGTCTGTCTCCATCCGTGCATCATATTCATGCTCCCACAAGACTTTGTGAGTGAACTGTGATCCTATAAGTTGATCGCGGGTGCGGGTCGATGCAAGACAGTCGGCAGGAGACCTACCGTGATATCTCCGGTGACTCCGCACTCAGGACGGGGGCATCCATGCCACCAGCAACCGTTAAAGGAGTACACAGTCTTCACACCAGTGACACGGTTTTCACTTAACCCATCAACCCAAAAAACACGTCCATTAATCTTAATGGGTACTTCACCCGTGTTGCGGGCGTGCTTTATGTATACACCTGTTTGTTGCTGCAGGTGTATGAGCCAGTAAATAGCCTTGTGTCCGTAACTGCGGGGGTTGTTTCGGTGAATAATGGCTAAGGTGTCTTTAGGCATGAAGTTATTCTTGAACACCGTAAAACATAATGATGCGATGGTGGTTGCGACTTGCAGTGGATCGCATTTGAAACGGGCTATGTACATACTTCTAAAGGCCTGGAAACATACTCTAAGCACGCGCACATCATTCACGCAATAACGCTCACATTCATCAGCTATATTATAAGGGTTACTTTCATTAAAACTGTCGTAGTATCGATCAAAGTCTTCACGTTCATCCATGCAGTCAAAATAATGTTTGGGGGGTGGTGGGCCTACGTAGTTTAAAGTCTCGCTGGTGAGGAAAGTGTATGGGAAGTATCCTTTGGAAACTTCAGCTGCTACTCCCATCACCTTGGGTAGCTTTGCTAATTTACAAGGTGTGAATAATAAAGTATCTTTAAATTGTACATTGCCTCTTATCTGCATCTGTATTAATTTGTTGCCTCTTTTCAATGGATCACCTGTAAATATCTCAGAGGATTCGTGTTCAAGCAACTCCTTATAAAGGAACTGCGTGTCAAACTTTGCCCCGTTATGGGCGAGAATATACACAGTCATTTTTTTGAACTTGTCGGCTAACTTGACAATATAGGACACAAATAGTTTCACAGGACTATCGCTGACATTCGTTTTAAAAACGTTTGTCCGTTTACCGCATTTGGGGCACTCGTCACATTCGATACCCATACACTCATCACAGATGGTCTGGCTCACAAGTAAATGTGGAATTACCTCTTTGGTTTCAGCGTTCGTATATGTTTCTATATCGTAGTACACAGTTATACAAGGGTTATTTTTAGGCTTAGCATCTTTCATATAACACACATGCTTTACTCCATCCGCCTTATATTCCTCCTGGCATGTAGGACAGTGAATTACGTCGCACTTGTGCTTAAATTTTCCCCAATTATCCATTGTGTGAAACATACCACATTCACAGATTCTCATTTTCCTGCACGTACCAATTGATTTATGGAGATCAAAGCAGCTATTATTGAAAAATGTGCGTCTACACACATCACAGTCTCTCTTCTCAACTACACGGCTTTCACATTTGGTGCTTTTACACTGCTCACATACCATGTGACATTCTTTACAATGTCTCACTATATCATCCGCAAACTCGAGGCACCCCTTACACAAATCATGATGTCTCCCATATTTTCGACTTTTGTCATAACTCGCGTAAAGCCCCCTTATATTACGGATGGGGAGATACGTTGTCCTGACAATCCTAAAATAAGTAGGGGCCTTGTACGATCTCTCACACAGCTTTTAAAAACATACACAGTCCGGCGGCGATCATCCAAACCAAATATAACTATGCGCACATTCATTTCCTGTTCTACCTTTCTCAGCTCTTCAGGACCCATATTACAGTCAAATTCAAGTTCACAGTCTACAGCTAGTTTACGGGCACGCTCAACGATCGTAGGCAGCCAAATTTTTTGAGTCCGTGTATTTTGTACAGTAAACATACGTGCTAAGAGTACTGCTATAAAGCCGCAACCACGATCGACGTTTATATGCCTTCGGTAAATAGTTGGAGAATTGAAGTTAAGAGTGTACGGTATGGCACTATGACCCGCAACACGGAATACACGGTCAATATTTACCGTGAAGTTGTCCATATTGAAGGCTATACTACTTTGGACGGCTTGCATTATACGCCCTAATATATATTCTACATCTTCAGCAGCCAAACGTCTAAACGGTACTATCACCCAATAATCGTCTACATCACCGTCATCTGACCCGAACCCAAAGGACAGACTCGTCCTGACCTCACGCTCGTCGCGATTCTGAAGAGCAAACTCTATAATATGCTGTACTACCCTGCGTATCCCGCGCTCAATTCCATTGCTATACAGACTCTAGGGTCGACCCTGACTCTATACCGATTTCTAGTCAAGGCGGGGTGGGGGCTGCGGATCGCACTAACTCGAACGTAATAACATCCTCAACAGAACGGGGGGCGGAATTAGTGGTATATTAGGTGCTGCTGATGGGGGCCCTGTTGCGTAGGAGGGTTGGGGATCTATTATTGTAGACTTAACAGAACGGGGGGCGGAATAAGGGGGTATATTAGGTGCTGCTGCTGGGGAGGTTGTTGCGTAAGAGGTTGAGGGTTGGGGGTCTGCTGCAACAGGTACGTATTTCGGTCGCTTTATACCTGATGTGGGGTTCTCATACCTCCGCTTTGGACGTGCAACCTGTATCGCTGGTGAGGGTTCAGGGGAGGAGATCACAACTACACTGTCATCGAGGTCATCCGTAATGATAGGGTGCTCTACCTCATCGTCGGTTCTGTGGGAGAAGAAATATAAGGATCAGCACTCAAAATTTGTAATATTTTGTAAATGACCCACTTAGGAGTGTGACGTGTTAGAAATGGACTCTGTAGAAAAATTCAGATTCACGAGCCCATCCACATGTATTATATCTGGACCTACAGGATGTGGTAAAACTGTGTTTATGCTTAAAATCATTAAAGAAAAGGGCGAGATGTTCTCGAAATTTGTGCATAAAGTTATATGGTGCTATTCGACGTATCAATCAGTGTTCAACGAGTACCAAGATGATATTTTGTTCCACAAAGGTGTATATGACGTTAATTCGCTAAAGGGAACTGAACATACAATCATTGTAATTGACGATCTCATGTTGGAGATGGATAAAACGTTTGCCGAGACATTTACAGTATACTCCCACCATCTTAACATAAGCGTGTTCTTCATCAATCAGAATCTATTTTTCAAAAATAGATACATGCGCGATGTGTCGTTAAATACGCAATATCTAGTCTTATTCGCGCAACGTAGAGATGTATCACAAATTGGGGTATTAGCCAATCAAATGTTCCCGAATCAGCGTAAGGAGTTTTTGGAAGTTTATAAAGAAGCTACAAGCACGCGTTACGGATATTTGCTTTGCGACCTTCATCCGCGAAACACGTTTAGAGTGCTTCTGCGAACGAATATATTTCCAAACGAGCCTGAAACGGTGTATATTCCAGAATGACAAAGAGACTAAAGAAATACCATGAATTAATAAAAATCTATCATCGACTGCCCCGGGCAATGCAGCAGATGTTTATTAAAAATATCGACGCCGACTTTTTAAAATGCATCTGTGAAATCTGTCTTAACGTTATAAATTGCAATGTATCAATGAAAACCCATCAGAAGGCTCGCCTACGCCGCTACAAGAACATAATACGTACACTCGCTCGTAAAAGTCAAACTGTAGCGAAGAAAAAACGAGTTATTGTGCAAACAGGAGGGTCATTTCTCCCCATCTTATTTTCAGTTTTGGGCCTTTACTGACTAGATTAATATAATGAAGAAAGTGGTAGTGATTCCCCACGAGGTGTACGCTTCACTGCAAAGAGACACGGATCTAGATCCCCGTAAAAGCAGACTTAAAAGAATGGAAAGCGAATTGTTAGCCCTATTAAACAGTGAAAAAACACCTGATGAGAAAAGAATCTTATACCAAGAAGCTCTGCAGAAATTTCTTCACGAGTACGAAAATTATAAGAGCCCTACGGAGATTCCTGTGGTTATTAGGCACAGCACGGGGGACGATGGCGACATAGGATCTGTACCCGACGACACAGCTGACCAACCAAAAAGATTAGCCACACAACATATCGAACATGTATTAAAAAATACCCTCCCACTTACATTGAGGAGTAAAGGCTTAAGTCTTTATAATCTATTGAATGAGGATCCCGCCATACAATGGACCGATACAGGGAGATCATTGTGGAAGGATCAAAGGTACAGGGATCGAATATCGTAGACATTGTCCATGATCTGGTGAGAAAGTGGGATAGGCCATCACCATCAGGATGGAAGCATATTAAAGCAAGACTACAACAAATAAATGTCCCTAAAACGTTGATAGGAAATCTGAACAGGTTAAAAGACTTGGAACATGCAACGCCTGTGACACAATTGAAGGCGCCGTCACCCCCGGCGGTAACACCTTTGAAGAGGAGCAAGAAGAGGTTAAACCAACCCTACCCACGTGCCTCTAAAATACGCAAATGGCTAACGTATTAACTAAACGTATTATGACATTTCTACCCCATCCTCTTACGGCGGCGTAGATAGACTGTACAGTTTTACGGAGTAGGAAAAAAAGATGTTGAAAGATTTTTGAGGGAGCAGGACGCTTATACGCTTCATAAGCCTGTGAGAAAAAGGTTTAAAACAGCCAAGACAACGGCTTCCTCGATTGATTCTATTTGGCAAGCAGATTTAACAGACATGCAAAGATATTCTGTGTATAACGATGGTTACCGCTACATTCTATTCATAATAGACGTATTCTCTAGATATCTGTGGCTAGTTCCTCTGAAAAATAAATCACCTGAAACAGTTGCTAAAGCCACCAAAACGCTAATGTTAAAAGAAAACAGGGTTCCTGGCTATTTTTGTACGGATATGGGGAAGGAGTTTATAGGCCGTGCTTTTCAGAATATGTTGACAGAGTTTAATATCAGCTATTACACAACCAATTCTATACATAAGGCTTCTTTAGCTGAAAGAGTTCAGCGCACCATAAAGGAACGCATGCACCGTTATTTTACACATAAAAACACATACAGATTTCTAGACATTCTGGAATCATTGGCATCATCCTACAACCGCTCACACCATCGCACGATTGGGGCAACACCTAACGAAGTTTTAGAAAGAGGTACGCTCCCGAGAAGAGATGGACACACACCACCACCACCACCACCACCACACTCTGTGCGCTTCAAAATCAATGATTATGTAAGGCTGTCGCGTTCGGGGAATAAATTCGCAAAGGGTTTTGAGCAAGGATGGACACGCGAGATTTTTAAAGTTAGGGCTGTGAGACCTAAAGGTGTGATAATGATGTATTACATTGAAGATTTGAATGGGGAAGAAATCTCAGGAGGCTTTTACCGCGAGGAATTGCAGAAAGTTGCGTTTAATTTAGAAAAAAATGTGTTTAAAATTGAGAAAATTTTAGGAAGCAAAGGTTCAGGAAGGAGAAAAATGTACCTGGTGAAATGGCTAGGGTACCCAGAAAGCTTCAACACCTATATAAAAGCTGATGCAATAATGAAGCTTAAATAGTATGCAACATGGCTCCTAACCATTTCTACGTCACACTCCCGTCCTCCTCGTCCCTGTCTGTACACCCTAACAACACGCTAGCCAACTTTGTAACAGAACTCCATGGGCACATTGAATTGGGTCGTGATTCGTATGAGGTGGGGATATGCGAAATTCAGCTGGACACCGTCTTTTTAAATATTGAACATAAAGAAACCGTTTTTACGATTCTTAGAGACATTGACGAGTGTGAAAAAGCTGGGGTAGCTATGGATGAAACTATGCGCATCGCTCGGACTAAGATTGCACGGTATTACAGTACAGAAGTAAGACTAGGGCCGGGTCAATATGGTTCGGCCGAGGATGTTGTGAGAGGCTTAAACGTAAGTTTAAGAAACTCAAACCTTACGAATGATTTAGTATATGAAATCGTAAACAACCCTGCACATACACTAATCCTAAAATCAAAGACTAACAGATGTCTTAAAGAACATAGAAAGTTCAAAATTCTAACCAACGGCCGATATAGCGCAGCCTTCCAAAGAGACACATTTCACGAGACACAGTATAACTTGTCCAGATTAATGTATCAATTGAAGATGGAGAAATTGGCTGAAAGGTCCCCAGACATGTGCTATATTTACAGTAATATAGTGGAGCACCAGTTTGTTGGGGATACCCAGGCACGCCTGCTGCGCATTGCTCACATCCCCAACCATAGAGGAAGGAGTTTGAGTATTACATATGACAGACCCCATTATGTGAATGTCGCAACTAATTTAATAACCAATATCACAATATATATAAGAACGATTGAGGGCGAAAACTTCCCATTCGGTAACGGGAGCTTAACAGTGAAGCTACACTTTCGACGCACTGAGTTATAATGGATAGAAAGCCTTTCACCGTCTATCGAGGGATGCGATACCAGCGCGGTAGTGGACTTGGATCCATTTTTTCATCCATACTACGTACGGCTGTTCCTTTGCTGAAGAGGGGTGCCAGATACCTTGGAAGGAAAGCGCTACAATCAGGCCTTAACACTGCAGAAGACATATTGGCCGGGGCTAAACCTAAAGAAGCCCTAAAAAAACATTTAAAGCGTACACGGAACGAAATCATCAAAGATGCAAAGAGAAAAATGCGTGGTGGCGGGAAGAAGAGGGCCCCCGGAAGAAGAAGAAGAAGGGTCACGTGGTATTAAACGTAAAAGGCTATCAAAAAAGAAATGCTGTAAGCGAATGAAACCTATGGTTGACCACTTTTTTGACTGATATAAGCTAAGGATATTGATCTCATGAATCATAGTTTGTTTACCACTTGTCGAGAGAGGAGTCACTATTTCGCCATGGCACGCTTCATCCACCCATGTAGTTCACAATGCTGTAAATCGGAGCTGTCCTTTTTTGAGCTCCCGCCAACCCAAGTTTCTATTGAGCACAGTGACTTTATTACAATTAACCCTTTAAACACAATTAGTTCCCGAGTGCACCTATAGAATTCGTGATACCCAGCTCAGGTCCTTACTTTTTTGATCCAAGCTGTGTGCACATGTACGCTAAGCTACGTATAGCCCATTCTGATGGAACGGCCTGCGATGACAAATATGCTGTATACCCTGAAACAAACTTTCTGCACGCCATATTCAACCAGTGTGACGTATATTTAAATCAGACCAACATATCGGCAGGCACGGGGTACTATCATCTACGAGCCTATTTGGAAAATGTCCTCAACTTTTCCAAAGAAGCGAAGGCTACCTTTTTAAGTGCGGAGGGATATTATCAAACTAAAGATGAAAATAGTATAAAGGACAAATTTAAAAATTCTAAAAAGAAAATATACGAGTGTTTTGGACGGTTGCACACAGATTTCACTTTCCAGGAGAAGTTGCTTGTGAACGGGGTGGATATGAAAATAAAGCTCACCCGCACGAGTCCTGAGATCTGCTTAAATCTGGATGCGAATCAAGAAGAGGGCGCAAAGTCCGTTGTGGTTCACATTATGGACACATACCTCCGCGTACGGCGAGTGAAATTAAGTTCACCAAAACAACTAGAAATTGAGAAAAATTTACTAAACGCTACAGTGAAATATCTTATGTAAGGGGTGCCTCGAGTTTGCGGATGATATAGTGAGACATTGTAAAGAATGTCACATGGTATGTGAGCAGTGTAAAAGCACCAAATGTGAAAGCCGTGTAGTTGAGAAGAGAGACTGTGATGTGTGTAGACGCACATTTTTTAATAGCTGCTTTGATCTCCATAAATCAATTGGTACGTGCAGGAAAATGAGAATCTGTGAATGTGGTATGTTTCACACAATGGATAATTGGGGAAAATTTAAGCACAAGTGCGACGTAATTCACTGTCCTACATGCCAGGAGGAATATAAGGCGGATGGAGTAAAGCATGTGTGTTATATGAAAGATGCTAAGCCTAAAAATAACCCTTGTATAACTGTGTACTACGATATAGAAACATATACGAACGCTGAAACCAAAGAGGTAATTCCACATTTACTTGTGAGCCAGACCATCTGTGATGAGTGTATGGGTATCGAATGTGACGAGTGCCCCAAATGCGGTAAACGGACAAACGTTTTTAAAACGAATGTCAGCGATAGTCCTGTGAAACTATTTGTGTCCTATATTGTCAAGTTAGCCGACAAGTTCAAAAAAATGACTGTGTATATTTCTCGCCCATAACGGGCAAAGTTTGACACGCAGTTCCTTTATAAGGAGTTGCTTGAACACGAATCCTCTGAGATATTTACAGGTGATCCATTGAAAAGAGGCAACAAATTAATACAGATGCAGATAAGAGGCAATGTACAATTTAAAGATACTTATTATTCACACCTTGTAAATTAGCAAAGCTACCCAAGGTGATGGGAGTAGCAGCTGAAGTTTCCAAAGGATACTTCCCATACACTTTCCCACCAGCGAGACTTTAAACTACGTAGGCCCACCACCCCCCAAACATTATTTTGACTGTATGGATGAACGTGAAGACTTTGATCGATACTACGACAGTTTTAATGAAAGTAACCCTTATAATATAGCTGATGAATGTGAGCGTTATTGCGTGAATGATGTGCGCGTGCTTAGAGTATGTTTCCAGGCCTTTAGAAGTATGTACATAGCCCGTTTCAAATGCGATCCACTGCAAGTCGCAACCACCATCGCATCATTATGTTTTACGGTGTTCAAGAATAACTTCATGCCTAAAGACACCTTAGCCATTATTCACCGAAACAACCCCCGCAGTTACGGACACAAGGCTATTTACTGGCTCATACACCTGCAGCAACAAACAGGTGTATACATAAAGCACGCCCGCAACACGGGTGAAGTACCCATTAAGATTAATGGACGTGTTTTTGGGTTGATGGGTTAAGTGAAAACCGTGTCACTGGTGTGAAGACTGTGTATTCCTTTAATGGATGCTGGTGGCATGGATGCCCCCGCCCTGAGTGCGGTATCGTCGGAGATATCCGGTAGATCTCCTGCCGACTGTCTTGCATCGACCCGCACCCGCGATCAACTTATAGGATCACAGTTCACTCACAAAGTCTTGTGGGAGCATGAATATGATGCACGGATGGAGACAGACGATGTATACCGTGAGGAAATAAAAACGATCAAGCGTTCAATGGTGCTGGACCCTCTCAAATGTGGTGATAGCTTGTTTGGAGGACGTACAAATCCATTCAGACTATACTTTCCACCTACGGTGGGCGTGAAGCTCCATTACTACGATTTCTGTTCTTTATACCCATACGTGATGAAGAGCCATCCGTACCCCGTGGGCGCTCCTGAGAAACTGGTGGGACCTAGCATACCCTCCATCAATGAATTTTCAAAAATTTGAATGATCATTACTTTGGGCTCTCTTTCGTAGACGTACTCCCCCACGCAATTTATGGATGCCGATCTTACCTGTCGTTATCGACGACAAGCTCATGTTTCCCCTGTGCGTGAAGTGCGCGGAAGAGGATAACGGCGAATGTAACCATATACCCCACCAGCGTAAGATCAGAGGCGTATATACAAGTCCTGAGCTGGCCCTAGCCGTACGCCATGGTTATAGAATACTGAAGATACACGAGGTGTGGAGGTTTCAGAAGCTCCCCAACCTTTTCACACCATATATAAACGCCTTTTTGAAGGATAAGGTTGAAGCATCAGGGTATCCGCGAGGAGTTGATACCGAAGATGAAAAGTCTGCCTATATTCAACGTTACCGCGACCGCGAAGGTATACAACTTGATCGTGTCCAAATTGTAAAGAATCCTGGCAAGCGCTTTAGTGCAAAGTTGTGTCTAAACAGTCTATGGGGAAAATTTGCGCAGAATACCGGCAGAGGGAACATTCATTTGGCACAAAGTTATAGCGATGTCTGGGATTATGCCAATGCCCCGATAAAGAGGTCATGGAGATCGTGAATGTAGGTAATACTTACGTAATAAAGTACAACAACACGAATTTGCCACAGATACCTCAAGGGTTACAAACATACCTGTGGCGAGCTTACAACAGCCTACGCCCGTATAAAACTTTGGGGTCTATTGCATTCTCTTGGGCGGAGAGTATTGTATGCGATACAGATAGCGTGATATTCACAGAGAGGGAGGGTGATTACATGCCCGCTATTGGGGAGTTCCTCGGCGAGCTCACTGATGAGATCAAGGATGAGTATGGGGACGACGCATACGCCGACTCTTTTATCTCAACAGGACCTAAGACTTATGGGGTACGGGTCAGGGTAGGGGATGAAATGAAATATATCGTGAAGGCAAAGGGTATTACGCTCAGCCATGCGAATCGGGAGGTTGTTAACTTTGAGTCGTTGAAGGATCTAGTATGTTTGCAACCTCACCAACTAATTGTAGGCACCCACAATTTTCGGGCACAGAAGCTGGGAGGCGTGAAGGAACTTAGGGGTACGATGGTGTGCCGTAACACCTATAGGAAACGTTACCAGTTACCTGGCACCTATGATACCGTACCCTTTGGATACCAATGATGCTTCTAACTCACACGTCTTGTATATAATCGTATCTATTTGTAAATATATATATATATAACTTGAATATCTCGAATCGTATTTGTAAATATATGAATATCTCAATAAATCAAATAGCGTTTCACTTTCTCCTTTGTGTGTGTGTGTGTGTGTGTGTGTGTGTGTGTGTGTTTAGGTGAAAGTTCTAAGCTCCGCCCACTGCGTGAGTCATGCTACTATCTGGGAGTCCCTGCGTGGTCAGTCGACCGCAGTAAGCCCGAGAGATCAGACGTGTATTCAGATCAGACGTATATTGAAATGGCTACCTTTAATATTGCTTGCACAACGTTTATGAAATGGTATTCAGTAAAGTGTGAGGATGTGGTGGATACCGAAAAACTTCCTATTCCCCCCTCCTATGCCTCTTTTAAAGCCACATTGGATTGTGCGAAGTTCCAAGATGTACAAATACTCTACGGATGTTCTGGTGAGACTGTTGAAGGCTTCGTTGCACAGACGATGTGCTGAAGTATGCTGCAGGGCTAAACTTTATAAAGTCTCACATACACCGTGAAGTAAAAGAAACAACGCGTGCAGAAGAGAAGCAGCAGGTATGGATAATGAGCCTTGTGGATGGGTGGTGTGACAAGCGGTATTACGTCATGCTACACCATGTCGATTACTCATACCCTACGTCTGAAAATGTGAATCTCGTGATCATGGACAATCTTAGGTGTTTTTATCACTATATTAACGTATATCATGATGAGGTTCATAGTGAGGTTGTGGCTAGTGCCATGCGTGAGTTTTTAACAGATTTTAGAGACGAGTATCGTTTGATGGGTAGAAAGGAAAATATGAGCATATGTTCCTCTCAAATAGTGCGCCGGAATGTGGAGATGATTAGCGCCTAGTTCTTATCCAAAGTGCGTAGGCTGGTAGTGACGAAACGGAAAAACAAATATGTGCAACAATTCGAGTCGTACGAACATGCCCATTCACGTATCATCGAGTCAGCCGCCCGTCGAACCGTTCCTGCCTGTGCCTCACACGGCTCATAGTTATCTCAGAGCTTGAACCGAGTAGACGTGCGCTCCTCGAATACGATGGAACTTCCTTTGAGCAGCATTCTCAACGCCTCGTACGATGTGTCCGTGACGAAATCGTTGTGCGTGTTCAGGCGTAATTCCGGTACCATTAGCTATGTACTGGAAACGGAATGTAGACCGACAAACAAACGGGTTTATTTAAGTATCGAGGAGATGAATAGAATCTTTGTGATAGTTGATAAGTGGTGTGAAGATCGTTATAAAATACCTGCTAACGTAGGTACAAGAAGAGAGCAGATTAGTGACGCGCCCTCATACGCCGTTGTATGTACGTTGTGTATAAATAACGATCGGCCATGCATTGATATAAGGCTGATGTGGAAGAATGCTTCTGATAATAACGCTCTTATTCCTACGCGAAACCGTTTCATCCTCGACAGAATGTTTGAAATCGTCGGATTCCGTAAACTGAAACCTATATTAGACGCGCGTGTTACGGATATGCTTTATTTTGATACAGTTCTTGAATACGCATACACTGCTCTGCTCGATGGGTTTACCGAGTGTAGGACTGGTGAGAATGGTCTAGTGCTGGATGTTTATTTAAAAAGTTTAGACTCTTTGAAATACCATGAACTTTGGTACAAAGCAATTGATCGGTACAAGGCTGAGCTCACCTACACCGTTCACCCTGAAGAACTATTTCTTTATATAACGCGCAGTTGCCGTAACGATTTAGAAGATTATTTCAATTGCGCTATGTTGAGTGAAGAGTTCACGATTGAAAAGCCCGAGTCGGTAGAAATAAACCCTCGATTGGAAAGCATTCTTATAAACTTGTGTTTAATAATGTAGCTAACGATGAACTCTTTGTGCGTGATTTTGGTTGTATTCTAGACGTATTTAAAAATGACTTGCCAACCGGTTGTAAAGTGGGACAAAAATAGTACTGAACGATATGAAAGCCATTCATATCGAATACAGGTTTCCCTATACTTTAAGCGGTGAAATATTATTAAGCCGCATAGACTGCGTAATGCAGAGCAATAATGATGTAATTGTAAACTCGATTAAGACCGATTTTAGTATTTTGAAAAAAAGTGAATTGTATATATATATATTTTGCTTGACGATTATACGCATATTTCTATTGATTTATGTTTATATATATATATATATATATTTTGCTTGATATTTCTCCTGTACTGTTATGTACATATTGAAGTGTATATGAAATGTATATTTTATTTTATATATCACCATAATTGTGTGTGTGTGTGTATATTTCTCCTGTACTGTTATGTACATATTGAAATGTATATGAAATGTATATTTATTTGAAATGTATATTTATTTTATATATAATTATGTGTATATATTTCTGTTATGTACATATTGAAATGTATATGAAATGTATATTTTATTTTATATATATATATATATCCATAATTGTGTGTATATATTTCTGTTATACGCATATTCCTCAAATTTATTTGAATGTATATTTTATTTTATATATATATATATCCATAATTGTGTGTATATATTTCTGTTATACGCATATTCCTCAAATGTATATTTATTTTCTATATATTTATAATAAAAAGAATGATGCAATGTGTTTATTGTTATGCCTTCTACTACCGGTATTCTGTATACAACAGGTATCTGGCAATATTTAAGCCTTCTAAGCCAACTGGCTGATTAGGGGTCTATAATAGTGTATACAATGGTATCTGGCAACTCTGTCTTCGGAATACATGGAGCTATCTGGCAACTCAGCCAACTGGCTGATTAGGCGTATATAATAATAATGTATGCAATAATACTGCTAAAAAGAGGTATCTGACAACCAGCCAACTGGCTGATTAGGAGTCTATAATAGTGTATACAATGGAATACATGGCGCTATCTGGCAACTCAGCCAACTGGCTGATTAGGCGTATATAATAATAATGTATGCAATAATACTGCTAAAAAAGAGGTATCTGACAACCAGCCAACTGGCTGATTAGGAGTCTATAATAGTGTATACAATGGAATATATGGCGCTATCTGGCAACTCAGCCAACTGGCTGATTAGGCGTATATAATAATAATGTATGCAATAATAAAAAGAGGTATCTGACAACCAGCCAACTGGCTGATTAGGAGTCTATAATAATGTATACAATGGTATCGCGGTATCTGGCAACTCAAGCCATTTACGCCAACTGGCTGATTAGGAGCCTATAAAACAACGCCAGCCCGGCTGGAAGTCTTAATGTGCACTTGGCTCCTGCCAGGTGAACACCTCTCCTCCTTTCTCTCCTCCTTTCTTTCTCTTGGGGGATAACGCCGCCTCCAAGTTTTCCCCCCACCCCCTTTGCAACAACCCCCCTTTGCATCAACCCCCTCCCCCCTTTGCAACAACCCCACCCCCCTTTGCAACATTACATAATAACCTGCAACATTCCTGCACTCTCCCCATTTGCGGCTATACTACTCACCCGGAAGGGCTCCGGTCACGGAAGTAGTAATCATTCCATGGGAAAAGAGAAATCTACTGCTTCCCGGTAGAAGAAAGCAGTTAAGATACATCGAATTTGTTCATAGTTGGATGGGAGGCCGTCCTCTGCGTCCAGATGATGTAGCGACCAGTGGTTCTCAGATTTTTCGTTGAACTTAGGTTAGTACGGAGGTTTAATTATACAATTTCCTCGCTTACTTCACATAAATTGTTCGTCTTCTCAGAAAAGCGAGCTTAGATTTGAATTGTGACACGTACGATTTTTAACCCTGGGTTTTTAAATATACATTTCGTCTTTCGGATGCACCACCTTTGTTTAAATATTTTGGCAAAGCTTACGACGTAACTAACTGAAAAGGAAACGTTGTGTTGACATTGACTTGTGAATTTTCGTTTTTAAGCACGGTTTTGTTTTCTGATAAACATATAACGTGTTTAATAGTCTAATAATCACGAGTCATGTTTTGGACTAAGTTTGTATTGATTTATTTAGAAGTGTTTACTGACTTAATGAACAAACTTAATGATTGCTGCAGGCGAACGAGTTATAAGCACTATTTACTTTTCATTTCTATACTTTGTTCAAAGACAATACGATTACTAAGGTCTGAATGTTATAGGTTGTTTCCATGTTTCCATGTTTACAAGCACTAAAGCAGCGGTTTTCGTGGTCCATCGGTTTTGGAAGGCCCTCCCTATGGTTTTCACGTACATGCTGAGCATGATCACTGAGTTCTTCTCAGAAACATTGTAGAAAGAAGAGGTTCGCCGATACTTACCAGAAACGATTGTGTACACGAATCATAGTGTTCATAGAATTTTATACGTAGTTAATGAATTATGCCAGTGTTTCTCGAGTTCGTTCGTTTGAAAGGTCACAACGGCCTACACTGAAGGAAGACCCCTAGAGCTATTGCGAATCCAGGGTATCAACACCCCAGTGATGCGTATAGATCGTGAAATGTTAATAACGGGTTATTTTTGCTTCTGAACGACTGTTCAGGATCGAGCCGAGTTAGATCTCTCTGCAGCATCCCACTTTATTTGAGGAAGTGATGAAGGGGAGAGTTGTTTCTTATTACCACCCTACCCTCATAACCAGCCACACTTAAGACAAAAAAGTGTTCAGTTGTGAGGTAACGTATATGTATATAGCAGGGGTGGCCAAGTTTCCTGGACCCAAGAGCCACATACGACGTTTTTCAGATGTACGAGAGCCGCAAAATATTTTAAAAAGAATTTAATTATTGAAAACATATACATATAGTTATACTCACATTATTAAATTGTTTAATTACTGCTTGTAGAAGGCTTAGTTTGGGTCTTCATTTTGGCTGTTAATGCTTTAAAGTCTGGCTGATGTGATGTTAAGGCGGTATGAAGAAGCTCAGTCAGGTGTTCGTTAGTGAGGGCAGCACGATGTTTTGACTTTACAAACTTCATTACCGAGAAGAGTGCTTCACAGCAATAAGTTGTCCCAAAAACTGAGATAAGTCGGAAACTGGTTTTCCTGAGGTGAGGATACTTTGTCTCTGGTACTTGCTTCCAAAACTCAACTGCAGATAAGCTTTTATGTATCAACTTTAAACCCACGTCCTCCTGTAGCTCCAAAAGTTCTGTTTGTATTGAAGCAGCTTCCGTAACAAAAGGTGTGGTAACAGGACAGCTATCGTTGACGACATCAATCAGGAAAGGATTTACAAGAAATTCGAAGCATGGTTTTAGCTTCTTTAGTTCATCAAACCTGAACTGAAAATCATCAATTAGTCCTTCTAATTTACCTTTGTATTCCTCGAATTTACTATCTTTTATTTCAATATCAGAAAAAGTGTTTGCTTGGTTTTTCAGGTGGGGAAAGTGGTCAAATTTTTTTGTTACTAGATCTTTTTGGAAGAGCTTTATTTTATTCTGGAAACTGAAAACTGTCTGTGTAAGACCAGAAATGACCTTATCCTTTTCCTGAAGTGCCAAATTTATATTTTGAAGGTGTTGTATTACATCAGTAAAAAACATCAGAACCTGCACCCATTCGTGATCTTCTAGTTGTGGGTATGACTTTCCCTTTTCTTTCAAGAAATCAATGATAGGCTCCAACAGTGCAACAAACCTATTCAGAAGATTACTAGTTGATAACCACCTTTCAATACAGTAGAATGAAAGGTCATCTGGCTTATTTTGAAGATCCAGCTCCTCGATAAAATTTCTAAACGCTCGGTGCGTTTTTGCATTTGAACGAATGAAATTCACAATTTCTAGAACACATTTCATAACACTGTCATACCTAAAGTACTTGCTTACCAAATGACCACGGTGAATGATACAGTGAATAAAGAGACACACAGGATACTTGGGATCGCGTGTTAAGAGCCCAACTAGGCCTACATTTTGTCCTACCATAGCTGGTGCTCCATCTGTTGCAACACTGACAAGTTTATTCAGTGGTACTTGAGCATTTGATAATGCCTCGTGCCCTCGTCAAGTGCGTTCTTCATGTCAACCCCTCTGGTGGTTTCTCTTAGGGTCATTAAGTCCAAGAGTTCTTCTTTCACATTTCCATCGCCAGTAACATAACGAACAAATATCGCCAGTTGAGCGTTATCTTTAATATCTGTGGATTCATCGAGGGCCAAACTGAATGCAACAGAATTCTTCAAATCACTCTGCAATGAGCATGTAATTTCAGCACTGATCTGGGAAGTACGTCTCTCTGTAGTGTGGCGGGAAATAGAAATACTTGCTATTTGTTCTCGAAGCTTTGTGTTATCTGGAGCGAGAATTGCAGTAACATCGGCAATATTCTTCTTCACAAATTCTCCACTACTGTAGGGAAGTTGAGCACGAGCAATATTCCATGCCATAACAAAACTAGCTTCAATAGTTAAGTCAGCTGTCTTACACAATGATGAAAGTACAGTTTGTTGGGCAACTAGGCTAGATTTCAACATTGTTAACTTAGTCTTCCGCAATTCTGATTTGGGAGGAAATTCCGTAATAAAATTTTTATGGTTAATTTCATGATGACGCTATGGAAAACTGATGAGTGGGTAGTTGGGAGGTAACGAAAATGGTTCACTGAGTAGGTAGGTAGTTAATCTAACAATTATTAAATTCCTTTTATGTCAATAACTGGGTGGATGAAACCAATTGGTTGCTCACCAGAGTTATTCTCCACACTAGTATTTATATACTGTGTGAGAAGAGCGTGCTCGGTAATAGAGATACATTACCGCTCAACCAACCGAGGAAAAAACCAAGACAACGCTGGTGGGAAAAAGCCCCGCGAGAGAAACAAAGGAGAACGAAAACGAACAACGGGGCAAGAGGACGCAACTGGGGAAGGGACGAGAACAGAGAACGAAAAAGATCCCCACCAGCAAGTGCGCTCTCGACAATAACACAAGGAGAAAAGAGACTCTCTAATAACTAACAGTAAGTGACTAATTGTGTTTTTAACCCAGCAAATTAATCACATTAAATTAAGCTGGGTCAGACAAGTTAGGCCTACATTGTGGCCTAAGACCCAGCATCAACTCATAGCTTAACAAAGGTGAAGGTAGATTGCCCTAACCTAATTTGGTGAGGAATCCTACTGTGGACCTCAATTTATCTGCCCGCTCTGGACCATTTCCGGAATCTCTAGGCTGACCCCTCTAGGCTAGACTTGATCTACTCTATAGTTAGACTGGAGATATAAGGGGTGGGTTAATTGTGGACCAATTCATACAGAGCATTTTTCGCAACGCTTTAAGTTACTGGCTTTAAAGTGATTGAGTGCCACGTGGCAGATAAGACACACAAGTTTCCCACCCTTAACAGTAAAGGTAAAGATCTTCTCCCACTCCTGTTTAAAAACTCTATTTTCTTCTTCATATTTCCGTTTCTTACACTTTGTTTGCTCAGACATTTTAATCAACTAAGGGGTTGTATAACTTTCATTTGTATAGCTGAGAAAAATAGCCACTATTTGATCAAAGAAGCCAATTTTAAAACACACTTACTCGTTACTACACGCGGCCCGCAGGGTAGCTCGAGGGGTACTGCACACTGGTGAGTGGCGATTGGTGTTAATTACGTAATTATCCCGCTTAGTGCTTGTCACGCAAAAGAAATTGTCGTATGCATGGCGCATTTTATTGTCAATTCAATTTTTCCTTGTTTTTTTTTTTTTCATATTTTTTTTGTGAAAAAAAAAAAATTATATTTGTATTATGAATTTTGTCTTTTATGATAAATACAATAGAAACCAAAATTGTCTGGCGAGCCGCAGTTAACAACCTCGAGAGCCGCATGCGGCTCGCGAGCCGGGGTTTGGCCACCGTTGGTATGTAGTCTAAAAGTCACTAAAGGGAAAAGTCACTAAAAGAAAGCTGAATGGCAAAACAAAAAGATAAACAGCGGAACGCGGTCTGTTTGGTCAATGGGCTGACTAAATCAGCATGTGTTTTTGTATCTGACTAAATCGTTGGTGCTAAGTTTAATTTGGTGATGTTTCTAAAGTGGCTAAGGAAAGCAGTGAAGTTGTCTAATTATTATATCAGTTAGGAGTAATGTCTATACCTTCTAAGTTAGTAAAGTTAGAAAATTAAGTAGGTTATTGTGGGACGCTGGCACCTATGGTAGGCCCTAAAGATGATCTAAATCAAAGCACCTGTAAGTACCTTTATTGTCAATTTAATAACCTAATACCTAATGGGGTCTAACACCCCCCCCCCACGTTATTACATTTGGCGACGAGGATGGGATTTATTTGGTTGTTTGGAAAATTGGATGTAGCCTAGCCTAGTGTGGGTCGTTTGATTTGGTTGGCGTGTGTTGGTAAGCTGCCGTACTATAGCTTAGGTCCCGCTGGCCTAACTCTAATACTAATTCCTACTCAGCCCTAACCCTATTACAGTTTCCTATTCAGCCTTAACTGTGGAGTAACTAAATCAAATTTAAATCCTACCTAACCTACTTCACGTTATTTGGCCTAAATCGGTTCTGGTTCTAGCATGTCGGTAATTGGCCATATAAGGCCCTACGAAGACTTTGGGGAGGACTTCGAAGTTTATGCCACTAGGGTGAGATTGTTTTTCGAGGCAAATTCCATTCCTGATGCTAAGAAAGTACCTACCTTCCTAACTATAATAGGCCCTAAAACGGTTGGTTTAGTTATGGACCTAGTTGCTCCTAAAACACCGGAAACTTGCACCTATAGTGAATTAGTACAGGCCTAACCAATCACTACAAACCCTGAGTAGTTCTCATCTATGAACGTTTCAAATTGTATTCGAGGTATCAGACTGCGAATGAAAGCATTGCAGAGTTTGTTGCAGGTATAAAAGCCTATAGCCGTACTTATAAATTTGGGGACAAATTAGACGAAATGCTAAAAGATAGGTTTGTAATGGGTCTCAAAGAAGATTCTACCCAGAGAGCCCAATTAGCTATACAGGACCTAACTTTTAGTCAGGCTGTAGAAATAGCTGCAGCTAGGGAAGCAGCTACTAAAGATGTTAGAACTTTTGGCAGTCACAGTAGTAAGGCCCAACACGTAAATAGCTTTAAATCTTCTAGGCCTGGCAGACCTAATGAGCCTACTAGACAAACAAATAAAAGGTATGCGGCAAATGCTACTAAACCTACTAATTCGAACGCTAAACAGGAGGAAAAGCCTTCCAAGCCGTGTACTGGGTGTGGAAAACACCAATGGAAGGAGGACTGTCCTTTTAAAGTAGTAGTTTGCCGAAACTGTAGTAAAATAGGCCACATAGCTAAAGTTTGTTTATTAAAGAAAACAAGGGTGAAAATTCTAATTATAACATTTCTAGTGGTAATCCTCCAAATGGAAATACTTCGAACATTGGAGTGGAGTACCTATTTTATGAGCAGCAAAGTGGTGATAATACAGATCCATATATTGTAGATGTAGGCCTAAATGGAATTACAGTTCCTCTAGAACTAGATACAGGTGCTGCCCGAACTGTCAAGTCTAAAACAGTTTTTGATAACACTTTCAAAAATATACCTAAACTGCATCCATCTAAAACAATACTAAAAAAAATATGTAACATACAAATACCTATTTGTGGAGAAGCAACCATCACAGTTACACTCAACAAGAAAACTTTGTCTCATCCCTTAGCTCTTTTAGTGGTGGGTGAGCAAGGGCCTCCTCTACTTGGCCATGATTGGAATGATGCTTTGAAATTACCTATTGACAACATTTTGCCAAAGGATCGGGCAGATTTGCATACATTCGCATATCAATCTGACATAGACTCATTGTTAATGGAGCTTTCTTCTCTTTTTGGGCCTGAAGTAGGCAAACTAAAAGACCATCAAGTCTGTATAGGTAGACCCTAATGTAACTCCAAAATTTTGTAAGACTCGTTCAATTGCACATGCACTGCGGGAGAAAGTAGATTCAGAAATTGATAGGCTGTTCAAAGATAAAATTATCGAACCAGTCACACACGCTAAGTGGGCTGCCCTGGTAGTTCCTGTACTAAAACCTGACAAGTCAGTGCGGTTATGTGGAGATTACCGTTTAGAGCAGTTCTTCTAGAGTGCTACCCTATACCCAAGCCTGATGAGTTATTTAGCTCTCTTGCTGGGAGTAAATATTTCACAAAACTAGATATGTCCCAAGCCTATGCTCAACTAAGTTTAGATGAAAATTCTAAAGAGCTAACATTCATAAATACACACCGAGGCTCCCGGTATTTTTCAGAGAACAATGGACCAAGCTCTAGGTCACATTCCGGGTGTACTTTGTTTTCTAGATGATGTCCTCATTTCAGGTTCATCTGAAAAAGAACACCTAACTAGGCGATGACTAAGCTGATTGATGCAGCATTGCTTGTATATATATTAAGTTAAGGTGTGTATATATATCCATCTCATAATTGTAAGGTTAGTGAAAAATTAAATTAATTTAGAGCTAGCATTTTTGAGCTCTTGTGGCATCATTGTTTGGTCACACTGTTGGCATCATTTTGAGACGCTGCGCGTCTTTCTACTCGTTTGTGGAAGGTCGTACGTAAAGGTGTGGTTTGATAGAGAGCTCTCTTGCAATTCAGTTTGGTTGTTAGATACATGATTGTTGCATCGTGCAATAGTCCAGGTTGCGTTGTTGTTGCAAGGTTCATAAAGAAGACCACAAATAGTACCCTTTTGTTTACCTTTTAAGTTCATGTAATTTAAGGTCTAAGGTAGGCCCGCATCGAGTCAGCAACCCTGAGGTTACCCTGAGGTAGGACCTAATAGGATCTCAAATCCGTAAAGTTTAATATAGCTTAACTTGGGCTTTAGGTAGAACTTGCCCTTTAGAATTTGGCCGTTCACGGCTCAGCTGGGATTTCGAACCCGACAAATAAATAAAATAACATGGTCCTTCAGAACCGGATTTCTACCCCAAGACTGAGTCAGTGACCATTTTTCGGCAAAGTTCTGATTGTGCAAATTGTATCCCAAGTTAGGCCTAGACGGGTTGAGTATTATTGAGTTAAGGTCCCAGGGTAAAAGTTTGGTCGCCCAATTGCGAAACTTGGCCAGTCGTCTGTCGTTTTTGGCCTACTTTTTTTCCGGTTTGGTTAATTTTGGGTTATTATTGAATTAAGGTCCCAGGGTAAAGTTTGGTCGCCCAATTGCGAAACTTGGCCAGTCGTCTGTCGTTTTTTGGCCTACTTTTTTTCCGGTTTGGTTAATTTTGGGTCATTATTGAATTAAGGTCCTGGGGTGGAAAATTTGGTATTCCATACTGGTGTTTGGTTAGTACCCCACTCAGCAATTCAGTTTATTTGAAAGTAAAATTTGCGTTTGATCAGTTTGGTTAAGTATTTCTGCCAATTCAGCTCATTTGGTATTGAGCCCAAGGTTGTTTACATTGAAGATGAGTGCATCTGAATTGAACAAATTTATAAAAAGGAGAAGTGCCTACAAAGGTCTAATTACAAAGGTCATTGCCACTATAGATTCTGCCATAGAGCAAGAGGATTTACGCTTAGTGACTGCGAAGCTTGCCATATTAGAAACTAAAAAGGTTGCTCTAAGTGAGGTAAATGTTAAAATTGAGGCTCTTATAGAAGAGGATGAATAGAAAATAACATAATTTACTTTGAAGAGATTATTGATGATATGACTAACGTAGGCCTCCGAGCAAAAGAGTTTAGCAGCTCAGTACAGTTAGAGACCAGGTCTAATAATGAAACACAACACTCAACAAATGATGCTTGTGAAGTTAAGGTTAACAGATCTGTAGTTCAATTACCGAGGCTTGTACTCAAAACATTTTCTGGGAGTATTCAGGAATGGCAAGGATGGGCAGACAGTTTTCAATCAGCAGTTCATTCTAGTCAAGTGTTAAGTGCCGTGGAGAAGTTTAATTATTTGCGGTCCCTCTTGGAAGGGGAGGCAGCAAAGACTATAGCAGGATTAGCATTAACAGAGGCTAATTATAATGTGGCTTGGGATATATTAAAGAAACGGTTTGGTAAGCCAGAGATCTTAATTAAAAGCCACCTCCGGGCACTTTTAACTATACCTCCTGTTAATAATCCTAATAGTGTCAAGGAGTTACGGCAGTTATATGATGAATTTGAAATTAGAACTAGGTCCCTGGACAACTTGGGTGTAGGAATGGAAAAGTATGGTATAATGTTGGTTCCTACACTGGAGTCTAAATTGCCTAGCTCAATTTGCTTGAATTAAGTAGGGGACACTCTGCAGAACATGTGTACATCCCCCTTCAGCAGATGTTAAGTCTTTTAGGCACAGAATTAGCAAGACGAGAGGGAGTTGAGTTTGCACAGTGGGATGGTAAACAAGAGGACAAAGGCAGGCACAGCACCAAAGTTTCCACAAAAAGGAATAGCCCAGGTACAGTGTCAGCTCTACATGCCTCCTCTGAGAATAAATTAAAGGGAATCAAGGAATGTATATTTTGCGAAGGCAACACAAGTCATATAAATGTGAGGTGGCTGAGGCCTTACCCTTTGAGGAGAGAAAGGACAGGGTAACTAAGTCCACAGCATGTTTTAAATGTTTTTTGAAAGGTCATAGAGCAAGGTTTTGTAAGTTTAAAATTTTGTGCAAAAAATGTCATGGTAGGCATCAGCCATTATTGTGTGAAAACACACTTAGTAGGCCTACCCCAGAAGTAGAGACATCAGTGGCACATGCCACTGCTATGCAAGGGAGTAAAAGTAAAGGGGGATTATTGCAAACAACTGCAGCCTTATTAATTGGGAATGAGGGAGAAGCTACTGTAAGAGTGTTGTTTGATAGTGGTAGCCAGTGTAGTTTTATTAAGACCAGAATTTCCAGAAAATTGAAGTTTAAAGAACTTAAGAGGGAAAATTTAAGAATTTCTGGGTTTGGGGGTTCCGTTCAAAACCGAACCAAATTTAAGAAGGTAGAAGTTCTGGTTAAAGGGTTGTTACCGCAAAGTCCCACTATCAAGGTCCAAGCTGTAGAGATTGAGGAACTTTGTGCTCCAGTCACTACTTGTTTAGATATGGCATGTGTCCAAGAATTGCAAGTTAAAGGAATTAATTTGGGCAATAATAAGTTTGAGGGAACAGAAGATATTAGTCTTTTGATTGGAGCTGACTATTATTGGGACTTCATCACTGGTAATATTGTCCGTACATCTCAAGGCCCAGTAGCTATTGAAAGTAAGCTAGGCTGGATGCTACATGGTAGTTATTGCAATGAAATGGAAGTTAAGGCTCTCTTTGTTAAGATTGAGGAGAACAGCCATGGTCTGGAAAGGCATTTGAAAGCATTTTGGGAACTTGAATCTATTGGTATAAAGGACAACCAGGCAAGTATAGTGAACAATGATGTTTTAGAGCACTTTGAAAAAGGGATTGGGTTTAGAGATGGTTGCTATGAAGTTGGCCTACCATGGAAGGATTCTTGCAAACCTGGTTCAAACCTTCAGCTAGCTAATCGGAGGTTGCAGACTTCATTGTACAGGCTAAGAAAAAATGAGGAGTTGTTAATTGAATACGATGAGGCCATCCTAAGTTATGTAAGGGAGGGCTATGCTGAAAGGGTGCAAGGTGAGCTGGTGAGCCAGGAGGCACATTATCTGCCACACCATGCAGTGGTACGGCGAGACAAAACTACCACCAAACTGAGGGTAGTTTTTGATGGCACAGCCAAGGACAAAGGCGGTGTGTCCTTGAATGACTGTTTGGATGCTGGGCCAAATTTAAATGCAGATTTATTTTCCTTGTTACTGAGATTCAGGTTTGGTAGAGTAGCATTGACTGCAGATGTGAAGCAAGCTTTTTTGCGGATAAAGTTAAAACCAGAGGACAGAGATGCAGTAAGGTATCTGTGGGTGGATACGAAAGACTTGTTGGAAAATGAACCTAAGGTTCAGCATATAGAATGAAGTCAGTGTTGTTTGGCCTCAGCTCTAGTCCATTTCTGTTGGCAGCTACTATGCAGTACCATTTTAAGAAATATTCTGAAGTCTATCCTAACACTATTGAACACATAAGGAAAAATTTTTATGTTGATGATTTGCTATGTTCCGTGGATAATACAGAAATGGCTAAACAGATATTCATGGAGGCTAGAGCTATAATGAGGGAGGCTGGCATGGAGCTCAGAAAATGGCAGACCAATCATTCGCAATTACAAGAGTTTATGAGTCATTCCTCTGTAGTACCTGACGCAGCAGCAAGTATTGAGGATTCTGGTATTAAGGAGTTGTGGGCAATAGACGCAAAGGTGCTAGGCATCGTTTGGCAGCAAGATGATGATTTGTTTACCTTCAATGGGAAATCTTTAGTTGAGCTGGCCGAGAATGAGACAAGGTGGACAAAACGTACAGCTCTTAGTTTGGCTTCGAAGGTCTTTGATCCTCTTGGATTCCTGGCTCCATTTGTGATAAAGTCAAAAATTTGGTTTCAGAGCCTCTGGGAAATTGGACTTGGTTGGGACCAAGAGTTACCTGATCATATGGTGGTAAGGTGGAAATATTGGTTCAAAGAATTGGCACATCTTGGAGACATTGAAATCCCAAGATGGTACTTTGGAGAGTTGAACAATAGTCCAGACAATTTGGAGCTGCACATCTTTTGTGATGCAAGTGAGGAAGCCTATGCAACTTGTATTTATATAAGAGGCGCATTGCAAGAAGAAGTAAGTTGCAGGTTGGTTGCTGCAAAGAGTAGAGTAGCACCTTTGAAAAGGCTTTCTGTTCCAAGGTTGGAATTGATGGGTGCCGTTATTGCTAGTCGGCTTGCAATTACAGTGCGAAAGTCTTTGGCCCTCTATGAAATTCCAAGCTATTATTGGACAGACTCCACTATAGTTTGGCACTGGTTAAGAAGTCAGGCAAGGAAATGGAAACCATTTGTTGCCAATAGGGTGGAGGAAATTCAAGCGCACACAGATCCCAAGCAATGGAAGCATTGTCCAGGCATCCAAAACCCCGCTGATTTACCAACACGAGGAATTTCGGTGAAAGATCTTTCACAATCAAGTTTGTGGTGGAATGGGCCAGAGTGGCTAAAACTTGGAAGTGAAAACTGGCCTTCTAATCAGCCTATTGTAGGAGAATGCCAGGCTGAAGAAGCATGGGTGAGTGAGGTGAGAAAATGCGCTGTGAACAGTTGTCAAGTTATGCAGCAGGACCCCATATTGAGGCTTGAGGACATTAGCAGTCTGAAAAGATTGTTAAGAGTGACAGCATGGGTATATAGATTTACCAACAACATTAAGGGAGAAACAAGAAGGGAAGGAATTCTGAACAGTAATGAGATTCAGCAAGCCAGGAAATACTGGGTGGTATATATGCAGAAGAAAAAATTTGGTGAAGAGAGAGAATTGCTCACCAGCCATCCATTACAGGTTCTACCAACACATTCTGCGCTCAAGGGTTTGGATGTGTTTTTGGATCAGGATTTATTGAGAGTAGGAGGTAGACTACAGTTTTCTGGGCTTCCAGAGGAGAAGAGACATCCAATTTTGCTACCTTCTGGGGGGCACTTTGTGGACCTTTTGATCCTGGATACTCATCATAAGCTGTTACATGCTGGAGTTAGAGAAGTGATAATAGAGATTAGACAACAATTTTGGATTCTCAAATTAGACAAGTAGTGAAAAAGGTCTTGCATAAATGTGTGGTTTGCAAGCGTTGGAGTGCAAAGCCTTATTATGAAAAGGTGGCTCCACTTCCAAGAGAACGGTGTGTCTATACTGCCCCATTTGATGTAGTGGGAGTAGACTTTGCAGGGCCAGTCTATGTGTATGAGCGAGGGGAGTCTAACAAAGGTTATATATGTCTTTTCACCTGTGCTACCACCAGAGCAATCCATTTGGAGTTGGTAAGCAACTTAAGTAGTGATGTATTTCTTTTGGCCTTTAAACGGTTTGTGAACAGAAGGGGTTTCCCAAATAAAATCATATCGGATAATGCAAAAACCTTCAAAAAGGCTGCAAAGGAACTCCAAGAAATTTGGTCCTTGCTAAAAGAGAAGGATTCCAATCCTACTTTTCACACCAAGGGGTACAGTGGGAGTTTATTGTTGAGAGAGCACCATGGTGGGGAGGATTTTGGGAAAGGCTAGTGAGAAGTGTAAAGTGTCCATTAAAGAAACTTTTAGCTAATGCTCATTTGAGCAAAGAAGAATTCTCTACTGTTTTATGTGAAGTAGAAGCAATGGTGAACAGTAGGCCTATCACTTTTGTTTACAATAGTAGGCAGGATGCAGAGCCATTGACACCAAATCATTTTCTTTGTGGTAAACGATTAACATCAAACCCCAGTGTGCCAGAAGACTTGCAGCCCATCCAGAGCACTCAAGGAGAGTTAACCAGACGGTTCAGGTACCTTGAAGAGCTACAAGATCAGTTATGGAAGAGGTGGCAGATGGAATACTTGCCAGAACTCAATTATTACCCATCAGGCAAGGTAAAGGGCTCCAATGCAAATTGTATCAAGGTGGAAGAAGTGGTAATGATTGGGGATGAAAGACCAAGGCAATGCTGGAAGCTTGGCATAATTGAAGAGTTGTTTGTTGGCAAAGACAATTTAGTTAGGTCTGCACTGGTAAAGACTTCAGGAGGAAAGTTAAAGAGACCTATACAAAAACTCTATGCTTTAGAAATCAGCAAAAACACAGATAGTCAAGATGAAACATTTGAGTTACAGCCTCATGAAGAAGGCTTGGCTAACCTTGCAGAAGGTAATGACAACAATGCCGCTTCGGTGGGGAGTGTTAGAAAATCTAGAAGAGGAAGAACCATTGTTGTCCCAAGGCGATACGATGACTAAGCTGATTGATGCAGCATTGCTTGTATATATATTAAGTTAAGGTGTGTATATATTCCATCTCATAATTGTAAGGTTAGTGAAAAATTAAATTAATTTAGAGCTACATTTTTGAGCTCTTGTGGCATCATTGTTTGGGTCACACTGTTGGCATCAGTTTGAGACGCTGCGCGTCTTTCTACTCGTTTGTGGAAGTCGTACGTAAGGTGTGGTTTGATAGAGAGCTCTCTTGCAATTCAGGTTTGGTTGTTTAGATACATGATTGTTGCATCGTGCAATAGTCCAGGTTGCGTTGTTGTTGCAAGGTTCATAAAGAAGACCACAATAGTACCCTTTTGTTTACCTTTAAGTTCATGTAATTTAAGGTCTAAGGTAGGCCCGCATCGAGTCAGCAACCCTGAGGTTACCCTGAGGTAGGACCTAATAGGATCTCAAATCGTAAAGTTTAATATAGCTTAACTTGGGCTTTAGGTAGAACTTGCCCTTTAGAATTTGGCCGTTCACGGCTCAGCTGGGATTTCGAACCCGACAAATAAATAAAATAACAGACTTAAGCTAAAGAAAGAAAAGTGTTCTTGGGTCACTAATGAGGTTTCATATTTGGGGTTCCGCATAGATGCCTCGGGCATTCATCCAACGGTGGATAACCTAGAAGCAATAAAAGATGCATCACCTCCACAAAACATCACACAGTTACAAGCTTATTTATGTCTCCTAAACTTTTATAGGAAATTTTTGCCTAATGCATCGACTTTTCTTGAACCCCTAAATAAGTTAAGATCTGGGAACAGTGGAGATGGGAGAAAATCCAAAAAGAAGCATTTGAGGCTTCAAAAGACGTACTACTAAAGTCCACTCTCCTAGTGCACTATGATCCTAAACTTCTCTCGTAGTTTCAGCGGATAGCAGTTCTTATGGAATTGGGGCAGTGTTATCTCACCACATTGATGGTGTAGATAGGCCTATCTATTTTGTTTCTAGAACACTAACTGAGACTGAAAGGCGATATGCACAACTTGAACGTGAAGCCTTAGCCTTAATATATGCAGTAATTTCATTTCTATCTATCTATTTCATTTCTATCTATCTATTTCATTTCTATCTAATTCAAACTAATTACTGACCATAAGCCTCTTTTAGGTTTATTTTCACCTAATAAAAGTATTCCAGTTATGGCCTCGAGTAGGATTCAAGTTCATTCAACGATGGGTACTGCGAAAAATGCTCTGTATAAATTGGTCCACAATTAACCCACCCCTTATATCTCCAGTCTAACTAGAGTAGATCAAGTCTAGCCTAGAGGGGTCACCTAGAGATTCCGGAAATGGTCCAGAGCGGCAGATAAATTGAGGTCCACAGTAGGATTCCTCACAAGAATAGGTTAGGGCAATCTACCTTCACCTTTGTTAAGCTATGAGTTGATGCTGGGTCTTAGGCCACAATGTAGGCCTAACTTGTCTGACCCAGCTTAATTTAATGAGATTTAACTTTGGTGTAAAAACTCAATTAGTCACTTACTTTTGTTATCGGAGTGTCTCCCTTCTCCGGTTCTGTTTTCGGGAGCGCACTTTGCTGGTACGTCCTCTCGCCCCGTCGTCGTTTCGTTCCCCCTTTGTTCTCCTTTTGTTCTCCTTTTTTTCTCCTCTTCGCGGGGCTTCTTGTACCAGCGTTGTCTTGGTTTATTCCTCGTTGTTGAGCGGTAATGTATCTCCACTACCGAGCACGCTCCTCCCACACAGTATATAAATACTAGTGTGGAGAATAACTCTGTGAGCAACCAATTGGTTTCATCCACCCAGTTTTGACATAAAAGGAATTTATGATTGTTAGATTAACTACCTACCTACTCAGTGAACCATTTTCGTTACCTCCCAACTACCCACTCATCAGTTTTCCATATACTGGGGGGCCCGGGAGATAAAAATTTTGGTGTCATTGTCACCAATTTTTTGTCTGAGTGTAGACTAGCTACTATTTAACTGTAATGCCTGTTATCTGATTAACAGTGCCTATCCTCACCTTCTCATTGAGAAGGTGTAGCATTTAATTAGAAGAGAAAATATACATCCATGGATGAAACTGTCTATGGTCTTTACCATAAGAAAAGAAAAAGAAAGTTAGAAGATAAAATTACAATTCCCCAGCATCTATTTTGTGTAAAAATAGTCGCGCCTTTAATGCTGTTTGTCGCTGAGGTCTTGTGTCTGTCAATGTTGTAGTAGGATGCGTCACCACTCCTACTGTCAAAGGAATAGTTACTGGAAGTTCAGTCTCCAGTTGTTACTGTCAGTGGAGAAGGTTCTCCAAAGTCCATTGTTTTGGGTCCAGACTCTAAAGGGTACAAAAGAGAAATGTCTCTTGTTGTGTCACCCGTTGAAGTCCTTAATTTGACCACTCTTGTTACCCCATCTGCCCCTGGTCTGAGTTCTGAAACTCTAGCCAGAGGCCAGTATTGTCTTGGAGTACTGTCATGTATGAGAACAAGGTCCCCTACCTTAATTGTGTCGACCAATCCTTCTTAGTCATTTGTTTATGTCTCTCCCTTGACCCATCAAGTACTCAGTTTTCACTGTTTAATGAAATGAGCTTTAACTCTAGTTAAATGTTTGTAACTTAGTCTGGAGCTCATCATAATCGTTAGTTCAGTTTGGTCTTCTGAAGAGTCTATATTGTAGTCCGGCAGGAGACTAACTTGTTCCCCGAACAAATGATTTGGAGTTAATGGTTCTGGTCATTAATGTTGTCACTCACATAAGTGAGTGGTCTATTGTTAATGATGTTCTCAATCTCAGCCAGGAGAGTGAGTAACCCAAATAAGGTATCTGTTTTTTGCCAATTGCTTTCTTCAAGCAATTCTTTACTGTCTGTATATTCCTCTCCCAGATAGAACCATACCAAGGAGAGGCAACGGAATATACTTCCACTTTATGTTTGTATTTTGTATATATAATTGTGTGATTTATTGCTTAACAAGTCGTGGATACTTGTTCACCAGCTTTGAAATATGTAGCATTGTCAGTCCAAACTGTCTGGTACTGAATGTCGTGCACAGAATCTCTTAAACAGACAACAAAAGATTCTGCTGTTAGGTCCTCCACACATCCAAATAAACAGCTCGTGAGGCTGCACATGTAACAGTACAATGTACATTTTTTGTTCAGTGTCACCCCACCCCTACAGTCATGCTCCTGTATAGTCAATGCCTACAGTCTCAAAGGGTCTGTTGAGAGTAACTCTCTCCTCTGGCAAAGCAGGAGGATTTGGTTTCCTATAGGGCCTAGCATGAATACGCCTACATGTAACACACTCACTCAGGACTGTTTTAACAGTGATCCTTCCCTTGGGTATCCAATAAGTTTTCTTAATGTAGTTAGTGTCTGTGGTACCCCATATGATATACATCATTGTGTGTTTTCCTGATTATTAATGTTGTCAAATAGCTAAATCTAGGTAAAAGGATTGGATTTTGCTTTTGTATGGACAGTTTTGATTTGTCTAATCTCCCTTTACACCTTAGAAGCCTTCCTCATCCTGAACAAGTTTAGATCCACAACTACTGATGGTACAGGTTCTTTTGTTTGTTTCCCATTAGTTAAGAATTCTACTCTTATTGTACTCTTTTTGTTGGGCTTGGCCTATCCAGTATTGGGTTGCAACCTCTGTATAATTATGATTATTTTTATTTAGCTGTTTGTTTTGTAGCTAAACAGTTGTGCAAACCTCAAACAGTAGGCTGTCACCCTAACAAGTTTGTTGAAATCAGATACTTTTCATAATATGATTGGTTCAAACCTTTTCATTTGAAAAGATTAAATTTAATGTCAAGTTAACTTGTTCCACAGCCATTGGTCTGTATTACAGAGCCACTTAGGTCCCATAAACCAAGTTTTGTTTGACTTCAACAACTTGTAGGATAACCTCTGGTCAGAAAGTCTGCTGGATTCTGTTTGTTGGAACATAGTGAAAGTTTACTTGTAGGCTTCATTAGCGTCAGCTATTTCTTTTAGCCTATTTCTTACAAAGATATTCTTACTATTAATGCTATCATTCCGTATCCATGCAAGACAAATCTGACTGTCAAGCCAGACGTGGATATTAGTTATGAACACATCATAGTAAGCATCCTTAAGCAATGAAATGGTTTTAATGGCTAATGTAGCAGCCAATAGTTCCAATTGAGGTATGGTTCGGGTAGGTTTGAGAGGTGCAACTTTCCCTTTTGCATAATTAGATGACTTTCTGTAGGGCTTACAAGATACGCACAGCACCCATAAGCTTGTGTGCTTGCATCAGCAAACACATGAAGCCTCTGGGGCTTATCCCTAAACCCACAGCACCTTTGAATTTTAATGTTCTGCCTTTTGTTAAATCAGTAGCTAACTTCTTCCAAGATTTTGATTTCATTGTTATTGGATCATCCCACCCACATTTGTCCTCCAAATTTCTTGGAGGAGAATCTTTGATTTTATTGTTGAAGGCAGGAATAGACCCATAGGATCAAAATTTTGGAAGCCTCTGATAATATTTGTCTTTTAGTATTTGCTTCCTCATCAAGTTTAAAACCTTTGTAAGATTGAATCATGACTGTTAGAAGTTGCATCCAAATACCAGTTCATACCTAAAGTTTTAACTCTGTCTGATGGCTCAGTAAGACCATTATTATCTTTTAAAATCCTTTTGTTTAAATCCTCATTATTTGAAATCCACTCTCTAAGTTCAAAGTTACCTTGTTGCATAATGTTTTGAGAGTGTTCATAGACTTCAGATAATTCAGATTTTGTTGTCGTTGAGCCTATTAGATTGTCTACGTAAAAATGTTCCTTAAGGAAGTTCAATGTTAGAGAGTTATTAACTGGTTAAATGATGTTTAATTGTCAATGCTAATAGGCTAGGTGAGCAATTGGCTCCAAACAACACAACATTAAATCTATAGGTTATGAACCCTTTATTCAAATCAAATGGATCCTTGAACCATAAGAACCTAAGTGGTCTTATCATATCATTTTAAGATTTATTCTCAAAAATGCCTTCGAAATGTCACTTTGTACAGCATATTTGTCTAACCTGAACCTCAGTAAGATCTTCACAAGGTCAGAAATGAGATTAGGACCCTCAATCAAGCAATCATTCAAACTGTGTTTATCACTGTCTTTGAGGCTACAATTATATACTACTCTGAGTTTTGTTGTTGGGGCATCTTGTCGATAAACCCCCTGTGGGTTAAATAATGACAACCATCTTTTTAAAAAGGGTTATCTGTTACTTCTTCAATGAAGCCTTTCTGTAGCTGTTCTTTGAAGACATCATTATATATTTTTACATTATTTTCTTGTTTGAGTTTTTTCATTACTTTTATAAATGTCCTTTAGCTACTTTGAGATTTCTCTTAAAGTTGGACAATTTATTTTCCAAGGTAACTCAATAAAATAACTATTGTCTTTACACTGAATGGTGTCTTCAAATCTTTCTACCATTAACTGATCTTCTGAAGTTTGATGTGTGTCATGTATACCCACAGATTCTAGCAACCATAAAGTTTGAATTGCCTCATCCAAAGTTTCATTTGATAATGATGAATTAATGTTCTCAGTTGAGATAATTTATTCAAAGTGTTGCTATTCTTACAGGTGTTATGTAGGACTGAGTTGAGGCACATAGTATTTGTTGGTCATGCACTGTTTTGGTTTAGGTCTAGGTTGTATTCTGATGTCACCCAAAGGGGCTATCCCTGATGGAGTCTGAATAGCTATACCATTACCTATCTCTACTATGCCCTTATGAATAAGATTAATATAATCTGCCCCTATTAGCATTTCAATGTTAGCTATTGTGTTGTTAGTGATATGTCTATCAGCTATTTTGTAGTGTTTTTTCAAATGATTTATGGTTTGTTCTAGTTTGGGTATAACCAGTTTGTTTTGTCCTACTTTAGAAATAATAACTGCTTCAATTTTCTTGAATTTACTTTCTAAATGTAGTTCCAGGTCAATTGTCTTATAGCTATTTTTGTCCGAGTTATCCTTAACAAAGGACGCAATATTGAGGTTTTGTTCATTCGGGTTTGGTGTCAAACCCAATTATTAACTACATTTTTTGAAACAAATGTTTGTTGAGAACAACAGTCTATAAGACATCTCACTGGAGTGGTACTACCCTCACTATTCACTAAGTCCAAAGTAATAGTTGGTAAAAGAATCTCAGTGTTTCTGTTACATTGTTTGAACAAACAGAATGTCCCATGAAAGTGGCATTTTCTTGATTACCTTTTTTGGGGGAGGTATCTTTTGAGTTTGAGTACTATTATTTGGACACTTTGGTGAATCACACATTGATGAGACATGTCGTAAACTTTACAAAACTTACACTTGAATCTTAACCTAGATTTACAATCTTTCTTATAATGTCCCTGGCCAGTACACTTTTTACACAGGTTCAACTGTTCACATCTTTTAGCCCTTTGGTTAAAATCTGAATATTTGTCACACCCAGTACTACTGTGTTCATTACTTGCACAAAATTTGCAATAGTGTGTAAGTTGAGGCAGCAGTTACATTAAAGTTCTGTAATGTAGGTGTTCGTGTTTTGTAGTTGGTCACATTTGATTCTACAGTATCAAGTTTTGTCTGTTTGGCTGTAGCTAGTTGGTCTCTGGGAACAGTCTTTGGTTTATCCATAGTCTGGGTCTTATGTGTTGGAAAATCTCTCAAGTTGTAATTAGTTAGGATATTGGGGAAGTGTTGTCTTATTTGTGCTAAATTAGGATAATTTTCTCCCGTCTTTAGAATTAAATTATCTTTAACCCTCGAAGAAGGCACCTAAGTACTATGCTTTGTATAAGCCAAGATGAAGTTTAATATCTATCTCATTGCTAACCAGTTGTCCTATAATAGCTTCTAATTTTGTATAAAAATTTTCCATATCACTATGGTTATCTTTATGGGTGCAAATTCAAAATTTGTTGAGATAATTCATATTAATCACATCTTTATTAACGTAATTACGTTTTAAAAGATCAATAGCTACTTCATATGAATCCCCTACGGCTGGTAAATAGGCTATCAGGTTATAGGCTGGGCCTTTAAGAGAACTAGTTAAGTAACTAACTTTTCAACAGTTGAAATATAAGGTTTATTACCTATTAAATTCTCAAATTTGTCAATGAAAGATGGGAATTGTACCGTGTCCCCTTCAAATGTTGGTATTTGCAAAATGGGTAACTGAGCCCTCAATTCTTGTGACTCAGGATTTTGCATGCCACTTAAATTTTGTTGAAGGTTAGCCCTACTTTGATTAAAATCAGAATTAGGTTTTTTTGGTGTTAAGTCAGTCAACCGAGACCGTAGTTCCCTTATTTGCTGTTCAATTGAGCTTACCTGATCATCATCATCAGCGTAAAGGTCTATCAATTGTTCTTCAGCCATTTCGGATTCAACTAACTCTGAAATACTCTCATTAATGGCTATTATTTCCTTCTTTTTAATTTCTAATTTAATAATTACACTCTCTATATTTTTCTTACCTGGTTGTGTAATATTGTTTAAAAGTGTTCACAGCCTTTGTAACAGCTCCCAACTTTGCCCCCCTTTTCTTTTTTAACTTTTTCAATTCTGCACTGTCCATGTCTAAGTCAAAATTGTTTAACTGGGGATCGTAATAAAATAGAGGACAAGAAGAAATTACCAGAGAAGAGAGAGCACAGACAAAACAGTCAAGTTCAAATTTGGTTTAATCCCCCCCAAGTACTTGTGTGTCACTCAGGTCTAAGCTTATAAGAGAATGAGACTCCTTTAATGTAATGTTTCCTAGTTAGGCCCTAGGTTGTAGACCTAATTAGGCTTGCTCAGGTTAGGCTTAGGCTAGACTATTTAGCCTAATTCTGCAATTTTTGTTAAGTAAGCTTAAGGTTTGTAAATTCCCACACACGGACACAATGCGAAAAATGCTCTGTATGAATTGGTCCACAATTAACCCACCCCTTATACTCCAGTCTAACTATAGAGTAGATCAAGTCTAGCCTAGAGGGGTCAGCCTAGAGATTCCGGAAATGGTCCAGAGCGGGCAGATAAATTGAGGTCCACAGTAGGATTCCTCACAAGAATTAGGTTAGGGCAATCTACCTTCACCTTTGTTAAGCTATGAGTTGATGCTGGGTCTTAGGCCACAATGTAGGCCTAACTTGTCTGACCCAGCTTAATTTAATGAGATTAACTTTGGTGTAAAAACTCAATTAGTCACTTACTTTTTGTTATCGGAGTGTCTCCCTTCTCCGGTTATGTTTTCGAGAGCGCACTTTGCTGGTACGTCCTCTCGCCCCGTTCGTCGTTTTCGTTCCCCCTTTGTTCTCCTTTTGTTCTCCTTTTGTTCTCCTCTTCGCGGGGCTTCTTGTACCAGCGTTGTCTTGGTTTATTCCTCGGTTGGTTGAGCGGTAATGTATCTCCACTACCGAGCACGCTCCTCCCACACAGTATATAAATACTAGTGTGGAGAATAACCTGGTGAGCAACCATTGGTTTCATCCACCAGTTATTGACATAAAAGGAATTTAATGATTGTTAGATTAACTACCTACCTACTCAGTGAACCATTTTCGTTACCTCCCAACTACCCACTCATCAGTTTTCCATAGGTACTGATTCTACAAGCCTATAAATTTGACTTAGTACATCGGTCAGGCAAACTTCTAGGTACGGCTGATGCTCTAAGTAGGTTGCCTTTAGAAAATCCAAATGAATGCGTACCTATACCTACAGAATGGGTTCACTTGGAGTTTTTGTACTCCACTCTAGTAACTGCAGTACAGATAGAACAGTGAAAAAAAATCAGACCCTATTCTGTCTAGGGTCATCCATTACTGCTTAGTTGGTTGGCCTAGTCAGTAGCGGATTATAATGGGGGCAAAGGGAGCATTTGCCCCCGGCCCCAAGATGCTGACCGACCCCAAGAAACTATGTAAACGCTATAATCTACCGTTGAAATAATTAGTCGACCGTGAGGAAGAAAAAAAAATTCTAGATTCCGCTTCTACAAAACCTAGTTTAGTATCTCATTTATGTGAACAAAGTATACATTTTCTGTAATCACATCTTTGTTTCGTTTTCTGTTGATCGATCCCAGTCAGCTGATCACATCACTCATGTATGATGTATCAGGTAAAGAATTGTTTTTTTCTAGTGACACCGGCCCGAAAATACTCAGTCCCCCGGCCCTAACAATGCTTAATCCGGCCCTGGGCTTAGTAAGGTTGAGAGTGAATTACAGACTTTTTATCAACGTCAGTCGGGACTCTCAATCCAAAATGGCTCTCTTATGGGCCACAGTGTGATAATTCCGAATGAAGGCAGGTTGAATTTAGTAAAGGAACTTCACGCTGAACACATGGGTGCAACGAAAATGAAAGAGCTGGCGAGAGCTTATTTTTGGTGGCTCGGTTTAAATGGAGAATTCGAATCATTGGTTCGTTCCTATCAAAACTGTCTAGAGAACAGAGATCTCCTGTTATTTATTTATTTGTTGGGTTCAAAATCCCAGCTGAGCCGTGAACGGCTAAGTTCTAAAGGGCCAGTTCAACCTACAGCCCAAGTTAAGCTAAAATTAAAAACTTACGGACTTGAGGTCCTATTAGGTCCTACCTCAGGGTTGCTGACTCGATGTGGGCCTACCTTAGGCCTCAGTTGCATGAATTTAAGATAAAAACAAAAGGGGCACTATTTATGGTCTTCTTTCTCAACCTTACAACAACACAACCTGCACTATTGCACGATGCAACAATCTTGTATCTAAACAACCAAACTGAATTGCAAGAGAGCTCTCTATAAGACCACACCCTGTAAGTACGGCATTCCACAAACGAGTAGAAAAGACGCGCAGCGCCCCAAAATGATGCCACAAGAGCCCAAAAATGCTAGCTCTAAATTAAGTGAATTTTTCACTAACCTTACAATTATGAGATGGATATATATACACCTTAACTTAATATATACAAGCAATGCTGCATCAATCAGCTTAGTCATCATATCGCCTTGGGACAACAATGGTTCTTCCTCTTCTAGATTTTCTAACATCTCCCAAGGAAAAGTCCACTTCATCCGTGGGAATGGCCTACTATACCTTGGCATAGGATCCATGTTGACTATGCAGGTCCTATAAATAATATTTATTTCCTAGTCATTGTGGACGCCTACTCTAAGTGGGTGGAAATTTTTCCAACCACTTCCACGACTTCGGGTGTTACTATTCGCTTACTCCGTTCGTGTTTCGCTCGATGGGGTTTACCCGTAGTTCTGGTTTCCGACAATGGTACTTGTTTTACCAGTGAGGAATTTCGTTCTTTTGTCCACCTAAATGGCATTAGACATATCTGGTCTAGTGTTTTTCACCCGTCTACTAACGGTCTCGCGGAAAACATGGTCCGTACTTTCAAGTCGGTCTTGCGTCATTCTCATGGGGAGGAAATGCAAGTGGTGTTGGATAATTTTTTGTTTAAATATCGACTAACACCTCTCACAACGACGGGGTATCTCCTTCTAAACTCATGATTGGCCTGGAAATTCGTCGTTTTCGATCTGCTACGTCCAAACGAAACGTTACAACAACGAGTTTTACGCCATCAGCAGGGCCGCCGAGAGGGCCAGGAAGCCGGGTTAAATCCCCGAGGCCCGGACCTCTAGGGGGCCCGGAAAGGAGGGGGATAAAATCTAGAAACATTAATAAAGCAATTGATTAAATAACAGAGGAAATATAATTAATGAACATACATTTTAGAGAGATTATCATACTGTATGTTTTGAATAGTGACTTGGACATATAATCAGTTTGCTTGTTATGTACACAAAAAATATTCATATAATAATACTGAGTAAACAGGGGGGCCCATATACCAATCCTTCCCCGGGGGCCGGGGCAGCTCTCGCCGGCCCTGGCCATCAGGAAAAACAGAAGTTGTATCATGACACTGAAACAAGGAGAGTTATAGAAGCGCAACCTAATGATCTAGTTATGATTCGCAACTATGGGGCTGGACCAAAATGGATTCCTACAACGGTGCAGGAGAAAACGGGCCCTGTTTCCTTCAAGTGCTAACTAGAAGATGGTCGTTCTATTAAACGCCACCAGGACTAGATATGGGAACGTGAATTGCAGGATGACCAGCGTTTTCCGGAAAGGAGACCCGATCCTCCTGAAAATAGTTCATTTCGCGCACCTATGCAGATTGCACCTATTCCTACTACATCAACCCCGCTCCGCAGGTCGTCTAGGGTCTCTCACCCCCGTGACAGACTCAACTTGTTGGGGAGGAGAGGTGACGTGTGTGTGTGTGTGTGTGTGTGTGTGTGTAGTCTAAAAGTCACTAAAAAAAAGCTGAATGGTAACACAAAAAGATAAACAGCGGAACGCGGTCTGTTTGGTCAATGAGCTGACTAAACCAGCATGTTTTTGTATCCGACTGAATCGTTGGTGCTAAATTTAATTTGGTGATGTTTCTAAAGTGGCTAAGGAAAGCAGTTGAAGTTGTCTAATTATTATATCGGTTAAGGTAATGTCTATACCTTCTAAATTAGTAAAGTTAGAAAACTAAGTAGGTTATTGTGGGACGCTGGCACGGTGACCATATTGTCTATTTAATAACCTAATACCCAGAGCTGGGCAGTATTTAAATACATTTGTATTTAAATACATTTGTGTATTTGGAACTGTATTTATAAATACATTGTTTTTCATGTATTTAAATATAGTATTTAAATACAATGTATTTAAATACTCAAAATATAAAAATGTAAATACTTTTACTGGTTTAATACGTTCTGTACTAGCACAGTACGACGCGTCGACAGTGTAGTACAGCATGGTTCATGTTTCAACGTGTCAGTTCAATCAGTTGTGTGCCACTCTTAGTCGAAAGCGGTTGATTTCTTTATCGTGTGCGTGCCATGGCTTCAACAAGCAAATCCGGTGAATCAAACAGTGATATATCTGCAGATAACAATTTAGTGCACCCTCTGTTTGATGGAAAATACTTTAAAATTAAATCTAAAGACGGTAATAAGGTAAAGTGCACCTGCTTGCTGTGTAAACACGAAGTCTCTGCTGCAAGTAATGCTACAACGAATCTGTACACTCATCTGAAGGTAAGTGTTTTTTTAGACAAAAAAATATCTTGAAATTGACCGAATAATCGTACAAAACGGCTCTGCCTTAAGTGGGCCTGTGTAACTAACTCGTTGCAATCAATCCAATTTGCGATGAAAAAGCTTTTAAAATCGTCTGATCTATCGAGTGGTGTATTTATTTCGAAATTCACCGTGTCCCCTAAAGTAGAAATTTATCAAAAATTGATATCAATGATTATAATTATTGATTCATTAATTAAATTGATTCATTAAAACTTTTGAAAGATTGGTTTTGATCCGCAGCAACCGTGAAATAAAAGAGAATTCGTAAGGTGCCTTATGTTTATGTTTACGTTTATGTCTCATCTACTCATTAATTGTTACTCATTTTGCAATGATATAATGAGTATAATATGTCACTGGTTGAACATCGTAAGTTCTAAGTTCTTTTGTTTTTTTGTTCTAAAAAGGGAAATATATAATCGGAAATTAGATTGTACTATTTCTTTATCCTTTATCAAGCATTTTATATTGTTGTTACTCATGAATTAGTGAATGCATATGTTAAAATTTGTATGTATTTAAAATGTATTTACAAATGTATTTAAATACAATTGATGTATTTTGTATTTAGTATCTAAATACATTCGTAAAGTGTATTTAGTATTTAAATACATTTCTCCCATGTATTTAGTATTTAAATACATTCAATGTATTTATTGCCCAGCTCTGCTAATACCTAACGGGGTCTAACACCCCACGTTATTACAAGTTGGTTCTTGTGATAGTCCGTGAGCCAGACCCCAAATTTTGGCTAATCAGTACCACTAAGGCGAACCAAATGAAACCATGCTCTTTGGAAAGTTTATAATCTGTAGTTTCCAAATATGCTTGCTGGACATCTGTATCTGATAGCGTTTTAGTGTAAATCTTCTTCAACCATACGACAGCTGCCTCGGGCCCCGGGGAAAAATTGGTATATAGGCCTCCCTGTTTACTCAGTATTTTATTTTCATTGTTTTTTGTGTACATAACAAGCAAACTGATTATATGTCCAAGTCACTATTCAAAACATACAGTACGAATAAACAACTCGGAGGAAAATGACCATTTTATTTTTTAAATCAATTATATTAATTCTATCACCATACAATTTACAAATGCAGTACCAGTCCATGCAGGCAAGACAATTGTTTACTGCAAGATTTTCATAATTAGAAGTGTACTTTCTTTGCCTTCTCTCTAGCAAAGTAATAAATGATTCTGATGAAATTTAAAGTACGGGCTAACTGGCTTTCAATTACAGTGGTTCCCAGATCTGTCAGTCGGTCTTGGACATTGGTGGACCGCAAATATTATTTATCTGCTTCAGTTTGACTATGATAATCTCTCTAAAATGTAGGTTCATTAATTATATTTCCTCTGTTATTTAATCAATTGCTTTATTAATATTTTTAGATTTTGTTCCCCCTCTTTCCGGGTGTTTTTTTTTTTATTTTATTGGGTTCAGAATCCCAGCAGAGCCCTGAACGGCCAAGCTGTGAAGGGCCGCTTCGACCTACAGCCCAAGTTAAGCTAGACTAAAACTTACGGACTTGGAGGTCCTATTAGGTCCTACTTCAGGGTTGCTGACTCGATGTGGGTCTACCTTAGGCCTCAGTTGCATAAAATTAAGATAAAAAAACAAAAGGGGCGCTATTTGTGGTCTTCTTCTAAACCTTGTAACAACAACAACCTGCACGATGCAACAATCTTGTATCCAAACAACCAAAGTGAATTGCAAGAGAGCTTTCTATAAGACCATGCCCTGTAAGTGTCACATTCACAAACGAGTAGAAAGGACGCGCCAGTGCCCAAACAATAATGCCACAAGAGCTCAAAAATGCTAGCTCTAAATTGAGTGAATTTTTCACTAACCTTACAATTATGAGATGGATATATATAGTTATACTGCATCAATCAGCTTAGTCATCATATTGCCTTGGGACAACAATGGTTCTTCCTCTTTTGTATCCTTTAATCTGTATTTCCTCGTTGTTACCATATCTAATAAGCTGAAATTTTTATTCACTAGACTTTATACTGCTGTCTTCAGCCCATTTGAATAATGTATCAATGTCACTTTGTAATTTTTCTATCATATTCATTTCGTATTTCCTTACACATTTTGTGTAGTCTACGAAATACGACATAACACTAGCTTTAGTATTTACATTATATATGCAATCACTATGAACAGTGAAGGAGTTAATGATATACTATGGGGAGCAAAGTTAATAACCTGAGACTTCCAAGTTAACTCCATTTGCTAATATCTTTTTTTTTTTTTTTTTTTTTTTAAATCAAAGTTAAATATATAGGTCGTTCCAGGTCTCCAGTAATTCCTATTTCATTAAGCTTGTGTTATCACCATCCTATGATCACATTTTTTTAAAGGTTTCAACAAAGTCAGTATATCAGGTCATCCCATAAGTAATGTTTTTTAGATCGGAATTTGAAGGACAAAAAAAAAACGACTGAAACTTTTTAATCTAGTATATATTTTCCATCGGAATCAATGACACTCTGCCAACGTCCTACAAGCTTTTCAATGCCATGTTTATAAAATTCAGGCGGTTTTGAGGCAAAAAACGTACAAAGACGTGTGCAGGTCATCTAAAGAAGTATACTGTTTCTCGTCAAGATAGTTTTGCAGACTCCTGAAGAGATGATAATCTGAAGGCGCAAGGTCTGGAGGATGTGGAAGTTTTTCCCACCCAAGCTCCTAAATTTTTGCAGAAGTGATCCGAGCGGTATGAGGACGTGCGTTTTCGTGGTGGAACACGATTCCTTTCCAATTAACCAAAGGTGGTCTCTCTTCTTTTAGTGCAGTGTTCAATCGATCCAGTTGTTGACAGTAGACTTGAGCGGTGATTGTTTGGTTGTGTGGTAAGGTTTCAAAGTGTATTAGCCAGTGGCGGCTCGTCGGTAGACACTGCGGAACTGCAGCACCCCTAAATTTTTTATTTACAATTGAAATAATCAAGAACAATATAAGGATGAGCTCACTGAATAACTTTTTCAATAACTTTTGAAACTTTTATTCATTGCTCAATGCTCATCCTTTTATTTCAGTAATTATTTCAACCCATTCTTAGAGACAGCACCCCTAGAATTTTTAGTCACGAGCCGCCACTGTGTATTACACCACCTTTATCCCACCAAACACTAAGCAACACCTTCCGAGGGTGAAGACTTGGTTTTGGCTGTGGTGTCGCTGGTTCTCCGGCACAAACCCACTGTCGACGGCGCTTAACATTCTGGTACAGTATCCACTTTTCATCACGTCACTAAACGGTGTAAAAATGGATCTTGGATTCACGGGAATGAAGAGCTGTGCTAATGTTTACCCGCACCCTCATATTGTCGACCGACAATTCATGTGGCACCCATTTTCCTAACTTAGGCACTTTCCCGAGTTGTTGCAAATGTTGATGGATGGTGGACGGGGATGAATTGAGTTTCTGGGCCAATTCTTCGACAGTTGTTGAACAGTCTTCTTCAAGTGCGGCTAACAGCAGGTCATCATCAAACTCAGCAGGGCGTCCAGAGCGTGCTGCATCTGTCAAACAGCAGTCACCATTCCTAAACTTTTGAAACCATCTTTGACATTTCCTCACATGCAGAATATCGTTGCCATAAACGTCCTGATGTTTCGCGTTGCTTTAGTAGCACTATTCCCTTTTTTGAACTCGTAAAGCATTATATGCCTGATATGCTCTTCTGATACCGCCATGTTTATGAGGGGTTCACATAAAACAAAACACACGTCTTCACTGGTCAAGGTCTGTAAAGTATGTAGCGAAACACGATAGATCTCCTCTTAGATATAACCTTCGGAAAAATTATGCTTAAACCGAGTTGGACTAGTTTAAACTTAATCTATCGTAAAAAACATTACTTATGGGATGACCTGATATATTACATCCAGTAATGTGATGGTTTAGTTTTTAGGGGGAATGGGGGTTCGTATTTCTTTAACTTTTTTTTTTTTGCAAAATAAATAAATAAAACCCTCAAAATATTTTTTTAGGTTGCTCCAAGGTAATTCTTATTTAAAAAAAAAAATTAACTATTACTGTTGAATATACAGGTTTTCCAAAAAATAATGGTGCAAAAATAGTGGTAATTTTTTTTTATTAATCAATATATATTTAGTATGTATGATTATCATTTTCAAACTGTTCAAATTTAAAACATTCATAAATTAACCATCATTTGTCATATTGTATTCAACGCTCGAACTTCATTAAAGTACAGGGTGGGGCACGGGAACCAAGTGTTTTTGGAATAATCAGGAAAATGATATTTATTTTTGTAAAGAAAATATATTGGTAGAACAACATTCGTAAGAACATAGCATTTCATGTCATAATAATCATGTACCGAAAATTATATCTGGCATATGATGTCCTTGGCCGTCGACGCATTGTTGAAGGCGTTTACGAAAATTGGCCTCCACTCTTCCCAGCAGGTCTCTGTGATTTGGATGATTTGTTGACGGATCGCTTCCTTCAATGCATCTAATGTACGGGGCTTGTCCTCGTAGACACGTGACTTGAGGTACCCCCATAGAAAGAAGTCACATGTGGACAAGTCAGGGGACCGAGGGGGCCATGCAATGTCACCAAATCTCGAAATGAGATGGTTGGGAAACAGGGGACGAAGAACAGCCATTGACGCTCTGGCGGTGTGTGGCGTGGCCCCATCTTGCTGAAACCACAAATGTCGACGAGCAATACGCCTTCTTCGTAACTCAGGGATGAAAAAGGTGTTCACCATCTCAATGTAACGCCCAGATGTTATGGTAACGGTAACCCCATTTTGTTCGAAGAAATAGGGACCGATGACGCCAAACTTTCCCACCGCGCACCAAACTGTAACCTTAGGGCTATGCAGCGGTTTTTCATGGAGTTGTCGCGGATTTTCAGCAGCCCAATACCGACAGTTTGATTGTTGACGGCCCCATTAAGGTGGAAATGGGCTTCATCACTCATTACCACCATCATGTTTTCATTCTGCTCATAAAGTGCAAGCATTTCCTGTGCAAAATTCAGTCGTTGGGGGCAATCGTTTACATTCAATTCCTGCACCATCGCTAACTTGTATGGGTGAAAATGTAATTCTTCATGCAAAATCCGTCTAACAGTACGATTGCTGATTCCGAGTGCAGCTGAATGTCTCCGAGCAGAGCGGCCTGGGCTTTGCAACATCGCTTGTCTGACCCTTTCAACGTTCTCTGGAGTACGCACAGTGCGTTGCGGCCCCTTCGGTTTTGTTTTCATTATTGAGCCTCCTGTTCGAAGATTGTTAACCCAACGTAAGATTGTGTCACGAGCGGGAACAGAGTCATTTCGATGAATGTTGAATCTGCGGCGAAACGCACGCTGAACTGCTGTCACTGACTCGCCACTCCTAACAAAATGATCATACGCGAACATGCGGTGTTCTAACGTCTACTGCTCCATGATGGCACCTGAAAGATAAAGGTGAGTGTTAGTTAAAGTTAAATGCTATGAACCCAGGAATGGAATGCTACCTACCGCACGCCCCTCCCATTCCTAATGGCCGATTACTAGCTATTCAAAAAACACTTGATTCCCGTGCCCCACCCTGTATTAGCAACATGCTCTTGTGGAATGGATCCGGTGACCTCCGGTCCTTTGACGGAGTTCTGCCAGGTACTTGGGTTTGTCACGATACAGGAGTATTTTAACATACCCTCACTGATAAAAATTCAAACAGGTTAAAAGAGGCAATCGAGGTGGCCATGCTATCGGTCCACCATCACATCCTATCCAGCGCTCAAGGTTGCGAACAACGGCAATGGGAAGTCACCCATATTGTTGAAAGATTACATTTCTCATGTCAACTCCAGTAGCCTTTAGTTGGGGAAGATGAAACGTCTGCAGTATATATTAAGGTAACTCGCCCCAGTCACGGTATAATCGTCCAACAAAAATGAATTGATTATGCAGTTACGTGACATAACACGCCACACTATCATTTCGTGAATCCCGTTCATGTTGATGCGTTTCAGGGATGGATAGGCCACTTTGATCACCCGACTTTGACCCCTTTGGACTTTTATCTATGGGATTATATTAAAACACTTGTGTATTATGACAAACCCAGGTATCTGACAGAACTCCGTCAAAGAATCTGAAGTTATTGAATCCATTCCACAAGAGGATCTTCCTAATACTCTACTGCAGTTTGAACGTCGAATACACACTGTAAGAAATAATGGTCATCATGTGGAAGTGTAAATTTGAACAGTTTGGAAATGTAAACAACCATATATACTGTATTGTATGTATATTAATAAGAAAATATGACGAATTATTTTCCAATCATTGATTCTCCGACACCCTGTACTTTAATTACCTCGTACTAATAAAACGAATTGGTACTTTGCTGACTGTAAAATACTAGGTGCATGAATTACTGTTGCCTATCTGTTTTTACACAAAACGGCGCATGGCTCAATTAACACAGAAAAAGTAAAACTATTTTTCTTACCTAATCAAATATAATAAGCTAAATATGACCCACCCCACACAAAATTACACTTAATAGGTCAAATCAGTACGCTAAGTTATAACCTAATTTAATACAACTTTCAAGATCTTCACTAGGGTTGCCAAGTGTCCGGTTTTGAACGGACAGTCTGGTATTTGGGTTCTCTGTCCGGTTAAAAAAATCAAATAATAACGGACACGTAAAAGTAAACCACGTCTTTGTCTTTGCTTTTTTATTTTTGTCTTAATAGGTGTAGCTTTAATAGATAGTCTGCTTTTTTTGGTTATCCATAATTTATTGTTTTTAAAGTCAATAATTATTTTACACATTTTTCTATTGCGATCTGATAAAGAATTGGATAGTTTCACATCGCTGTATTGGATGGAATTTTGTACATGTTATGTAATTTTGTTCGAATAAAAGTTAAATGCGGATAAAGTTGATTTCTTTTCATTAATACCTAAATGTTTTCAATGTTATTTGTAAATCGGTTGCAATATTATTTTCCGGTTAAAGTGTTATTTATCCATATAATTAACCGATTTTATAAAGCATCTAATGAACCGATTTGCGAGTAATGAAGAAAATACATTTTTACTTTTTACACCCTACACCCACGACTGCTAGTGTTCGATATTTTTGTGGAGGACATCTGGCAACCCTAATCTTCACATACCTATTTTAACTCCCAAATGTTTATATTCCTCACCCGTTATAAACTATAGCTATAACAAGAGCTGGAAATTAACTCGTAACTTATAATAGAGTTATTGTAATGGGCTACTTTTTCAGCAACTTTGTGAATAACAGAGTTACTCTCGAAACAGAGTATCTAATAGCTTAACTTAGTTTACGCTGTTACACTAGTTTGAGTGAGTCGGGCCGGCCCCGGGCAGAGCTGGGCACTTGCGTTTTTTGCGGTACTGCGGTACTACTACCGCACTACCAAACCGGTACCGCATAACGCAGTACCGCAAAGGATCGCTGAAAGTACAGCAGTACCGCTACCGCATTCAAATTTCCCGCGGTACTTTCCGCGGTACCGACCAACACGGTAGTACCGCAGTACCGCAAAAAAAAAAACGCAAGTGCCCAGCTCTGCAGGCTGAGTGAGTAGTTTCACCTACCTGACTCTAATTCTTCTCGCTCTTTTTAGCACCTAGCCAAAAACCTCTAAAACAACAACACTTCTTTCCCTCGTCTTTTTCCATTATGACGGCTCACTTGCCGTCTCTTCTTTAATAAAACTGAACTCTTCGATACAAACTTTCTCACCTCCAACTCAACCCTGTACGACTCCGGCGAGATTCCTCCATCTCCTCCCCCCTTTGACTTAATTATGTCTGAAACAGTGAAATTAGAATCTCTCCCAAAGATGTTTTTTCCGCCCTATCTAGGCTCAACTCTGGGAAGATGTACGGTCCTGATGGGTCCCTCCTCCTGTTCTCAAGAATTGTGCTTCTGTGCTGGCACCCTACCTAGGTAAACACACTCGTTTTTGTCTTTCATCCGGTACTTTTCCTACCTGCTGAAAGTTCGCTCACATTCGGCCTGTCCCAAAGGGTGACCGCTCTCAACCCTCCGACTATCGTCAATTGTCTTGTTTTTTCGCCTTTCTAAAGTTTTTCAATCTATCCTTAATAGGAAGATTATTAAACACACACTACTAAAAATCTTTTCAAATCGCCAATATGGGTTCTGCAAGAGACACACTAATGGCGATCTTGCATATCTCTGACTCCTGGTCATCCTTCTATCGGGATTTCGGCGAAACCTTTGATATTGCGCTAGACATATCAAAAGCTTTTGAGAGAGTCGAGCACAAATCCCTAATTTCCAAACTGCTCTCCTTCGGTTTCTATCTTCCTATCTGTGCATTTACCTCTGATTTCCTTTATGGCCGATTTATAGCTGCGGTTGTAGATGGTCACTGTTCTTCTCCTAACGAAATTAATAATCCTAACGCCGATTAATAGTGGTGTTCCTCAGGTCCCTTACCTGTCACCCGGTCTTTTCCTGTTGTTCATCAATGATCTATTAAGTTGCACTTCCTGTCACATCCACTTCTATGCCGATAATTAATTAATTCCATCCTTCATTTCTCCACCCACTTCAGTGTCCCTCTCAACAGTCACTTCATGCTTCGTGTGAGACGGCTATGGCGCTCCTAACCTTTGATCTTTCAACTTCTCTGATTGGGGAAGAGAAAACTTTGTGACTTTCAATGCCTCAAAAAAACAGTTCCTTCATCCGTCTGCTCGTCACAATCTTCCACACGAGTATCCCCTTACCTTCAACAATACACACACCAATCCTTCCTCTTCTTTTCACATTCTTGGCTTTTCCTTTTCTCGTGATCTTTATTGGGAAGATCACATACAGTCACTCTCAAAAACGTCTTCTCAGGGGTTAGGTGTACTGTACCAACCCCGCAGCGTCTTCACCCCGACTCAGTTGCTGTCTCTGTACAGGAGTCTTATCCGCCCCTGTATGGAGTACGCTTCTCGTGAGTCGGGTGGCTCAACCCACGCAGCTCTACTTGACCGGATGGAATCAGTCTTTTTTTCTCTCATCGGTTCCGCGCCTATTACCGACTCTTTAACCCCTCTCTTCGTCGCATTGCCTCGCTCTCTCTTTACTATCGCTATTATAACGGACACTGCTTTTCTGAACTCTCTAACTGCGTGTCTTCTCCTTTCAAGAACTCGCAGTACCAGACTTTCGGTACAGTCTCATCCCTTTTTCCGTCCAACTCTCTTATGCGGAGGTTAATCTGTATTTTCAATCTCGGCTCTCTCCGCTTCTCCTTTTATTGTGGAAGAGGGAGGGCATTTCTGCGGGCAATCGCCCTTAGCCCTTCCTTCCTGCATAAAAATAAAAAATACCTTTAGCTTCAATGTTTCCCACTTTCACACCCATATACGACAGTAAACAGCCGACGATGGAAATGTTATCCGAATGGCGTTTGTTGTGATGCTTATCTGATAGGCCTATACACCCACATTCCGAGTCTAGCTTTCGTTGGTATGCTTCATGCAGCCTTGAGACCCTATACGAAAGAAAGAAGCGACAATGAGATGGAAGTTTTTGACTAGCTAATGTATTACGGGATCAGCTGATCGATGCAAAGGCTCCTGAAATCTGAACATGTATTGATTTTTAATTAGAAAAAATTAGTAGAACCATGAATTGTAAAAATTCACTCGAAAATGATTATGGGTGTCGCGAGTTCCTTTGAGACAATAAGAGAAAATAAGAGTTTGTAAGGAATGTTTCTTTATCAGTTCAAGTAAACTGGAAAAATTGCAATTTACAAATTTCTTTATACCTGATAATAATTTGCTGGTGAATTTCAAGTTTCATATCTCGGTTCACGCTGGTATGCTCTTTGGACTGCTTTAGGGTACTGACGCAATCGGGTCTCATTTGAAAGACTAGGTGCGGAAGTCGGGTATCATTAGACTTCTTTAAGTGTCAGATTAATTGCTCGACATTCTCGCGTGGAGTTCAAACTCTTCCACAAACTCAGAACGAGTACATTTCAGATTTAGGTAGTTTATAAGGTTGGTTAGTTTTCGTTAGATGTGACTATGTTTCAGTGAACAGGATAAAATACATTAAATAGGTATACTCAGATAAGAGTAATTGAGGTACTCTCTGGCGAAGCTCTTGTAAAGTTTGATTATACGAAATAATGATATTTATGTTGAACGCTGAACCCGATACATATATTGAGTTCGTGGCCCCACGAATGGCCTACGGTTACGGAATGTTAAAATCTTCATTAATATTTAGTACCTAAAGATGCAGGTACTCAGTTCAGGACTCACGGAAAAGGAATTGGAGAATATACCCTCAGATATCAAAACAAAACTTTATTATACTCAAACCGATGTATACTAGATTACAGTTTTTTGATAAATAGGATGTAAAAATTATAATATCCGTAATAAAGTAATATAACTAGAAATAAAAGGTAGTACCTTTTCAAAGGGAAATAGAAAAAGGAAAAAAAGAGGATAGCGAGTCACACTTCCAATCCTGTTTGTATATCGTTAAACTTTGTGCCACACTCACCTCAACTCCCCGTTCATTCATTAGTTCCTCCTGCCATCTTTTTAGCGATATTGTTCTAGTTTTCGCACTTACACACTATTATACACCTTTTCCACAATTTTATCATTTATATTGATAGAATTCTAACGGTGTATAATAGTACGTAAGTGTGAGAACTAGTCATACACAGCGTATATGGAAAGGAGGAAATAATGAATAAACGTGGAGTTGAAATAAATGTGGCCCAAAGTTTAAAGTGATACAAACGGGAATGGAAGCTCTTTATGAGAGATCTGTAAAAAGACAGTCTTACCCAATTCACCTTCGAAAATATATCACCCTTTTTTGCTCTTTCCGAGCATCTTCATACAATTAATTTATTTTACACCGATCGAAATTCCTAAATGACATATCTCTACTACGCTTACTTTTGACTGAATTACCATGCCACACAAGCCTGAGTATAGCTACAGTAACAGGTTTACATAGTGCAAATAAATACCGTGTTATCCACCCCTCTCACGCTCTACCAACCTACCTACCCACCACTCTCCTACTCCCACCCTACCTACCCCTCGTGTGCTATACAAAATGAGCAAACTTCCTTTCACATAACGTGTAGTCAGATACAGCTACACTGAATTTACAAGAGCTTCTCATCACGCACGTTTTTAAGCATCTCTTCACAAACACAATCTATGAGGTAAATACTTCGTAGTCATAAAGAAATTGAAGCCCCTGTGATTAGCCAACAACTGCTTTTATCAGCTTGTTCAATTTATATTGAACGAGTACACAGGCATAGGCCCTATTTATTTGCAAAAACTTACTATCTCCACGAGATGGACGTTCATATTTCTTCCTTGACACGAGATGAAAATGGTGGAATTCCTTTCCTCAAAGATCCCCCATGAGAAAGATTTTAGATGGCAATTCTGTAAAAATGATTCAATAAGCATCCTTCTACAGTAACAATAACTGTGGCTTTGTTTCTCTCTCGAATGTATATTTGACAAGTATACTCAACTATTATTTATTTAGAGTAAATTTATTCGTGGACTAAGCTAACCGAAAATAAATTACGATGGTTATTCCATAATTAAAATAGTTCAATACCATAAACTGATACACAATGTCCGCACTTCATGGAATAGCTGTTTTATATACTAGAAAGAATATTAGAACAGGTAAAAGTTACTGTTGCATATGCATTGCTGATCTCGCTTCCAATATCAATGGAATATCTTTAAGAAATTTGTACAACTACAGCAACCCTTTGAAAAGACAACTGTCTAATTTAACAAATGGGAGCAACAGCATCCATCATTATCCCAACAATTAACGTTCTTAAACTGCTTCTTTCAAAGGCTTCAAGCGGTGGTCAGTTAATGATATACAGTATCAACTACTATGGAAGAAATGTACAATAGGGGTCTTAGTGGTTATACACATAACAAAACTACGCGCATTTCAACCTTCTTCGACCCAAGGTGCAAACACAAAATTCATTGAAATGAATAAAAAATCAGTTATATAAACTGGATTACTTTTGAAGCACAAAACCTGGAAAATACTCAAAATCTAAGTAGTTTTGAATCAGATACTTCGACATAAGATAGAAACAATCAAAAAAAATTAATGAGGTTAGATTAGCAAAGGTATGGGATTGCTACGCGAAAGTACAGCATTCAGCTACGGAAGCTCAGTCCACCCCAGAAAAAGAAGACACACAGAACAAAGAACTTAATGATTATGTTAGTTTGTCTCCACTCAAAGATGATAATCCACCGTTATGGTGGAGAAATAAGAAAAATTATTAGATTTTAAGCGAATTAGCTTTAAAACATCTCCCAGCTATCCTCTCATCCATAGAGAAAGAATTTTCAGCACAGAAGGAAACATCTACGAGCCAACAAGGAATAAACTTTACTTTTTCTCCATTATCTGAGCAATTCAAATGAATAACCTTTATTAATAAAATAATTACATTGTTTTTACAATTTAGAATGACAAATAATTGTGAAGCTGGACTATTTATTTTATTTAATTTGGCCCTTAAGCTTTAGGCTTTACTGGGCTCTAATGCGAATCATTATAAGGTAGAGGTGTTTAATTTTAAATATTATCCTTTAGCACTCATAAACTTCAAACTCGCAAATTTGTAAACTTTTAAAAAGGTTTTTCAGAAAGAATACACTGCAGGCTATATGCATTTGAGAGCTATCGATCCTAACTGTTAAAATCTGGTATATTAACTCTAACGCCGAACGTTTTTATGGGTTTAAGTCTAAATGCGTGTATTTGAAATGATATGTATTCGTCCCATTAAGCGGTAGGAAGTTAGTTTGTTTTTAGTCTATTTGTATGTGCGCCTCAGTGGTATAGTGGTGAGCATCGCTGACTACGAATTCAACTGCCTTGAGTTTGATTTCGGCGATGGAAGGCGGCGCTCATTTCACCCATCCTTCCATACAAAAAAAAATGGTTGGTAGATAAATGGGTATCCTGGGTAGCCTTGTGGTTAGACGCTGGGCTGCTAGTTAGAAAGTTGAGAGATCGAGTCTAGGCGAAGCCTTTGTAATTTCTGACCACTCATGGTGGGTCCATAGTTCGGATTCCACATTAAGCCGAGCTGTAGGTCTAGAATAGGATAACAAGCTTGACCTTCGTCAGAATAAACAACTCGGACGAAAGTAAAACTAATATTACCAAAGTAAATTTTTTTTTTTAACAATCAACCGAAATAAATTACAAAACTGAATAATTTTCAATAATTCCTGAAGTTATCTAACATATTATATACCCTCCAGCTTCAAAATAAGACAATAACTTTACTCTCAATCAGGGTTGGTGTTTTTTTTTTTTTAAATCAGATGTTTATTTTTTCTCCATGTTCAAGATACATTGAAACAACAAGTCAAAAAAGATCCTTTTCATTCCTACAAGTTCCTGAAGCACTATTAACATGAAGTAATTGAAGCAAACTATTGTATTAGCTATTTAAACAACTAAGTCGTCTTTGAGGTTGGATAAGAAATGTAAAGTTCTGTAAAATTGCAAGTTAGGCTATGAAGACTTACCTTGTGTGTGCTTCATTTAATTGATTTTTTCCTCTTTATTCCCACTTGAGAACATATTTCTCGGCATATTTATTTATACATATATACTCTAGTGTATTCTAAAAGGATAGTATACCATGTTGTGACACGTTTATCAGAGACTCCTTTGTGCTATCTTATTGAAACTTGCACAGCTGTCAGTGCTCCACCAAATTCGCGGAGGTCACACAAACTGAAGTGCTCTCAGATTCTACCAAATTGTGATAAGTAGATTTATTTGATTATTATTAATTTAGTTTCCAGTATAAGGTATATGAATATTCTTTTATACGTCTTCCATGAAAATATTAAATACTACACACAGGGCTATTCAAAATGATTCACCTGATTTCAAATGAGAATATTTTTTAATGTTACAAATACAGTGTGATTTGTGATACATCAACCAAAAGAAAAACTGTCCAAATTTTGTGTCTCACCTCATAAATGCTCTATGTGACTTCCCCTAGTTACACGAGCAACGTCGACACGATAGTCGAATTCCTCCCATACTCGCTCCAGCATGTCCGTTGTCACTGACTCTACGGCAGTAACAATGCGAGTTCAGAGCTCATCCAAAGATGTGGGCAACGGTGGCACGTACACAGTATCCTTAACGTACCCCCAAAGGAAGAAGTCGCACGGTGTAAGATCCGGCGACCTAGGAGGCCAGCTGTGGAGCACCAGCTCGAAAACTGCAACACACAAAACGCCTTCTGCTGTGCGGACGCCATTTTCACACTGACTTTGTTGCTAGGCTAGGCCACGGCGTGACTTTGGAGCCCTCTCGCGGTGATCTTGTAAAACTCGGAGACTTCCTCTTTCATGTGGTGTATGCCCAGTTGATGCACGGTTGATAGGTACGGAAGGATTCTGTTGAAATCGGATGAATCACTTTGAATAGCCCTGTATATTTAGATTTTGTACTTACCTTATTTGAACATAATTTGGTAAAGAACTGTTTTCAATCATTAGGCTATTTCTATGGTTGGCAGTTATTGGGTTAATTGGCTCTCATAATATCACAATTTACTATTCTGTTCAATCAGATATGAGGAGATTCAACAGGAGTTAATATGTCCTTTTCGAGAGTGAACCCTTCTGGACGGAAGTCTGACCCTATATGGAAGTACTACGATAAAATACCATCAAAAAGTGGCATGGGCTGTAGAGCCACATGTAAACAGTGCAAAAAGGATTTGCAGGGTATTGTTGCCCGACTAAAGCAACACCATGAGAAATGGGCCTCTCAGCTACATAAGGAAGATGAGGAGCTGATGGAAGATGATCCAAGTATGTTCTAAGTTGTTCTTAGTTCTCAGGCATATAAAATACATAGTTTTGTTTGTGTTTGTTTGTTTGTTTGTTTTCAATGAGAAAAACTGTGATGGAGTATGCTAATGAGAAGTGTCCAATACTAATACCCATCTTGATCAAATTCCAGAACAGAGCCCCACCATTTCAGGGTTGCTGACCATGTGACCAGCAGTGTCACAGCAATTGAGTGGTGGCTGTCACACAGTAAAGCCATAGACAAGGACAGCATGTCAGTAGTGAAGCAGTTGCTATCAGCTGTAGCATCGTCGGCTGGGGTGGAGAGTCTCTTCGCCTCCTATGGCCTTGTGCAGTCCAAACTGAGGAACCACCTTGGAACGGAAAAAGCTGCAAAATTAGCATTCCTTTTCAAAACTCTCAATTAGCATTAGGGCTCAAGAGCTATACTGTACTTTCCATTTGTAATTTAGGGTAAAACTTTACAAGACACTCGCAATGCCATGAAACAAGCTACAATAACGAAATATATCAATCGATAGAGCAGAAAAAATGGTGCAATCAGCTATGTATCATTTTGAAAATATTAGAAAATAACAAAGTTATGACACTATGAAGATGTTACTAGGCCTATCATAGCTTACACCATTTGGATCTTTTCCGTTTCATGTACTGTTTCCGATTTTGTTGAAAACAAGATATTTAATACTTGTAGATTTTTACGCTGATTTCAAAAATGTTAAGTCTTTGTTTGGAGAAATGAGCGGTTCAAAAGTTATGTTTGTTATTGTAATTTTGTATGGGATATAATGCCCGGTTAGGTCAACTGTATGCCCTTGACAATTGGTTAGGTTAAGTTGTGAACGAAAATATCACGACATCACAACTTAACCTAACCAGTCATCAAGGGCATACAGTTAACCTAACCGGACATTCAGTTAACCTACATTAAATATCTTATTTTCAACAAAATCGGAAACAGTACATGAAACAGAAAAGATCCAAATGGTGTAAGCCAGTGGTGCACAAACTTTTTTGATGTGAGGGCCAAGCGAAGAAAATAACTAAATGTATTAGCCTACTTACTTTCCATCTAAGTCATAAATTGGGTCACTTTTATATTCTAACTTTTTCATTGAATTGAAAAGACCCGTGAGGGACACATTTGGCCCGCGGGCCAGGGTTTGTGCATCACTGGTGTAAGCTATGATAGGCCTAGTAACATCTTCATAGTGTCATAATTTTGTTATTTTCTAATATTTTCAAAATGATACAATGCGATATGTGTTGAAGTTAGGGCGCGTAGTATTAGTTTTAATTTTGTTGTTGTTTATAGACCTCCCGTTCAACCCCTCGATACAGATACTATATTTTACTCACTTCTTGGTAATTTTATTGATAATCGGAATAGTATAATTGTCGGAGACTTTAACTGCCCTAATGTTAATTACGAGAATTTTACTGGTAATGAGGAGGGTTTGAGATTGGTTGAGTTTATGGACGATAACTTTTTACGACAGATAGTTACCGAACCAACGCGCGGTGACAATATTTTAGATTTGGTGATGACGAATGGCGAGAATATAGTCGAAGGTTTAGAAGTAGGCGAGAGTTTAGGATGTAGTGATCATCAAATTCTTAGGTTTAAGTTAGCGATAAAAAACACTCAGGATAGTAACGTAATAGAAGTCCCTGATTTTCGTAGGGCTAATTTTGATAGTTTTGCGGATAGGATGAGAGTAGTGGATTGGGATAACTTATTTATGGGTAATGACACAAATTTGCGTTGGGTGGCGTTTAAAGAAAGTTTTAGGAATATCGAAAGGGAGTTTATTCCTCGTAGGCCAAAGCGCGCTAGAAATCATGGTAGGCCGAAGTGGTGGACTAGGGAAATAGGCGAGTTCATAAACGAGCGTAATAGAGCGTATAGACTTAATAAGCGCAATGGCACGGCAGCTGACTTTAATAGATATATCGAGCTTAGGCGTCAGGTTAAAAGATCAGTTAGGAATGCCAAGCGTAATTTAGAGATACTTATAGCTGCGGATAGTAAACATAATCCAAAAAAGTTTTTTGAATACGTTAATAATCGTAAGCCGGTAAAAGATAACATAGGCCCTCTAGTGGATGTTAATGGCGCTTTGGCTTCTGACGCTCAGGCGATGGCGGGTATTTTCAATAACTTTTTTGCGACAGTTTTTACCGTAGAAGACGTAAATAATGTCCCCGACGTAGACGATATCGTTCTATTTAGTAGCGAGACTATTTTGGATGAAATAATTGTTTACGAGGCTGAGATTGCGCATCATATCGATAGGCTAAAAGTTAGCAAGGCTCCAGGCCCTGACGCTTTTTATCCCAGACATTTGAAAGATTTCAAAGACGTTATCGTAGGCCCCTTAACGAAGATTTTTAATCAGTCACTCGAAACGGGGATTATTCCTGAAGACTTCAAATTAGCTAACGTTACGCCTATTTTTAAAAAAGGCGACCGCGCAGTAGCTAGCAATTATAGGCCCATTAGCTTAACGTCAATTGTCGGTAAATTTTTGGAATCCGTAGTTAGGGATCGTATCATCGCTAATTTGTTAGAATTTTATAACGAAATAGTGCGCGAATACGATAGGCATAGAGCAGCTGACGTTATTTATTTAGATTTTAAAAAGGCGTTCGATACAGTTCCGCATAGGAGACTAATTGCGAAGGTCAAAGCGCACGGTATACGCGGTCAGGTAGCTAATTGGTTAGAAGAATAGCTTCGTGCTAGGAGACAGAGGGTCGTAGTTAATGGTAGTGAATCGGGGTGGTTAGATGTAGGTAGCGGTGTCCCACAGGGTTCAGTGTTAGGCCCATTGCTATTCGTAATTTACATTAACGACATAGATGTAGGATTGACTAGTAACGTGTCAAAATTCGCGGACGATACTAAAATAGATGGTAAGGTTGTTAACGAGGACGATAGTAACAGGCTCCAAATAGGATTGGAGTGGACGCATAAGTGGCAGATGCAATTTAACGTAGACAAATGTAAAGTTTTGCATATAGGTTCTCGCAACAATAATTACACGTACACGATGGATGATAGGGAGTTAGCGAGTGTTGATGAGGAAGTAAATTTAGGTGTACGCGTATCTAAGGATTTAAAGGTTAGGAACCAGTGCCTGGAGTCTTGCGCAAAAGCCAATAGGATGTTAGGCTTCATAGCGCGTAATTTCGAATTTAAATCGAAGGATATTATATTGCCCCTTTACAAGTCCCTAGTCAGGCCTCATTTAGAATATGCAGTTCAGTTTTGGTGCCCGTACTTGCGTGAGGATATTGATAGGTTAGAAAGGGTTCAGCGTCGTGCCACGAAACTTATTCCGTCATTGCGCAACAAGCCTTATGAAGATAGGATTAAAGAGCTAGACCTGTATTCACTCGAAACTAGGAGATTAAGGGGGGAGCTTATTGAAGTTTTCAAAATCGTTAATAACATCGATAACGTAAATTTTGACAAATTGTTCACTTTCGATAATAGTAATACTCGCAATAACGGATTTAAGTTGCGTGGCAGACGTTTCATTACTAATATCGCTAAAAACTTCTTTACGTTTAAAGTAATTGATAAATGGAATAATCTTCCCGCGTCAGTCGTTCATTCTACCAGCGTTAATATGTTTAAGAACCGTCTTGACAGACATTTTAAAAGTATTAACGTTGTTTAAAATAAAAAAACAAAGTTAGCAACAGGAGCTCTGGTGGTGGTGCTCGAGGATGAGTCTGTTGACGATTAATGCCAGCTTGTGATGCCAGCAAAAAAAAAAAAAAAAAAAAAAAGAGTGCGAAAAATGCTCTGTATGAATTGGTCCACAATTAACCCACCCCTTATATCTCCAGTCTATACTATAGAGTAGATCAAGTCTAGCCTAGAGGGTCAGCCTAGAGATTCCGGAAATGGTCCAGAGCGGGCAGATAAATTGAGGTCCACAGTAGGATTCCTCACAAGAATTAGGTTAGGGCAATCTACCTTCACCTTTGTTAAGCTATGAGTTGATGCTGGGTCTTAGGCCACAATGTAGGCCTAACTTGTCTGACCCAGCTTAATTTAATGCTTATAACTTACTGGTGTAAAAACTCAATTAGTCACTTACTTTTTGTTATCGGAGTGTCTCCCTTCTCCGGTTATGTTTTCGAGAGCGCACTTTGCTGGTACGTCCTCTCGCCCCGTTCGTCGTTTTCGTTCTCTCTTTGTTCTCCTCTTCGCGGGGCTTCTCGTACCAGCGTTGTCTTGGTTTATTCCTCGGTTGGTTGAGCGGTAATGTATCTCCACTACCGAGCACGCTCCTCCCACACAGTATATAAATACTAGTGTGGAGAATAACTCTGGTGAGCAACCAATTGGTTTCATCCACCCAGTTATTGACATAAAAGGAATTTAATGATTGTTAGATTAACTACCTACCTACTCAGTGAACCATTTTCGTTACCTCCCAACTACCCACTCATCAGTTTTCCATATACTGGGGGCCCCGGGAGATAAAAATTTTGGTGTCATTGTCACCAATTTTTGTCTGAGTGTAGACTAGCTAACTATTTAACTGTAAATGCCTGTTAATCTGATTAACAGTGCCTATCCTCACCTTCTCATGGAGAAGTGTAGCATTTAATTAGAAGATAAATATACATCCATAGGATGAAACTGTCTATGGTCTTTACCATAAGAAAAGAAAAATGAAAGTTAGAAGATAAAATTACAATTCCCCAGCATCTATTTTTTGTTGTAAAAATAGTCGCACCTTTAATGCTGTTTGTCGCTGAGGTCTTGTGTCTGTCAATGTTGTAGTAGGATGCGTTACCACTCCTACTGTCAAAGGAATAGTTACTGGAAGTTCAGTGTCTCCAGTTGTTACTGTCAGTGGAGAAGGTTCTCCAAAGTCCATTGTTTTGGGTCCAGACTCTAAAGGGTACAAAAGAGAAATGTCTCTTGTTGTGTCACCCGTTGAAGTCCTTAATTTGACCACTCTTGTTACCCCATCTGCCCCTGGTCTGAGTTCTGAAACTCTAGCCAGAGGCCAGTTTTGTCTTGGAGTACTGTCATGTATGAGAACAAGGTCCCCTACCTTAATTGTGTCAGACCAATCCTTCTTAGTCATTTGTTTATGTCTCTCCCTTAGACCCATCAAGTACTCAGTTTTCCACTGTTTAATGAAATGAGCTTTAACTCTAGTTAAATGTTGTAACTTAGTCTGGAGCTCATCATGTCGTTGAGTCCAGTTTGGGTCTTCTGAAGAGTCTATATTGTAGTCCGGCAGGAGACTAACTTGTTCTCCCCGAATCAAATGATTTGGAGTTAATGGTTCTGGGTCATTAATGTTGTCACTCACATAAGTGAGTGGTCTATTGTTAATGATGTTCTCAATCTCAGCCAGGAGAGTGAGTAACCCAAATAAGTGTATCTGTTTTTTGCCAATTGCTTTCTTCAAGCAATTCTTTACTGTCTGTATATTCCTCTCCCAGATAGAACCATACCAAGGAGAGGCAACCGGAATATACTTCCACTTTATGTTTGTATTTTGTATATATAATTGTGTGATTTCATTGCTTAACAAGTCGTGGATGACTTGTTCACCAGCTTTGAAATATGTAGCATTGTCAGTCCAAACTGTCTTGGGTACTGAATGTCGTGCACAGAATCTCTTAAAGACAGCAACAAAAGATTCTGCTGTTAGGTCCTCCACAACATCCAAATAAACAGCTCGTGAGGCTGCACATGTAAACAGTACAATGTACATTTTTTGTTCAGTGTCACCCACCCTACAGTCAATGCTCCTGTATAGTCAATGCCTACAGTCTCAAAGGGTCTGTTGAGAGTAACTCTCTCCTCTGGCAAAGCAGGAGGATTTGGTTTCCTATAGGGCCTAGCATGAATACGCCTACATGTAACACACTCACTCAGGACTGTTTTAACAGTGATCCTTCCCTTGGTATCCAATAAGTTTTTCTTAATGTAGTTAGTGTCTGTGGTACCCCCATATGATATACATCATTGTGTGTTTTCCTGATTATTAATGTTGTCAAATAGCTAAATCTAGGTAAAAGGATTGGATTTTTGCTTTTGTATGACAGTTTTGATTTGTCTAATCTCCCTTTACACCTTAGAAGGCCTTCCTCATCCCTGAACAAGTTTAGATCCACAACTACTGATGGTACAGGTTCTTTTGTTTGTTTCCCATTAGTTAAGAATTCTAACTCTTTATTGTACTCTTTTTGTTGGGCTTGGCCTATCCAGTATTGGGTTGCAACCTCTGTATAATTATGATTATTTTTATTTAGCTGTTTGTTAATTGTAGCTAAACAGTTGTGAGCAAACCTCAAACAGTAGGCTGTCACCCTAACAAGTTTGTTGAAATCAGAATACTTTTCATAATTAGTGATTGGTTCAACCTTTTCATTTGAAAAGATTAAATTTAATGTCAAGTTAACTTGTTCCACAGGCCATTGGTCTGTATTACAGAGCCACTTAGGTCCCATAAACCAAGTTTTGTTTGACTTCAACAACTTGTAGGATAAACCTCTGGTCAGAAAGTCTGCTGGATTCTGTTTAGTTGGAACATAGTGAAAGTTTACTTGTAGGCTTTCATTAGCATCAGCTATTTCTTTTAGCCTATTTCTTACAAAGATATTCTTACTATTAATGCTATCATTCCGTATCCATGCAAGACAAATCTGACTGTCAAGCCAGACGTGGATATTAGTTTATGAACACATCATAGTAAGCATCCTTAAGCAATGAAATGGTTTTAATGGCTAATGTAGCAGCCAATAGTTCCAATTGAGGTATGGTTCGGGTAGGTTTGAGAGGTGCAACTTTCCCTTTTGCATAAATTAGATGACTTTCTGTAGGGCTTACAAGATACGCACAGCACCCATAAGCTTGTGTGCTTGCATCAGCAAACACATGAAGCCTCTGGGGCTTATCCCTAAACCCACAGCACCTTTGAATTTTAATGTTCTGCACTTTTGTTAAATCAGTAGCTAACTTCTTCCAAGATTTTTGATTTTCATTTGTTATTGGATCATCCCACCAACATTTGTCCTCCAAATTTCTTGGAGGAGAATCTTTGATTTTATTGTTGAAGGCAGGAATAGACCCATAGGATCAAAAATTTTGGAAGCCTCTGATAATATTTGTCTTTTAGTATTTGCTTCCTCATCAAGTTTAAAACCTTTAGTACAGATTGAATCATGACTGTTAGAAGTTGCATCCAAATACCAGTTCATACCTAAAGTTTAACTCTGTCTGATGGCTCAGTAAGACCATTATTATCTTTTAAAATCCTTTTGTTTAAATCCTCATTATTTGAAATCCACTCTCTAAGTTCAAAGTTACCTTGTTGCATAATGTTTTGAGAGTGTTCATAGACTTCAGATAATTCAGATTTTGTTGTCGTTGAGCCTATTAGATTGTCTACGTAAAAATGTTCCTTAAGGAAGTTCAATGTTAGAGAGTTATTAAACTGGTTTAAATGATGTTTAATTGTCAATGCTAATAGGCTAGGTGAGCAATTGGCTCCAACAACACAACATTAAATCTATAGGTTATGAACCCTTTATTCAAATCAAATGGATCCTTGAACCATAAGAACCTAAGTTGGTTCTTATCATATTCATTTTTAAGATTTATTCTCAAAAATGCCTTCGAAATGTCACTTTGTACAGCATATTTGTCTAACCTGAACCTCAGTAAGATCTTCACAAGGTCAGAAATGAGATTAGGACCCTCAATCAAGCAATCATTCAAACTGTGTTTATCACTGTCTTTGAGGCTACAATTATATACTACTCTGAGTTTTGTTGTTGGGCATCTTGTCGAAAACCCCCCTGTGGGTTAAATAATGACAACCATCTTTTTAAAAAAGGGTTATCTGTTACTTCTTCAATGAAGCCTTTCTGTAGCTGTTCTTTGAAGACATCATTATATATTTTTACATTATTTTCTTGTTTGAGTTTTTTCATTACTTTATATAAATGTCCTTTAGCTACTTTGAGATTATCTCTTAAAGTTGGACAATTTATTTTCCAAGGTAACTCAATAAAATAACTATTGTCTTTACACTGAATGGTGTCTTCAAATCTTTCTACCATTAACTGATCTTCTGAAGTTTGATGTGTGTCATGTATACCCACAGATTCTAGCAACCATAAAGTTTGAATTGCCTCATCCAAAGTTTCATTTGATAATGATGAATTAATGTTCTCAGTTGAGATAATATTATTCAAAGTGTTGCTATTCTTACAGGTGTTATGTAGGACTGAGTTGAGGCACATAGTATTTGTTGGTCATGCACTGTTTTGGTTTAGGTCTAGGTTGTATTCTGATGTCACCCAAAGGGGCTATCCCTGATGGAGTCTGAATAGCTATACCATTACCTATCTCTACTATGCCCTTATGAATAAGATTAATATAATCTGCCCCTATTAGCATTTCAATGTTAGCTATTGTGTTGTTAGTGATATGTCTATCAGCTATTTTGTAGTGTTTTTTCAAATGATTTATGGTTTGTTCTAGTTTGGGTATAACCAGTTTGTTTTGTCCTACTTTAGAAATAATAACTGCTTCAATTTTCTTGAATTTACTTTCTAAATGTAGTTCCAGGTCAATTGTCTTATAGCTATTTTTGTCCGAGTTATCCTTAACAAAGGACGCAATATTGAGGTTTTGTTCATTCGGGTTTGGTGTCAAACCCAATTTATTAACTACATTTTTTGAAACAAATGTTTGTTGAGAACAACAGTCTATAAGACATCTCACTGGAGTGGTACTACCCTCACTATTCACTAAGTCCAAAGTAATAGTTGGTAAAAGAATCTCAGTGTTTCTTGTTACATTGTTTGAACAAGCAGAATGTCCCATGAAAGTGGCATTTTCTTGATTACCTTTGTTTGGGGGAGGTATCTTTTGAGTTTGAGTACTATTATTTGGACACTTTGATGAATCACACATTGATGAGACATGTCGTAAACTTTTACAAAACTTACACTTGAATCTTAACCTAGATTTACAGTCTTTCTTATAATGTCCCTGGCCAGTACACTTTTTACACAGGTTCAACTGTTCACATCTTTTAGCCCTTTGGTTAAAATCTGAATATTTGTCACACCCAGTACTACTGTGTTCATTACTTGCACAAAATTTGCAATATGGTGTGTAAGTTGAGGCAGCAGTTACATTAAAGTTCTGTAATGTAGGTGTTCGTGTTTTGTAGTTGGTCACATTTGATTCTACAGTATCAAGTTTTGTCTGTTTGGCTGTAGCTAGTTGGTCTCTGGGAACAGTCTTTGGTTTATCCATAGTCTGGGTCTTATGTGTTGGAAAATCTCTCAAGTTGTAATTAGTTAGGATATTGGGGAAGTGTTGTCTTATTTGTGCTAAATTAGGATAATTTTCTCCCGTCTTTAGAATTAAATTATCTTTAACCCTCGAAGGAAGGCACCTAAGTACTATGCTTTGTATAAGCCAAGATGAAGTTTTAATATCTATCTCATTGCTAACCAGTTGTCCTATAATAGCTTCTAATTTTGTATAAAAATTTTCCATATCACTATGGTTATCTTTTATGGGTGCAAATTCAAAAATTTGTTGAGATAATTCATATATAATCACATCTTTATTAACGTAATTACGTTTTAAAAGATCAATAGCTACTTCATATGAATCCCTTACGGCTGGTAAATAGGCTATCAGGTTATAGGCTGGGCCTTTAAGAGAACTAGTTAAGTAACTAAACTTTTCAACAGTTGAAATATAAGGTTTATTACCTATTAAATTCTCAAATTTGTCAATGAAGATGGGAATTGTACCGTGTCCCCTTCAAATGTTGGTATTTGCAAAATGGGTAACTGAGCCCTCAATTCTTGTGACTCAGGATTTTGCATGCCACTTAAATTTTGTTGAAGGTTAGCCCTACTTTGATTAAAATCAGAATTAGGTTTTTTTGGTGTTAAGTCAGTCAACCGAGACCGTAGTTCCCTTATTTGCTGTTCAATTGAGCTTACCTGATCATCATCATCAGCGTAAAGGTCTATCAATTGTTCTTCAGCCATTTCGGATTCAACTAACTCTGAAATACTCTCATTAATGGCTATTATTTCCTTCTTTTTAATTTCTAATTTAATAATTACACACTCTATATTTTTCTTACCTGGTTGTGTAATATTGTTAAAAGTGTTCACAGCCTTTGTAACAGCTCCCAACTTTGCCCCCCTTTTCTTTTTAACTTTTTCAATTCTGCACTGTCCATGTCTAAGTCAAAATTGTTTAACTGGGGATTGTAATGAAATAGAGGACAAGAAGAAATTACCAGAGAAGAGAGAGCACAGACAAAACAGTCAAGTTCAAATTTGGTTTAATCCCCCCCAAGTACTTGTGTGTCACTCAGGTCTAAGCTTATAAGAGAATGAGACTCCTTTAATGTAAATGTTTCCTAGTTAGGCCCTAGGTTGTAGACCTAATTAGGCTTGCTCAGGTTAGGCTTAGGCTAGACTATTTAGCCTAATTCTGCAATTTTTGTTAAGTAAGCTTAAGGTTTGTAAATTCCCCACACACGGACCACCAATGCGAAAAATGCTCTGTATGAATTGGTCCACAATTAACCCACCCCTTATATCTCCAGTCTATACTATAGAGTAGATCAAGTCTAGCCTAGAGGGGTCAGCCTAGAGATTCCGGAAATGGTCCAGAGCGGGCAGATAAATTGAGGTCCACAGTAGGATTCCTCACAAGAATTAGGTTAGGGCAATCTACCTTCACCTTTGTTAAGCTATGAGTTGATGCTGGGTCTTAGGCCACAATGTAGGCCTAACTTGTCTGACCCAGCTTAATTTAATGCTTATAACTTACTGGTGTAAAAACTCAATTAGTCACTTACTTTTTGTTATCGGAGTGTCTCCCTTCTCCGGTTATGTTTTTGAGAGCGCACTTTGCTGGTACGTCCTCTCGCCCCGTTCGTCGTTTTCGTTCTCTCTTTGTTCTCCTCTTCGCGGGGCTTCTCGTACCAGCGTTGTCTTGGTTTATTCCTCGGTTGGTTGAGCGGTAATGTATCTCCACTACCGAGCACGCTCCTCCCACACAGTATATAAATACTAGTGTGGAGAATAACTCTGGTGAGCAACCAATTGGTTTCATCCACCCAGTTATTGACATAAAAGGAATTTAATGATTGTTAGATTAACTACCTACCTACTCAGTGAACCATTTTCGTTACCTCCCAACTACCCACTCATCAGTTTTCCATAAAGAGACTAACACGAACGTAGATGTAGCTCGTAGCGTAAACTAACCCACTTTTTGTTTAACTTTACCTACTTTTTTTTTTTCTTATCCTCTCCTTACTTTGCATGTCTGTAACTCTCTTTTCTTGCATGTTTGTAGTTTGCATGGTATGTGTGAGTTAAGACTGTGTTTGTATGGTTTGTAAGCGTCCTTATTTTACTTCTTTTCATCTTTCACCCCTCTCCTATTCTCTCCGACTATTTTTCTGACTTGTCGGCAGTGGCCGGCGGATGATGATGGTGAGTCTTTTTTCTCTTTTTCTGAATGAATGTTAACCCACGAGTGATAGGTGTTGCTCCTTACTTAACCCCTTATTCTCTTCTCTTCTCTTAACCCCCTACTCTTTCCTTTCTCTCGGGCTAACCTTAGTGGATCTTAGGGTCTTTGTTAGCCTTAGCTTCTGTAGATCATCATCTAAAGTCCTTGTCTTTGGTGGTTTTGGTACTGCCAAATCATCACAATGTGAAAGAGGTCACATGGCTGACAGTAAATTAGGATATTGAATCACATGTTTAGATTTTGAGGAATGTCCACTTATCTTCGTTAAACAGTAGTAGTAATCACTCGAGTGATCTCTTCGCTCTCTCCATACCATTGGGACTGCAAAAGGCATTGAAGAATGAGTACCTTTTAACCACCCTCTCAGAGACCTTGCACAAGAATCAAGAAACAACATACATAAGCAGCCCAGATTTTGTCTTGATCTCGTACTTTGCAACTAAAATAAAGTTCATGTGCCTTCTTAATTAAAGGAGTGAAACTCTGCTTTTGAGATTTTGTTGTAAATTCACCACACACAAAAAAACTGTCAAGGCTGTTTGCACACTTATGCGACATTCTCACTTTTATATCACAAAAACACTTTTTTCACCAAACATATACCAAGACAAAATGTATAACTAAATGCACTTAATCAATCAACTGGGATAGTAATGCACGAGACTGAGAAATTAGCACAAACGTGCAATTCTAACACATGACAAACAAGAATGTGCATGTCCTGACAGGTATGTTCTTGTCTAATTTGATGAGAAGCAGCTGCTGCAGACTCAACTGACTGTACTATTTATCTACTAATCACCAATCAATTTGTCACCCTAGTCAAATTTAGTTCACTCACAAATGCCCAAGACACAGTGATGCCCCTCATTACATCAGTTATATTTTTATAAAAATCGAAAGTGAGAGAAAAATTTATTCGATGAAATGGCATAATGTTACACTTGATGAGTTATGTGTGTTTTTGACTTTGTTCCTCTATAGTAGCATTTGTTCTTATAGTGAAATTCACATTATTAGCATTGGTTGTCCCAAAAAGCTAGGCCTTTGCTCACTTGAGCATTTTAAGGAATGGCATACATCGTGTGAATAAAAAAAATAAACTATATACACACACACACACACACACACATTGTATATGTATGTTATGATGTGTATATATAAGCAGTATACTTAAATAAATAAATGTATATTATACAGGGTGTTTGAAAACTTTCTGTACAAATTGTAATGGGGGATAGGCAACACCAAGACAAACCCTTTTCGTCTATAAGTGTATGTCCGCTGACGTCACCATTCGGCGCGAGAGGGCGCCGCTGCAATTGGCTAAAAGGTGAAGTGGGCTAGACTCACGCTTGCCGCGGGCATTCTTAAATCGGACGTAGTACGCGTAACATGGAGCGCTTCACGACTGCTGAGATGGCTGACATGCATATGGTGTATGGGGCTGCCAATGGAAACGGAAGAGCTGCTGTGAGGTTGTACCGACAGCGCTTCCCAAACAGACGTGTGCCAAACCACCAAACGTTTGCGCATTTGCATCGCGACTGCGAGAAACTGGAACATTCCATGCAAACATGCATGACACTGGTCGGGAGAGAAACATGCGCACTCCTGACATGAAAGAAGAAATCCTACGACGATTTGAGGACAATCCAAGCGCAAGCACGCGAGGTGTTGCACGTATCCTCGGTGTGAACCACGACCTGGTCTGGAGAGTGTTGCACGAGCAGCAGTTACATCCGTTTCATCGTCAGAGTGTCCAGGCATTACAACCTCGGGATTACCCTCTTCGTGTGGAATTCGCAGGCTGGTTTCTGCAGCAGACAGCGGTGCAGCCTAATTTTCCGGCTTATGTGCTGTTCTCAGATGAGGCCTGTTTCACACGTGAGGGTGTGTTTAACATGCACAATTCTCACGTGTGGGCGCACGCAAATCCACATGCTACACGGGTGCATGCTCATCAAGAACGGTTCGCCGTCAATGTTTGGGCGGGTATCGTCCATGGCAAGTTGATTGGGCTGTACCTGCTGCCTGCCCGACTCGACGGGCGGGTTTATCGGATATTTCTTGAAGAAGAAACGTTGCCGGAACTGCTGGAAGATGTTCCCGTGGCTATTCGTAGACGAATGTGGTTTCAACACGACGGGGCCCCAGCACACTCCAGCAATGATGTGAGGGATTATCTGAACGCCACTTTTGGGGACCGATGGATAGGCCGGGGTGGGCCCGTAGCCTGGCCACCGAGATCGCCCGATTTAACATGCCTCGATTTCTTCCTTTGGCACACGTCTGTTTGGGAAGCGCTGTCGGTACAACCTCACAGCAGCTCTTCCGTTTCCATTGGCAGCCCCATACACCATATGCATGTCAGCCATCTCAGCAGTCGTGAAGCGCTCCATGTTACGCGTACTACGTCCGATTTAAGAATGCCCGCGGCAAGCGCGAGTCTAGCCCACTTCACCTTTTAGCCAATTGCAGCGGCGCCCTCTCGCGCCGAATGGTGACGTCAGCGGACATACACTTATAGACGAAAAGGGTTTGTCTTGGTGTTGCCTATCCCTCATTACAATTTGTACAGAAAGTTTTCAAACACCCTGTATATAAACATATAAATATAAATAATAAAATGCACAATATAAAGATTTTATACAAAATAAATGACTGACAATAAATCTGGTATTATGATCCAAACTGAGGAATGCTATCTCAATCTCAAAGGGTTTTAAATTGCAAATCCCTCAAAGACTGTGGGTGACAGAAAAAATCTGTTTTCATTTTCGTAATCAGCATAAAAAAGAACATAAACATCACCCACATTTATCAAAAGGAGAAAAACCTTGTTGAACAGTGTTATTTAAAGGTACATAATATATGTAGGAAACTGTAGAAACTCGTAAAATAATGTACTAATGAATGTTTCTATGTTTTAGATTCAATGAAAAAGGAATATGAAATTGCGTTTCCCCAATGCAAACTGAAAACCCAAATTGTAATGGGGGAAAAGGGGCAGAACACAGTGCCAAGGAATCAGTCAGCAAGAGTCAAGAATACAAGTGGGTCACATAGTAGTCCATTAGAAATTCCCTTGTCAATTTTTATTTTAATAGTCCCACTGTGCCTGTGGGAAGTAGGGCCCACTTTTAGATGAACTTAAGATAATTAAATTCAATTCTCCTCTAAGGCCCTTGTAGGGAAAACTTTCCTTCCAGGTCCTAGACCTATTCTTCTCCCACACTAGGCCATAGGCCATTTCCTTTGGCCTACTTGAATTCTAATCAAAACCTATTCCCCTTTATTAATTGTATAATGTAATGAAAAGCAAAGTTAATTTAATTTGTGAAAGAACACAAGATTAAAAGTATAAAAACTTCATTGTTTCATAATTAGAGACCGGATTTTGCCCTTTTTGCCTTTTTTATTCCTGTTTATAGATTCATAGGCTTCTTTTAGAGAAATCCATTTCGGGACTGTGGGATGTACATAATTAAATGTTATAGTGCCTATAAACGCCTATTTTGATGGTTAGTGCCTAATTTTAAAATACGTGCCTATATATGCCTTTTTTAATTTTATTGTACTAAGTAAAGCAAAATAACTCGCATTTTTTTGAAACTTGTAGGCCTAAATAGGGCAGGGGGTGGAAAAACCGAGGCTAGTCCTGAGGCAACCAGCACAGCCAATCAGATTACAATACGTCAGCCAAATACAGCCAATGAGATCACAATACGTCATTGTGACACGTTCGGCCTCGATCATTTTGTTTGGTGCGTGCAACGTGGTGTCTTTGTTCAAGTGCTTTTGCTAAATAAAATCTCACGTTTGTGCTTACAGCTTTTTTTATAAGTGAGAAAAGATGCCTAAGGATAAGACAGCCAAAAGTGTTCTGTTCAGGCAATGGATCAAGAAGGACTCAAACTTCATTACGGATGGTAGAGTTATTTTCTGCCAACCTTGTTCCAAAGAGGTACGTTGCAACATTTTTTATTCTCTATCCAAAATAACAAACCCACTCGATGTAAACAAAATGCATGCGAGGGAATTTGACGCTCCAACAATGAGTGATAATGTGAGCTTTTCCGAATTTAATAGCATCCTAAAGATAAATTGGTAAAGAGTGGTGAAAAACAAATTGTTTTAAATTATTTTAATATTAATTTAATTAATCGAACAACCAACTTCGACGTTCGACTAATGCATTTTATAATTTAGTTACCCTAAAAATTGTCGTTTTCTGTAGTTTCTGAAAAAAAAAAAGATTGGTATCTAAAGAAATTATTAAGTTAAGTTGGGTTCTTATAATGAATAGAGAATAATAGCTTTTTGTTTGTTGTTAATTTGATTTATTTTAATGCATGGCGCAGTAATTAAGTTTGTTTTTCAGTAATGTTTTTCAGCATGTGATTTGCCTGGCTCATGTCCTCCATCGGGTGGCAGAAAACATCCGGGGACATTTTCGGAACGTAAATGCACTTGTATCGTCGGTGAAGAAGGTCTTTCTCAAGGCACCTTCACGAATTGCTGCTTTCAAGGCAGCTCTTCCAGAAACACCCTTGCCACCTCAGCCAGTTTTGACTCGATGGGTTTCCTGGCTTCAAGCTGCCATGTATTATGCTGAAAATATCAGCGAAATTGCCAAGGTACGAAACATATTCAGTTTAATTAGTACATTCTTTTACAGCCATTTCAAAAGCAGCAAAGCACATTTCATCTTAATTCTGTTTTTTGTTGCAGGTCGTTGAAAACTCAGACGAGCATGAGGCAGTCGTGATAGGAGAAGCGAAGGAGGCCTTATCGTGTCTAACCCTTCGAGGAGACCTGGCCTACATCATGGCCAATTTCGGACGTGTGCCAGGGACCATAACCAAGCTGGAGGGGAGAGGCCTGCCGTTTGTTGAAGCAGTGGAAATAGTTCAAAATTTAAGAAAGGAGCTGAGCCAGGTTCCTGGTAACGTAGGGAAAGAAGTGGTAGCAAAATTTGAAAATGTTCTCAGACGCAATCCTGGTTGGCAAACGTGAACGTTTCAATAGTTCAGAGGAGTGTCAGGAGGTTCTGGACTTTGAGCCAAGCGAATTAGCATCTTTGAAGTTCGCACCAATTACGTCTTGCGATGTCGGAAGGTCGTTTTCTCGATATAAAAATGTATTGAGTGACAGGCGATGTCAATTTAAGCCACAGAACCTTGAAAAATTTTTAATCATCAATTGCCATTTCAATTTATAGTTTAGTTGAGTTTTTGTAAGATAGTTTAAATGTTTGGATTTTACTTTGATTCAAGTAAAATGTTTGATGGTTTTTGAGATGTTTAGTTTATTTTTTACAATAAAAATCCTGATATTCATCAGAACTGCAAATGGGTTTACTGTAAGTCAACAATAATAAGAGAAAAGTGGGAAAATAGAAATGCCTATTAAGTGCCTTTTTTAGCTTTTAGTGCCTATTTAAGCGACTTTTTTAGGGCTTCTTTAGTGCCTTTTTGCCTACCTATTATTGATTTTTTAGTGCCTATCAATCCTAACTCTATTCATAATAACTGCAAATTTATATTAATTAGTAGTTTAAAGGTAAAAACACAAGTATTTTAAAACAACAGTTAAAGGTAAAATCCTGAAATTACTACAGTGATAATCAGTGTTAGTTCCTTAGTTGAAATAAAGTGGAAAAATTAATACAAAGAAAGACATCAATGGGAGTGCCACAATCATTGTTGTCATACATGAAGGAATACAACAACAACCCATCCACCCGATTGGGGCATTGGAAAGGGAAGTCCTCCAGCCACCAACTATCAGGGGTATCACTGAAGAAGGGAGGCCACCCCAGGAGAGAGAGCCACATCCAACACTTTTATCTCACTAAAGACTAGTCAACTTTATTTCCTAAGAAAATGGGATATCATAGAACTATGATTTTATCTTAGGTAGGAAGGAGAGGCCAAGGGAAAATGCCCCCCAAATGCCTCCCACCCCATAGAAAAAGAAGCGAGTTAAAATCAAGATCCAAAGTTTTTGAGATACCTGAACACTTTCTTTGAAAAATTGGAGGTCATAGGCAGGAGGAAAGATGGACTGAGAAAGGTTGTTCCAGAGTTGACTGGTTGAGCACAATAAATGAAAGATTGAAAATACCAACTAACCCTTACATTAGACAGTTGGACAGAAATGAATAAGAATGTCAAAAGTCTGGTACTGTGTGCTCTCCTTAAAGGAAGAGGTATGTAGTTAGAGAGTCCAGAAGAGCAGTGTCCATTATAGAGATACAGTAGGGCTGGGTGATAACACTTTTAGTGGCCCACGATAATCATCAGTGAATGGGTGGTGATTATCATGATAAATAATCTCTAGTAATTCACTGGTCTACAAAAAAAAATAAAAATTCTGCTTCTCCCAATTTAATGGGTGATCTAAACTAATTTTGGAGTGCTGAATCTGAAAATCACATTAGTTTTTCTCTATCGGGTCAGGTTATCTAGATATCTGTAACCCTTATTTAGATGTTTACAGGCAGAATACACTCAAAACTTGAAAGTTCAGTATCACAGAGAGAAGAAATTTTTGAAAATCTACTTATAAATCTACTTTTATTTGTATTTGTAGTAAAACAGAATAGAACAGAACAAAAAAGGATACATACACATGCATTATTACATATCAACTGCTACATATAGTTCACTTTCTTAGAAGCGAGGTTTCCTGGATTTGCATCTATACTCAGTAGAGCCTTCCCATTTTAGCATCCAGCAAATGTCACCAAGCATGCAAGAAAGAATTCCAGGCTCTTAGTTCCTTTGCATTGAGTGTGCTCAAAAACTGTTCATCCTTTAAAAGCACTCTTATTTGGGGACCAATAAAAACACCTTTCATCTTCGCATCACTAACACTAAGAAATTTTGAGAGCAGCTTCTTCTATGTCAAGCGCTTTGACAAAGTTCTTTATCAACCCTAGTTTGATATGCAGAGGGGGCAAAATAATCCTTTCCTGATCAACTAATGGCTCACGTGGTGGCCAGTCCTTTACATAATGCTGCTGTGTTGCTCTACTGTCCCATAAACACAGAAAGCACATGTACTTGGTAAAGCCACCCTGCATTCCCCGGAGAAGTCCTACCACTTTTAGGTCTCCACAAATCTTCCACTTATATTGATCATACTTGATTGCATTCAGAAGTATTACCATGTTCTCATATGACTCCTTGAGATGAACTGAGTGTCCAACTGGAATGCTTGGGTGAACGTTCCCATTGTGTAACAAAACAGCTTTAAGACCCCGCTTACTAGAGTCAATGAACGGATGCCACTCATCTGGAGCATGTTCTATTTCAAAATACGAGAATAAACTTTCCAAATCTGAGGAGTAACATAGCTGATTTACAGTTTGAAAGTAGCACGATATGTCGGAGCTTCTCTTGCAAAAAGAAGTAACACGCACATCACCCTGAACTAAGTTCCACTCCTTAAGTCTCGAAGCTAAAAGTTCAGCCTTGCCCTTTGAAAGATATAAGTCCCTAACCAAGTCATTCAAGTCTTGCTGAGTTATGAAATGTAGTTCAGAAGATTCTGGACAGTACTCTGCATCAGAAGATTCATTTGCTTGTTCTGACAATGCTTCCTCTTCAGATGATGTTGGCAGAAGATTCTTATCTGCTGGTGGTGGTGGAATTGGAAGCTCATCACTATGAGGAATAGGTTTGATGGCAGAGGCTACCACAGGATAGTCAATTTTATTCCAAGTTTTTGATGTAAGGCCAGCTACTTTGCTCTGACAGAAATAGCAATTGTCAACATGGTTCTTTTGCTCACACCAAACCATAGGTACTGCGAATCCCATACCTTTCCTTCTACCATTGAACCAGTCACGTAAATTCATTGCACAGTTACTACAGCAAACATGTGGGGCCCATCTTTGTCTTGGTCACCAATATGACAGCCAAAGTAGTGATAATACGCTGTTCTTATCAGAGGAGTCATATTCCTGCATTGTGAAGTTGGAGTAAATAGACTACAGATGTAACAAAATAAATCTAGACTGTTCAGTGTTCACGCAACCCCTTGAAGCACACATCATAAATCTAAAAAGTAAAAATGCAATTATTGCATTTTATATTGAAGTAAAATGAACTATAATCATAAAATTAGTATAAAACAGTACCGTATAAAACATCATATTCTGACAAAACCTGACCTAATGTGCAAAAATGAAGTTCATTTTCGAAATCAGCACCCTATAACTGTTGTTAGGTTGTGATAATTAATATCTAATTACACTAAAATTTATATGGTCATATAATATACTGGAATCAAATATACAGTAGAGATATGATTTATATATCTGGATTGTGAATTTATCAGTATATACTGCAAAATTCTAAATGTAAGTGTTAATATGTATTAGTTTTATAATTATTTACTATTTATTACTAGCTTCCTATAATAGTGATACATGTAAACAAAATCTAGCAATTTTGAGTCCCAATCTGGCAGTTTCTATTTGTTTAATGTTGTTTAATTGCTTTGTTCATTTACTACTCTAACCTTAAATAATGTTAAAAATTTTTGTTTTCCAATTTACTCATTTTTCTAATGAAAAATGCCATGCTCCCAATTATAAGATACCTAAAATGACTGATGATAATTGCCATTTTTGTACCTGGCAATCGATTATTGTGATTCTCTCAATTCTCACCCAGCCCTACAGTGCTGGGAAATGATGAGATGAAAAGCTTTTGATTCCACCCAGTCAAGTGGGGTTGAGCTACTCCACACATGATAAGCATACTGCATACAGAGCAGTGGCGGCTCGTGACTAAAAATTCTAGGGGTGCTGTCTCTAAGAATGGGTTGAAATAATTACCGAGATAAAAGGATGAGCATTGAGCAATGAATAAAAGTTTCAAAAGTTATTGAAAAAGTTATTCAGTGAGCTCATCCTTATATTGTTCTTGATTATTTCAATTGTAAATAAAAAATTTAGGGGTGCTGCAGTTCCGCAGTGCCTACCAATGAGCCACCACTGATACAGAGGTGGACAAGACCCCTGTACAGATGGTAAGTGAGTGGGGGTAAAGAAACTGCAGAGCTGGTACAACACACCTATATTAACCTCTTAGAAGCTGTTTTAGAAAGAGAGAATAAGCATTGTCCACAATTACAAATCAATTGGTTCCTTGGAAACTGTTTGTAAAGCAAAAATTTGTAAAGTGAACACAATTTTTCCATAGGAATTAATGTAATATGGGTTAATTCATTCCTGAATCGGCTCCCAAGACCTAAAAATTCATGCACATTTTGCATATTAAAGAAGGAATAAGCATACAAATATTAAAAATAATTAATATTAAATCAATTTCATATTAAATAAAAGACATGAAAGATACTTTTAGATATTAATTTGAAGATGACTTAGATGGACTTTCAGGGGGAGTGCTCCTTGCTGGAGTGGGAGGTTCACTTGTGGGGTTCCTGAAGGAGGAGTCCAAAGAAGTTTGTCTGGTCTTGTTTCTCCTCTCTCTCAAAATCTCCTTATAGCATACAATGTTATTGTGGACTCCATTAGCAACTTTGCTACTCCTTTCAAAGTTGGATTTGTAATTGTGGATTTTTGTAAAGTGGTCATTGGTGTAAATTAGGGTCATTTGTAATTGCGGATTTTCGTAAAGCAAACATTCATAAAATGGTCATTAACTGTATATAAAATCTTTCCAGGAAAGAACATGAAAAGGAAATACCAGTAATGTTAAGAGAAAAGGAAGGATTCAGTTGTGTACTGTTGAAAATAAGGGGATAGTCATGTGGAAGATTACAAGTCATGACAAGTAGACAGATGGAGAAACCAAGTTTTTGACACATTGAAAGCCACAAGGTTTTCTCTGCCCCAAATCAGAGATCAGATGTGCCACTGCCATAGCTCTCTCACACAAAGCATGAAGTGACTGTTAAGAGGACTGCTTTGTGAATTGGGTAGAGAAATGAAGGGTAGGGTGCATCAAACGCCCCAACTGATGTGGATTTTGCTGGCCAGTTCTGAGCTGTTGCTTCTTGTGTAGTTAAGACCTATGGTGCCAATTTTTGGTCAATTTTTGAAATTTTCACATTCCCACTTTTTAATTGAAAATTAAATTTTTTTTGAGAAATTCTCCTTTTTCACGATAAAGTGAGCAACAACAAAGTTGTTTACACAGTGAACGTTTTCAATACTATGGATTTAAACAGTATCAATCATCTATTCTTGTAGTATGCACTATCAGGCTATTTATTTAACACACTATTTAGAAATATACTATTTTAGAAACACACTATTAAAAATACTTGCTTCATTACAGATTGTTTTTCATGAATGTGCGTGGTAGACAAGACTTATGCCAGTTTCTGCTTGGTACTCTGCCAACAGAAATGGACGAAATTATAAAAGGTTCCCGCCTGCCACCTATGGGCAAGTATATCGCTCCTTCTCTTATAAAAAGAGCAAATTCGATAGATCCACTGGTTATTTCAAGAAAGTTCTCTATCAAGCTGCAAAGGAAGTTGCAGCACAAGTTGTTCCATTTTATATAAAGGGCGGCATACAACATGTAAGTGAAAAAAAGATTGCCGAGCATATAATGAGATTGCATGACGAAGTGAATAACCTACAAAAAATTCAAATCGACAAAAGAGAGAGCGATAACAACATGAGAAAGATAAATGAATTTCGGGAAAAACTTGATAAGACTATGCCTCTATGGCCAAAGAATGTCATGGAAACTATTACAAATGAGGAAGATAAAGTTTTTCTCAAAGCATGATGTCTGATAGAACAGCATCATTTGGCTCTTTGGACAAGAAAAATGCTATATCTGCAATAAAATGGAATGAGAGAATGGCCAAAAGAAATGAATACTATCAAAAGCAAAAAGTAGACCAGCCTAGCACAAGTTGGGCAACAGATGATTATGAATCAGATGCTGACACTATCACTGGAACAAAACACAACAATGAAGATCAAGACAGTGGTTCTGATAGAGAGGAGTTTGATTTGGAGCCAAAACGAATGCACAAAAGAGTGAAAAAAACTGGTGAAGACATTTTCATTCCCTATGATATCCTGAAAGACAAGAGAGTTACTTCTGTGGTGGCAAGGCCCATGGAGTTACTCCAACTGCTGCTCTAGGTATAATATCTGCATTTGTGCAAGCCTGTGGAGGAGACACTGACAAACTTAGTTTGTCATATGCATCAGCATCTCAAGCAGCTGCAGCCAATGTAAAGGAAATGGCAGAAAAAATCTGAGGTTTATGGCAACCATCAGACATTGGAACCGTTCACTGGGATGGAAAGCTGATGAGAACGCTGAACAACAAACACCATGAAGAAGAACATCTCCCAGTACTATTTTCAGGTAATTTATAACCTTCAAATTCTTGTCCATAAAAATTTTAACATGCAAATTGCACATCAAGTTCAGTAACCAATGTGGCTTGCTATTAAAGTAAAATTACTGAAAGTGTATATTTAGTACTAAACAAAATAATAGTAAAGAGAATCATCTAAAATACACATTGCTGCATTGCTATTTTTTCTGAACTTTCAGGAAATGGAACAGTAAAACTGCTTGGTGTTCCAAAGCTGCAATCGGGCGAGGCACGAAGTATTGGAGATGCAACATATCAACTACTGAAGCAATGGAAGTGCACAGACAATGTTGCCGCAATGTGTTTTGATACAACTTCCATTAATACAGGTAAAAATGATACATAGCTCAAAACACATTCATTCCAAAGGCATGGGGCTGGATTTGGTAAGCCAATATTTCCATCGCTTGATGCCCTGCATGCAAACTCTCAAGATCTATCTTCCTTTGTCAATGATGGGTCATGGGTATTTTTCAAGACACTCCAAAGCAACCCTACTTTCTTGCAGGAGAACCCTGAAAATTGGGCGATCAATCCATCCTACAAGCAATGTCAGGAAAAAGCCTGCAATCTAAAGGTTGTTAATGATTCTGCCGAACGAGGTGTCAAATTGGCCAGTGATTATTTAAAGTCTTCTAAGAAAGAAACCCTCTACCAAGATACATTGCAAGTAGTTGAGGAAAATCGTGAAAAAATTGGCAATATGAGAAAAAACAAAAATTTGAAAAAATTAAAATGGCTCCTGACAGCTTAACTTAAGGTGTTGTTTAGTGATAAATGCTTTAAACAGGATTCTGCCCATTTTGCTTGTTTCATAGTTCTGCTTTGCTCTTTTTGTAAATTTTTGCTAATTTTGTTAATTTTTGTCTTTTTTTAATTTTCTATTAAAAAATGGGAATGTGAAAAATTTAATAAAAAGGAAAAAAATTATTTATTTTGTATTCACCACAATGAGGAGCAAGACATATGTGCCAGCCAGTAGTGTGATATCAATTTAAAATTTTCATGGGGCATTTGATGCACCCTAATGAAGGGTGGAATCATCAGCATTGGAGTGGATAGGAGAGGCAGTGCAACTTAATAGTAGATCATTGATAAAAAAGAAAAAGAGTCGATGACAGAAGAGAGCTCTGAGGAACACCACCATTAATAGTTTCAGAAGAACAGTGACCATCTACAACTGTAGCTGTAGATCAGCCAGAAAGGAAATTAGAGATGAAGGCACAGATAGAAAGAGAAACTGAAGGAGGGCAGTTTAGAAGCTGAGGTTTCATGTCAGAAGCCATCAAAAGCAATAGCAAAGGTTTCACCAAAATCCTGAAAGGAGGATGACTAAAAATTTTAATGTTATCCATCAAGCTAATTTTGAATATTAGATATGGGTATAACCCGTACTTAATTTGTGACAGAATGCTCCAGAACGCCATTCCAGTACTTTTATTTTAAAACAATTAAAAAAAAAAGGTTTTTATTTTAATAAAAAGGTCGGCAACGTAATTTCATAATTTAAAATCCAACGAAATACAGGCAGTAGAAAGCAAAAACTAGTCGATCAAGCAGAAAGAAGTTTGGAGAGTGTGTGGAAATTAATGTGATTATTCTATCAACTTCCTATATATATAGCAATAGCATGTAAGTAAAGCAATTTTATTTTGTTTCAAATACATATAATATTTTGTTTCACTTAGCTGAAATAACATTTCACTTAGATGTTGCAATCACAATCTAACTTTTTCTTTAAAATAATACTGTATTCAAAGAACTTTCATTTGCATGTTGTGCAGTTTTCGCAGAAAAAGCGCTTGAAATGCGTTGGTTTCCGGGGCACCACCTCGGACCCCGCTGGGAGAGCTTACAGCGCTCCCCCAGACCCCCTAACTGTGAAGGCTTCACCTGCTTTCCACTTCTTTTTCATTTACAAATTAAGCACTGGGTATAACAGCAAACATACAGTATTACAGACCTACCGTATCATTTTGGTATTTTATGAGAAACCACAAAAGCTTACTTTAATATTTCCTTTTTAATTTCATATATGACAAGTAAGTCATAAAGCAGTTTAAGTTACCATTTTGAGCAGTTTCATTAAACAGATTTCTCCCAACAGCCAAACTCATACTAGCAACCTTCTCCCTGAAAGAGGAAATTTCATTAAAATTGTATATTATACTAAAAATTTAAAGTGCCCAAATACTATATTAGGGGTGAAACAATCTTAATAGCTACTGTGTCCACACCAACTCAGAGTTTCAAAGACAAACCAGAATAAAGCAGTCGCAATTTGTGTGAATACATTGAGAAAATCAAGAACTTTAGGATAAAAGGGGGAGAAATCAGCAGTGGTCCTGATTCCTCCTTAAATGAATAAACAAGCAAGATGAATCCAGGGTGTGATAGCCAAAAATAAACTCTGGTTCTATTCAGTGAATTTAATAAAATGTAAACTATGTAAAAACAATTAAAATTTTTGTGAGAGTATAATTACCCACATAAAAGGTGGTTTTACAATCTAAATTTAGGGTAAAAGTAAATAATAAAGAAGCCCCAATAAATACAAAATAAATAAAAGATACCACAGTAAAGGTTACTGCATCACTTAAAATTAAAAAAGTGAAACTAATGAAAGTTTATTGCAACTCAATAAGAAATTAAACTACAGTTTTATACTTTTCCATATAATAAAGTAATTTTATCTGTAAATGTTGTTTAATATAATTTTAGTTATCGAGAAAATGAGTGAAAATTATTTATTTACTTAGTAACCCACAAATTTTCATAAAGACTGACTTTTTACAGCTATTCATATGAATGCAAATGGTTGACAAATATAGAAAATTCTTATAAACTACAAAAAGATCTACATTACATTAAATTTTATTTGGAAACCATGAAGCCACTGGGGCTTCTTATCAAGGTAATCCAAATCATAAGCTACATTTTAATAATAATAAAATCTTGCAAAATGTTAATCTCAAGTCAGCTAATTAATATGCAACCATTTATTACCACCAAAGTAGTAACTAATGAGCTATTCATTCAGCTATTCATATGAATGCAAATGGTTGACAAATATAGAAAATTCTGATAAACTACAAAAAGATCTACATTACATTAAATTTTATTTGGAAACCATGAAGCCACTGGGGCTTCTTATCAAGGTAATCCAAATCATAAGCTACATTTTAATAATAATAAAATCTTGCAAAATGTTAATCTCAAGTCAGCTAATTAATATGCAACCATTTATTACCACCAAAGTAGTAACTAATGAGCTACCGGTACTGTTTACCACATCATATGGCAAGTCATTCCACAAATCTACTACTCTATGACTGAAAAAGTACCATATTTTCATAGTTTTCAGGAACATAACCTCAGTGAATGTTAAGGGTCTACTGTACTAGATAAAAATTATCATGACCTATTTATTCCCATGCATATTATCACCCTTCTACCAATAATGCACAAAGTGAATGAATGGTAGATGGATGCCTGGCATGCAGGTTTAATCATATGTGCAGTTCAATCACATGGTGATTGCTGTGTAATTCAACTATTTTCACCGAATTTTCCAAACTTTGCCCAATATTTCAACACACAGAAAAATAGCCAAATTATCACAATAGCTGAAATATCAGTGTCAATTTAGCAGGGTCTGAGTGTAATAATAAAATCTTGCAAAACCACAATCTCAAGTTAGCTAATTAACGTATAACTATTTACTACCACCAAAGTAGCCTACACAACTTAAGAATACAGGCAGTCCCTAGTTCCAAACATCCATTCATATGAACATTATACTTTATAACTTCAGTCTTTCAAACATTTGAACCATACAAACACTCCTTTTTCAAACATACTACACTGAACACTAAACACAGGAAATCAAACACTTGAATACAGGAAAATGGACACTGTGTGTGTATATGTGGACTGCACATCATTTCTACACACAAACATCCTCCCATGATGCATCTGGGTTTGTTTTGGCGCAATACAGGGTATTTGTATGTGCTTAGGCCTTAATAATTATTAACAATGGCTGATAAGCATAAAGCAAGTAGTGCTGGTGACCATGGTAAAAAGAGTGTGTGCAAAAGTTTATCTCTTAATGATAAAATTGATATAATTAAGCATGTTGAAAAGGGTAAAAGTTTGCCCGAAGATGGTGTTCTTTGCAGATTCTTCTTTTAATGATTTAAGCTTATATCACGATCTGAAAACCTATGAAAAACATAACAGTGAAGTGGCAGGTGCATGTCTTAAAGCCATTGATAGGCAAATGTGGTACTTTGTGGAAGAAGTGATACCACTCTCCTTATTTTCACACAAGGTCAATAATGCAGAGAAGGCAAAGATTGCCAATGCCTTAAAAAAATCAGAGAAAAAGATTTATGACATGAAAACTGGCCATCCAGTCTCCCCTATACTCAGGGAAGGAACCAAGCTTTCTGACCTTGCTGGTCCAAAATCATGGCAGTTTCTGAGGCTCTTTAAATCAAATGGGGATTGGTTGAGAAGACCAGTAGAAGAATGGGAGAAACACGAGGACTATATTCGCTTAGCTTCTTACGTGCAAGACATGAAGGTAACAAACAATACGGCTAAAAGGGGGGTGAAACTTATTGAAGATTATGCTAAGAGCCTCACCATTAATGAACAGCAACGCCATTTCCTCCTTCAACTTGTTGAAAATGAAAGACGCCTTCTTCCAGACATCTACAAGAAGAGCAGTTTGCAAAACAACTAGAAAAAATAAAAGGCGAGTGGGTCATTCCAAGTCAAATGAAACACCTCTGGGGTTGATCATCACCAATTATCCCAAAAAAAATTTTGCAAGTAGGCCTAGGGCAGATATACTCAGAAAAAAAATTTTTTGACTGCCTGGGCCTTGGGACCCGAGATATGGGGGCCCAAATTTGGGGGCTGAACGTGTAGGGACAATTTTCAAATGCTTATATCTCTGGTTCTAATTGAGCTAGAGAGTTGATTCTGGTGCCAAATTAAAGAGAAAACATAGCCCTGCCACTTTGCTCTAAGTGACTGAATCAAAAAAATAATTAGGAAAAAAATGAGCGAAACATTTTTATTTTTGACCCCCTAAAAAAAAAAAAAAAAAAAAAAAAAAAAATTGACCTCCCGAAAAAAAAAAATGTCTAGGGACGCCCAAAAAGGTTCTCTATAACTCAAAAAAATTTTAGCCTTGGCTGGGCTTTAGTATAGGCACCACAGCACTCAACATAAAACCAGTTTTTTTAATTTTTCATATTTTTACTTCAATAAAGTTATATTCTATTAAATGTTTTATTTTGCAAGGGTCTAGTAGTAGGTTTTAAATAGGAGTCTGGACTAAAATATATTAATTATGTTATTTTTTTTTTTCAGATTAATGTTATTTTTAATAGCTAAAATTATTAAAAATAATAGTATAATTATAATGGACGATAAAAGTGTTAATCAAAGAAACTTAAAAAGAAAATGCGCGGACCCTAATAATCATAATAATCAGCACCCAGGACAGAAATGGGATAAATCCCTGAGGCATCCAACTAATGATATTATGACATATCTTCCGGCGTATGGATTTACTCAAGATCATCGTTTTTGCAAACAATGTAGAAAAAAATTAGACATTGAAGCAGATGAACAAAAGATGAATGCGCAATCTCAAGGTAAAACTTCCATTTATGTATTAAAACATATATACGACCTTATTTTCATATGTAGGACTGTAGGTATCTTATTTGTATTTACTAAAATATATGTAAAAAAGTAAATCTTAATTTAACAACGCCTTCATTAATTGAATCAAATATTATACTTAATTCCACTATTGGCTGCCAAATATATGTACATTAATATTTACTGCATAATAAAAATAAAGAAATTATATTGACTCATACCTAAGCATATACTATGTATTTTTTTCAGTGAATTTGTTTAATAGTAATTTGTATTTATGTAATTAAATAAAATATGTATTTACAGATGAAGATCAGCTGACGCAGTCGAGCAGTAATGAAACAGAAAGTTCTGGTTGTAGTAATGCGCCTATGCTGATCGACATCTCATTTGAAGTACCCGCTAGTAAGTACGAGTGAACTCAATACATCACTTGTAGCAATTGGACAGTCCCCCATAAAAATAGATAAATTAAAAGGGAGAGAGTCTTACATTCCCAACAAAGCTAAAAAGTATATAATAGCCTTATGGAACACTTTAAAGTTTTAAAAGGAGCCCCGGACATTGAATTTGATCAAGAAGAGCAAAGTATAGGAACTGAAATAGAAAAAAAAGCTGGCTATTTCAATGAGATGATGCTCTCTCTGAAGGAAAAATTTAATGTGAGCAGTAAGAGTGAACAAGTTAGAATTTTAACTCTATTACCTAAAAGTTGGAGTTTAAGAAGAACAGCAAAAAAATTTAACACTAATATATATCAAGCAAAAATAGCTAGAAAAATTTCTGAAGAGAAAGGAATTTTGTCCGATCCTAATGCTAAAACTGGGAGCAAAATTGAAGCAACTATTGTTAATAGCGTAAAGGAATTTTATACGTCAGAAGTAGTAAGTAGAGTTATGCCAGGTAGGAAAGACTATGTGAGTGTAATGGTAGATGGAAAAAGACAGCATATGCAAAAACATCTGGTACTTTGTAATTTGAATGAGGCCTATGTGCTATTTAAAGAAAAATATCCAGAGGCAAAGATAGGATTCACAAAATATGCGGAGTTCAGGCCAAAGCAATGTGTGTTAGTGGGTGCTGCTGGTACACACTGTGTTTGTGTATGTACCATACACCAGAACACCAAGTTGATGCATATCGGAGCAAAATTTGAAACGCTATTTTTGGAAACCAATCATGCAATTAAATATCCACGGGACTGGATAAATTTGGGTATTTGTTCCACCCAAAATGCACAATGCAATTTAGGCACCTGTGAGCAGTGTGGAGACTTTTCCGGAATGAAAGATCTGATGCAAAAAATTTTCGATGAAAACCAAATTGATGATGTAGAATTTAAAAAGTGGACAAACACCGACCGGGCGACTCTTGAAACAATAAAATTGACCACCGATGACTTTATCGAAGATTGTCGAACAACTTCATATCTATCAACGTCATGATTTTATCGCAAAAATGCAGTCCAGGGCTTTCAGTGAAGCTAAGGATAATTTAAAACCTGGGGAAGTTGTTGTTGTCCTTGACTTCTCTGAAAACTACTCCTTTGTACTTCAAGATGAAGTACAAAGTTTCCATTGGAACAATCTCCAAGCGATGATACATCCCTTTGTAATTTATTATAACCATCAGGGAAAAATTTTACACAAAAGTTTTGTTATAATTTCAGAATGCAATATACACAACACTGTTTCAGTGTATCTATTTCAAGAACATCTGATTAAATTCCTAAAAGCTGAATTACCTGAAACAACTCTTATTTCCTACGTGTAAGATGGCTGTGCTGGCCAATATAAAAATAGAAAAAATTTCATAAACCTCTGCCATCATCAAGAGGATTTCGGCATCGCAGCTGTCTGGCACTTCCATGCTACCAGTCATGGGAAAGGCCCTAGTGATGGTACAGGGGGGTGCAATTAAAAGAAAAGCGAGAACAGCGAGTTTACAGCAAGCGTACGAGAACCAAATAATGACACCATTTCAGCTTTTCGAGTATGTAAATGAAAGTATGCCATCTATTTTGTTTCAATACACGAATACAGCAGATTACGAGATTATGAAACAAAAATTAGAAGAAAGGTTTAACAACACCAAAACAATAACTCGGACCCAAAAACTTCATTTCTTTCGGCCTATATCCACAACAACATTAGAGGTGAAAGAATATTCCCTGGCCGAACATTTAAGAGTTGAGACGGTGAGTAAAGAGATTGGAGATGTCACACGAGAAACAATTAGCGCAAGATCGGGATATGTGACAGTGGAATACGATGGACGTTGGTATCTTGGGGTGATCATAGATACAGAGGTACAAGTAGAGGGTGAAGTGAGGGTGAAGTTTGTGAAGCAAGCCGGACCCAGTGGCTCTTATACTTTTGATAATCAGGACATTCTAAACATAAGCCAGCATAACATCCTCACTGTTGTCGAACCTACCACAGCAACTGGTAGAACCTATTACTTAACTAAAGAAGAGCAGAATAGAGCATCCGCAGAACTTGAAAAATATTTAAGTTATAGAACGTAGTTAAATTGTATAGATAATAGATATGTATAGTTTTTTATTTTTTAATTAATTTATTTCTATGATCCATCGACACAGATTTTGGAGTCCATTCTCGATTTACAATTTAAATAGGTAATTTCCATATATGATATACATATACAACTTTGTTTATAAAACCAGTTATAAAAATATTTTAAAAATTTAGTCTGTAATTTAAAGTTAAAATCTTTAGCTGTAAAATGTTATTGGGTCATTCCATGTCAAGTCAGCCACCTAAAACACACATCCCTTTCAATTTTGCTCATACTTGGCACAATAGTAGATATACATGCCAAACTTAAATTCCCAAATTATTAGAGCTGACTAACCTTTGGTTACTGAGATACAAGGTCACAAAGTTGTGACATTTTGACCTTTTTTGCGTTAAATGACTATTTTCAAAACGGTGTAACTAAAAAACTATTAAAGCTAGAGCATTGATTTTGGTCTCATTTTAAAGCTCTTTAGTAGCCCCTTATTTATTGGCTCTTGTTAAATATATCTACTGTGAAAAATAAAAAAATCCCTTCAAAAGTTGACCTTTGACCTTGAATAAAAAAAAAATACCTTCTCCTAAAAAATTCAATTTTTTTACATTAATACCTTGAGTCATGTACAACAAAATCCCAAGAAGCTGTAAGTGGCTGATAACTAGTTCAATGTATAAAAAATAATGAATTCAAGCAACATTTTGAAAAAAGTCATTTTATACAAAAATTGTCAAAAAGTCATGACTTTGTGACCTTGTATGTCAGTAACCATTTTTGTCTAAGGTCAGCTCAATCTCTTACAAATACAACCCATATCTACATACTATCTGCAGCCTTCTACAAACAAGCAAATGCTTATTTTTAAATATTTGTTCTTTACCCACCTCACCTGTATGTTGTGCATGTATGTGATGGTTTTCAGTAGTTGACAAGATTCTTGTGGGCCACCCAATTTATTGTGATTTCTAGAAGAGAAAACAATTTTTAATGTATACCTAGATAGCTACCTAATTAACAAATACAAGTAACATATTAAAATGTACATACAATATGTATAGGTATAGTGCTCATTGATTTCCATTTATCACAACTTAAAATGTATGCAGTGTATATATAGTTACATGACCATTTTAATTTTGAATTCTTACCTTTCTGTGCTGTAGATCTGCCAAAGCTTTGGATGCCTTCAAAGTAACTTCTTTGCAAATCCTGTATGTTCGTCCATTAGTAGTAGATGCCTCAACTTGTGTTAGAATATCTGAATATGGTAAGATTAATTCATCTGGTCGACCAGGATACACAAATGATGGGTTTGGGCCATGAGGATGAAGGAATGTGACTTTACTTCTCTATTCTCTGGTATCTTTTCCAGCACATATGCCACCCACTAATGGCTATCATATGCAGCAGTAACAAAACCATGTATTTTCTCCTCAGTCACAACTTCTTCTTTCAGTAACTTTCTCAATATTTGAATAATCTGATAATGAATAATGTTTAACCTTAAGAGAAGTCAATGAAACTGGCTGTAAATGGTGTAATTTCTGTGTACCAGCAATAGTCCTTGCAGTGAGTGTCTTTCTTGGAGAAGTTGGCTTTCCTCTTCATGCTCTTTTTGGTTGAAAAATGACATTTTATATTTACAATATTTTCACTTGCAAATGTATATAACTGTTCTGCAGTAAGGATCTGTTCATCATAAGGTCGTTGTAGACTAGCTTTTGCAGCTAATCTCTTAACTGTGCCTCCAACACCATCACAGGGTCCCTTTCCATGACTTGTTGCAAAAAAATTCCATTCTGCCTCAATTCCAAAATCATCTCTGTGATGGCAAAGATTCAAAAAGTTTTGCAGTTCTTATACTGTCCTGCACTGTGCACACCCATCTGAAAAGTAAATTATTTTGTGGATGGAACCGATGGATGAGATATTATCTTTTAGGAATTTTATCAGATGCTTTGAAACAAATGTACAGCAACTGGTTATGGATGTTACACTCTGAAATAATAACAAAGCTAAGGTGAGCAATCTCATCTTCCTTTTTATAGTAAATAACAAATGGATGTAGAGTAGCCATCTCATTGTTCCAGTGAAAGCTCTGAACCTCATCTTGAAGAATAAAGGAATAATTTTCAGCAAAATCACACACAGCAAGGACCTCACCATCTTTCAAAGACATTTTTGTTTCACGGTAATAAGTTGCTTGCATCTTTGTCTCTGAAGTCATGTATCTGTATTCTTTCAGTTGGTTACAGAATTGGTCAATATATTCATCTGTATTCAGTTCTACTGATTCAAGATTTGACCGATCTGTATTGGTCCACTTTTTAAAATTTATGATATCAATGAAGTTGTTTGTAAATATATCCAGTAGTCTGTTTTTTAAATCTGATGGATCTCCACATTGTTCACATTGTCTGAGGCAGCATTTCTGTGAGGCAGGATTGCATTCCATAAAGGCAACACAATGACGTACATTCTTAATAGGTTTGTCATCATTTGCAGTTAGTTTTTCTAATTCAGCTCCTACAAACATAAGTTTGGCATTCTGATGAATTGTACAGACACATACTGAGTGAGTTCCTGTTGCTCCAGCAATAACACACTGCTTTGGACGCAATTCTGCAAATTTACTGAATCCCACCTTAACCAAAGGATTTCTTTCTTTGAAAATATGATAGGCTTCTTTTAAATTGCAAAGTAAAAGATGCTTTTGCAAATGTATCCTTCCTCTTTCATTGTCAATGATACTACAATAGTCTTTCTTTCCTGGCATTGTTCTACTGATGTCTTCTGAAAGATAAAATGCTTTAATAGCATCAACAGTATCCTGTTTAATTCTTTTCCCACCCTTTGGATTTGGGTCTGAAAGGACACCTTTTTCTTCAACTATTTTTTTAGCAATAGATGCTGTATGCCTTGTTGTGTTAAATTCTGAAGCAATTTTCCTAATGCTCCAACTTTTGGGCAATACAGTGAGGATTTTTATTTTATCACTTCTTTTAGTATTTTAATTTTGAATTTTTCCTTGAGTTGATTTATTATTTCTAAACAGTCTACATCTCCAGATGGCTCCTTAAATTGTGAGTCAGAAATCTCTTTTCCTGCAACTGTTTCCATTCTCTTCTTAACTGTCTCTGTCACCTTGCTTAGTTTTTTAGCTCCATATGACTTTTGCTCTACAAGCTTTCTCTTTTTATGGGTGATTCACCAATTGAAACAAAAGAAGCATTCAAAGTACACATCTCATGGTTTTGCTCTGAAGTTGATGCATCACTATTGTCAACATTTCAATTTTCTCAAGATCTTCAGGTGGTTCACTACTACAAGAAGAATCATCATTTATGTTGAATTCAAAGTGCCTATTCCTTTCTCAGGCAAGGACTCAAGATGTTCTCTACACTGCTTACAAAGTCTGTGATGTAGTGTTAAGTGCAGATCGGGAAACTTATTTACAAGTTCCTGTGGTACAATCTCAAACTCTTCTTTCGACACTGACCTTTGTGACGCAGCAAAGGATCGGCACACTTCTGTTTCAGTTTTAAATGTTCCATGTTTGTACTCTGAAATCACAAAAGCACAAAGAAAATCCTGAAAAGAAAACAATGAACAATTAATGAATTATTAAATAAATTTTTATACATGTATTTAGTAAAAATAAATTAACTTTAACTTGAAGTCAGGAGTCAACTCTGTAAAGTTGACAGTACTTATATACTAGTTGGGCCTTTGGATCAGCGCTACTCCAGTAGATTTGGGGCTGTCGAGGGGTTTAACCCTGGTTGTCTTTTAAAAGACTTCTTTTGGCACAGGTCACAAAAAGGTTTTTGAACTAATAATGTTAAGTTGAACTAAGTCTTCACTGACACTATATCAGAACAGAACTTTTAAATAAATGAACTGACAAAAAAAAAATCTAAAATTGAAGAATGATGCCAACTTCATTTATTTTTTATACATTGAACTAGTTATCAGCCACTTACAGTTCTTGGGATTTTGTTGTACATGACTCAAGGTATTAATGTAAAAAAATTGAATTTTTTAGAAGGTATTTTTTTTTTATTCAAGGTCAAAGGTCAACTTTTGAAGGGATTTTTTTATTTTTCACAGTAGAGATATTTAACAAGAGCCAATAAACAAGGGGCTACTAAAGAGCTTTAAAATGAGACCAAAATCAATGCTCTAGCTTTAATAGTTTTTAGTTACACCATTTTGAAAATAGTCTTTAACGCAAAAAAGGTCAAAATGTCACAACTTTGTGACCTTGTATCTCAGTAACCAAAGGTCAGTCAGCTCTAATAATTTGGGAATTTAAGTTTGGCATGTATATCTGCTATTGTGCCAAGTATGAGCAAAATTGAAAGGGGTGAGTGCAAAAAGTGCCATTTTGTGGCTGAGTTGATATGGAATGACCCTATTACACATTTGTAGAAAAACTGTCTACAGTGGAACCTCAATATACGAACGCATCTCTATACGAACAACTTTTTCGAGAAAAAATTGTCCTTGTATACGAACCATTCCCTCATATCCGAACCAAAAGAAGCCAGTCAGTTTCTCTCCAGCCAGCGTTTGGTGCGCATCGCTTTTTTTTTAGCTCCGTGAAACGTTTATGAATCTTGTGAATCCACCATTATTCTTTGGTGTTATTTTTATATTATTATTATTTGTATAATATGCATTATTGTTGTTACAGGTTTCATGTATGATTTTATGCATGTAAGTCTTATTTTACAGGTTTAATTAACCAATATTTTGACTTAAAAATGTTTCGTAAGGGGTAACTTTTGGGGGCCTGGAACGGATTAATCCAATTTACATTATTTCTATGGGAAAAATTGATTCAATATACGAACAATTCGATATCAGAACAACCCTCAGGAACGGATTAAGTTCATATATTGAGGTTCCACTGTATATAGATTAGTTCTGGTACATATGTATTAGGGTGTCCCAGCCTCACATGTGAAAATAAAAATGTGCAAGAGTCAAATCGCACACCCCTTTAATTAATTACACTTGAAGAAAGGAAAAAATGGGCGAAATTTCATTGGCCTATTAGGAGGGGAAGGGTCCCCTCATTGACCTTGTTTATTCGACCCTATATGAACAAACGTAAATGCTCAGCATTAATCATTCTAGAATGGAAGAATGAAATGTAAATTCTTTCTAATGACTAAATTAAAGGAAATGGAAATTCTTCCTAATGACACATTTCATTTCGGGGGACAGAGGATCTTTTTGTCTGCTGAGGGGAACTGCTGGCGGTGGTATTCGACGACTTGGTACACGAGCTGCCGTTCCTCCTCGTTTTTTGTCAGGCCCTCATTGAAATCTTCTGCCAGTTTCACCGCCCATTCTGCCGCGTCGTTCACAGACTTCAACGATGGTGCACATCCTTCGAGATCTTTGGGGGTTTTTGGAACCGGCAGCTTCAGGCAATGAAAAAGGTTTTGAGTCCTTTTCGTGACCAAGGTGCTCAAATCCGACCGTCTCACGGTCAAGACACCCTTTCCCTCCAGCCGACGCAGATCTTTTGGGTTTTCGGTCTTCTTGTGCAGGTTTTGGAGCATGGCCATCTTCTCTGCATCGGTGGTTTTGGAGGAGAACATAGCGAGTCCGGCTAAATCTTCGCTTAGGTACCAGAGCTGGCCCCGGAATTTCGTCAATGCGGAGGTACCTACATCATGATCCACCGCCTTGTACCGCTCTAGGTCCTCCAACAGCTCCAGGTCATTGACGGGCGCGTCCGCCATCAATGGAGCCTCGAACCACCTCTGGAGGTAGATGGTGATGGCAAAGACGTTTATCCTGCATAGTGACCGGACCTCGTGAGTGGTCAGGTGGAATTGGCTTCGGAAGATGAACATCTTAAGACAGTAAATGCCTTTGGCCATCCACCTGGCCCGGTGGTATGCTCCAGGACGATTGTACCGGAGATCTCGTTTGCCATGACCATCGAGGAAGACCAGAGCGAGGATCAGGAACTCCCGGTAATCGTCTCTTGGGTGGCCAACTTCAAGCTGGTCTTCAATGAAGTGGACAATCTGCTCTTTTTTCAACGCCACCCATTCCGAAAGGATGTCGCTTGGGCCATCGCCGTTGAACGGAGAAGCCTGCTTCTGGTCAATGAACTCCCATTGGGATTTGAAGCGAGCGAACAGCGCAATGTCGGGGCCAGCAGAAGACCTGAAGAACAGATCAAAGACTGAGGTGATTACAAATTCCATCATGTGGTGTCTGCAAGCCAGGAAAAGAACGCGGCGGTCCATTTGGTCCTGGATAATCGTACAAGCGCCGCTGTGAATACCGGTATTCGCCGTTGTTGTGTCGAAGCAGAGACCAGCAATCCATGGTTGAACTTGCGGCCAATCGTCCAGCACCTTCAGAACAGCTCCAGCCATCCGCTGTCCCGTGCTGTCAGGGATTTTTGGGATCGCCAACAACTTCTCAAGATTCTTCCCACTGACCAGCACTGGTATGCGATCCGATTTCCCTCCATCCGAATCAGGGAGGAGTTTGCCATCAAAGTGGACGACAAGCGGCGTATCAGGATTGAACTCGGTCTTGATTCCGGCTGCCAAGTTCTTCCTGGACTTCTGCCATGAACGGTGAAGACTTGATTTGGACAAGGTGACCGAGGATAACTCAACTCCGCGGCAGCGAGTGCTGGAGCTACAATGTGCATCGCTTGGTGTACTGAGGTTCCAGTTCGATCCAGGGCTACAGCAAAATTGGGATATTGGATGATCCTCCTTGCCGACACTTGGCCGTCCTTGGGAGCGGATCGAGGAGCCGAAGGACCAGGAGAGGAATATTAGACATCATCATTGGATGCTTCGGCCATGGACTCCGAAGAAGAAGACCCATTTTCACCGTTCCTTTTGCTTGCAGTGAGTCCATCTCTTCGTGGCTTTTCTTCTTCCTCTTCTCTCAGCTGCTCGGCATTTCTCCCGCTCCGCTGCCCTGCGAGCAAACTCCAGGTCCTCTCCTCTGATGTACATCTTCCGCACGGTTCGCTGGTCATTCAGAAAGTCTTGATCTTCGGGGACTTTGATGAGTTTCATGGCGTTGGCATGAGCTGTTTCAAACAGTGTATTCAGGTTGGCTTGGAATCCCTTTCCCACTCAGTTGCTTCTCTCCCCACGGTTTCGGTTCTGGAAACCTTCTCGTTGTCTGTGGAGAGGGCCTTGATCCTCTCGACGCACTTGGGCTTGTGGGAGGTCGGAATAGATGCCAGAGCCCACACCGCCATAACCTCATCAGCTACCACATTGGCAGCTTCCGCCGTGGACGTTTTTTTCTTCCGAGTGAAGAACAACAGACGTCGAAGAACATCTCCCACTGTCGGGAGTTGACACAGCGTTTCCAGGGGTTCATTTCGCAACACCCCCACCAACCACAGTCTCCTGCTTTCTTGTATCCATAACCTGAAAAGAAATATGCTACAATTAGTATAAGGTAGAGAGTAGCCATTCAGCAATAGTAACACATGGTTTGAGGGAACCCTTAAAATTAAAGAACACGAATGAAATTCATCTTGCTGGCATGTTTTCACGAGTGGAAGAAATTAGGCGGGTGTGCATGACAAACTTCAGGAACAAAAAAAATTGGGACACACTAGTATGTATATAATATAAATGTAAAAAAAATTAATATCTTATCTTAATAAATAATTAATAAATAATAATATTAAACTATTAATACTTGTATAATAAAATCTTTGAAGTATGTATGTAATAAAAATTGTGAACATGTTTGAATTTTATATATTTTTACACCTAAAATATGAAAAATTCGCAAATACCAGCTCTATGTTGAGTGCTGTGGTGCCAATACTAAGGCCCAGCCAAGCATAAAAATTTTTTGGGTTATAGATAACCTTTTTGGGTGTCCCTAGAATTTTGGGGGGGAGGGTGACTTTTTTGTGGGGGTCAAATTTTTTTTTTTATTTTTTCATTTTTTTCCTTAATTTTTTTTTGATTCAGTCACTTAGAGCAATGTGGCAGGGCTACGTTTTATCTTTAATTTGGCACCAGAATGAACACTCTAGCTCAATTAGAACCAGAGATATAAGCATTTGAAAATTGGTCCCTACGCATTCAGCCCCCAAATTTGGGCCCCCATATCTCGGGTCCCAATGCCCAGCTGGACAAATTTTTTTTTTTCTGAGTATATCTACCCTAGGCCTACTTGCAAAAAAATTTTCGTGATGATTGGTGATGATCAACCCCAAAATGCCTATTTTGGTTCCATTTGGCTTGGAATGACCCGAGTGTTCTATATACTGTTTCATGCATTAAAATATTTTCAGTATTTAATCTGAGTTAATATTATGAATTATTATTAACAATTTCTCCTTTTTCAGGGTCTTTGATGGCAACCAAATTGGCAATAAATTGGCAAGGAGGGTTCAAAGGAATGTTTTTTATATTACAGTGGACCCCCGATTTGAGTACGTAATCCGTTCCAGCATGGCGTACTCAATTCGAAATGTACTCAAATCGAACTTAATAACCTATGGGAATTAATTAATTCGTTCCAAAACCCAAAAATTTCACACCACCCCTACTTTTTCTATAGAAATTGGCCTATGAAATTTAGTAATTGTATTAAAAATAGACAGAATAGAATACAAAATACATACCGTACAATATAGACAAAATAGAATAATCCTGTAGGAGTCTTGTTTGATGTGCTGGAAGTTCCAGATGAGGAATGGAGGGGAGGAATTATTGCTATGAATGACTTAAAGTAGCTCATGACCTTGTCCTCAAACAAGCCGGCTGGCGTACTCAAATCGAGTTTTCTACTCAAGTCGAGTCAATAGGAGCCTATGGACGAGCGTACTCAAATCGAAAATACTCAAATTGATGCGTACTCAAATCAAAAATACTCAAATCAGGGGTCCACTGTACTTTTGTATGCTTTAAAAAAAAAAAATGGGGTTTTGATCATGTCATTGACAATTTTGACTTTTTATTCCATTTCTGTGAAAGGTTTATTTCAACTTTGACATGTTCAAAATTGTTCCCACCCATTGGAATAAGCTTATTTCTTATTATTATGCTTTTCAGATGGGCCCATTGCCGTGAAGCTGATCTGGGATGATGCTTCAGGGTGGTGGTCACACCCGCAATGTCTGCTGTATTGCACCAAATTTGTCTAATTTTTTTAGATTACCTGAGTTTTCGACCAAACACTTATAGTAAAAGCTACTGTTTTGGTATGAAAAAGAAAGTATTTCAAATTCTGCATCAATTGACACCAGAATCATTTGAATCAGTTAATAAATAAAGATTTTATGGCCAAATACATATGAAAAATCAGTCTGATGATATCACAGGCTGGGGTCAAAATTTCAATGCCTCCAATCCAGGGTCAAATATTTTCAGAATGGGTTAAAACTTCATATTCGTCAATAAAGTAGCAGGGATCACCACATGAGAATATTGCACCTCAAAATTTCAAACATTTATTATTATAACTATTACACACAGCACAACTTCAAAGACTGAATGAAAATCTTTAAAAGTAGGGACTCCTACTTTCTCTGGGAAGGGAGTTCTGGACTACTTTCAAAATCCTAGTGAGAACCCTGATGTCTAAGGTGAGAGGACCAGGCTTGAATGCAGTATTCCAAGTGAGGCCAAACATAAGAATTATATAATTTACAGATCATTTCCTTACTCTTGTAACTAACATTCCTCTTAATGATACCTAAACATTTTATTTGCTTATTTCTAGCATCTAAGCACTGCTTAGAAAATTTAAATCTCTACTAACTACAACAAGATCTTTTTCCTGTATAACAACCTCTAACCAGTTCCCTCGCATCTCATAACTAAAATTTTCATTATTTTCTACCAAAATGCATGACTTTGCATTTTTTAACATTGAATTCCATCTGCTATTTACTTGCCCAAGCAACTAATCTGTCAAGGTCTATATTTGTAACTGGGGGCAACTATTTTTGTCATCTGCAAATTCAGAAATTTTACTAGCTACTCCTTTCTCTAAATCATTTAGATATAAAATAAAGAGTAATTGACCTAAAACTGATCCCTGTAGTATGCCACTTTTCACTTTCTGTACTACCCAGATTCATGACCATTCAGAATTACTCTGTTCTCTGTCTTCTAACCATTTTTCTACCCAATTTATAACTGACCCCAATATCCAATGAGCTTTTAATTTATATAGAAGTCTCCTATGTGGAACCTTCTCAAATGCTTTACTAAAATCCAAATAAATAATATCAACATTTTCACTATCGACATAATCAGTTACAAATTCTAAAAAGTCTGAGTGATTAGACAAACAAGACATTCCTGATCTAAATCCATGTTGTGAACTTGAAATAAGATTAAAAATTTCAAAATGATCTTGAATATTATTCTTTATAATTCTTTCTAGTATCTTTCCTACCAATGATGTTAACTGACAGGCCCATATTTTCCTACCTCCTTCTTAGTACCCTTTTTTGTAAATGGGTACTACATTTGCTTTTTTCCATTCATTTGGTACCTCTGCATAATTAATAGACCTAGCAAACAAAATACTGTAGTTAGGGCCTCAGATAAGCTTCACTGAGAACCCTAGCAAATTATATATCAGGTCCAGCAGCTTTATTTGACTTCAATATATGAGTCACTTGCCTGTCATCATCCTTCCTTATATGAATATAATCAAGAATGCCTGAATTTACAGGATCTAAAGAATTAAAATCAAAGTTATTTAAATTTACTTCAGTAAAAACATCTAAAATAATCATTAAAAATACCAACAATATCCTCATCTTTTTCAAACATCCTATCATCATGTTCTATTGAGCCAATCCTATCATGCTTTTTATTACTATACTTATAAAAACTAGAGAATTTCTTTGGATCTTTATTGCTATATTTCTAGTTAGATTTATTTCACTATGCCTTTTCAGTAATTATTCATTTTACCCCCGTGGGTTTTTCTCGTGTATTTTTTAAGTTTTATTCAAATTTGACCTTCATTTCTTGCGCAAATGAATTACTGAATGGCTAATTAAGTCAACTGTACACCCTTGATGATCGGTTAGGGTGTCATGATATTTCATTACTTGGGTTAAGTCATGAATTTTCACTAAAACTAACGAAATATCACGACAACCTAACCAATTATCAAGGATGTACAGTTGACCTAAATGGGCATTCAATTAACCTAACCAGGCATTCAGTAATTCATTTGCACAAGAAATGAAGGTCAGATTTGAATAAAACACATCAAAATACACCAGAAAAACCTGTTCTCATGTCAAAATCAATCTGCAAGGGTAAAATGAATAATTACCACCTTTTCCTCTTCCTAATCAGACTACTTAGCTTATTTCTTAACTGTATTAGGTTTGTTTGGCAACTGTCTATAATTATCAAAGTTCAAAATACTATCACTGCCTTTAAATTCCCTGAATGCCCTTTTTTTAATTTTTAATCATTTTAGCCATTTCCACCATAAAGGTTTCCTAATCCTGTTATTCCTAAGAGTTCTGAAAAGAATACACCTACAACTACATTGTACATCCTCTAAAATTTCTTTCAATCTAGACCACATCTCAATAGCATTTTTATTGGCAAATTCATTATCCCACTTTACTGAGCCTAACAACTACCTAAATTTACTATAGTGACCCTTTGAGAAACAAGGGACTAGATGGTCATTATTGAATAGATCCCTATTTAATTCTATCTTAAAATGTCTGATCAAATGGTCACTATTCCCAAATGACTCTCCAACTGCAAGTTCCCCAGTAAGCTCTTGGCAAGAAAAAGACCTAAAATTACTTGATCCCTAGTTGGTTTGTCTACAAAGGGACATTCCACATCATTCACTCATCAGCCAGACTCTGTACTGAATGGACACATTTCCTGAGCTCTCTGAAATTGCATCTACTTTTGCATATGCTAATAATTTTACTTTTGGAAAGTTTTGAATTTATATACTTGTGTTTATATTCACATTGTTATAGTTAAGTAATTGAATATTAGTGGTTTTTAGCGATTTAGAAGTTTTCATAGTGTGCTGGCTTAATTTAACTTAAACTTGTGATGGTTATAAACTAATTTTAACTGCGTGTGATGCCATCGCAGAAAGCATCATGTGTAGGTGTGGGGTAAACTGGTGGTATTGGGATTTTAAAGATTATAATGGTGGTCTATGGTGATTACGAGAGATCAGTTTGTTTCTTTTGCGATATAAGGGAGGAAATAGTTGACATAAAACATAGTGTACATGAGGTAATGGAAAGACTTGCAATGCTTGATGAGGGGAGGGGTAGGGCTATGGTTGACAGAAGCTGAACCAATACTAATGTTGAAGACATTAGTAATTTGAAGGGTGAGGTGCATAACCTAGTTTCTAGTTTAGGTAGCTTATCGGGAAGGTTGGATAGAATTGAGGAAGGGGTTAAGGTTGGTCCGAGATTAGTAGATGGGGAGGGATTTAGAGAAGTTAAGGGTGAAGCTAGGCCGCGTACATTAGGTGATAGGAATTCCCTGCCTATCGTGGTTTCAAACCCTTTCACCCATTTGGAAAGGGACATGAATGAGGGGGAAACTATTTTAATTGGGCTCTTTAGTGCGTCATATGGACACAGAGTTTGTTGAACAGCATCCAACCAAGAGGAGGAGGGTCTGTCTCCCAGGGGCCAGGGTTGACAGAGTTAGAGACAAAGTGGACAGGATTGACACTGCCTCCCGTCACTCGATGTTGGTGACGATGGTAGGGGGCAATGACTCATATACAGGGCCGGCGTTAGGAAGTGCGGGGCCCAATTAGAAAATTGTTAGCGCCTAGCGGGGCCCTCTACCCATTGTCGTTTCAAAGTTGGAGTGACAAGAAATTTCGCTAGAGCACCTCTTTGTTTTTCATTTTCAGCTGCCTTAGCCATGGCCAGTGCTCGTTTCTGATTGCCGCTCAAATACTTTCGCCCTTTGTCTCTATCTCTGCTTGTGCTTGCCATGATGACGATGATGTAAGGGCTTTTTCAATTACTTTTCTTTTAAAAAAGCTAAACGGCGATGATAAACTGAAATTACAAAACAAAAAACAAAATCATTCACAATAAAGACTCCCTGGCACTGAAAAATAATAAAGATGTGCATGTATGCATCTAATGATTAAAGCAAAAGATTTCATGATTTTTAAAAGCCTGGGAGTAAGAAGAAAAGCGCAGGGGGCAAAAGAACAAGCTCTAGTAAATAGAAATGTAAATGCTCTCTATGATAATGAGGCAAAAACTAGTTAATTTAATATGTAGGATCTACTTACCACCACGTTTCTCTGTTACATGCAGGCTTAAGACACTTCAAGTTTGCAGTTTGGACATATAAACAATTTGGACATATTTAACAAACAACACAACTTTACATTCCAAGCTTTATGTTATATAATCTCATTAACAGCGCTCTTTCTGTGTTGAGGGTTTGAATATCATCCACAAATTACCTTTTTTTAAAAAAGCTAAACGGCGACGATAAACTGAAATTACAAAACAAATAAACAAACGATTAGCAATAAAACATTGAAACATAGATATACGAGGACGGACTGAATAGTTTCACTGCCTTCACAGTAACAAGAAACTTTGTGCACACTGGACACTCATTAATTCATCATAGCATCCCCCACTCGAGCGCGTGCACGGGGTCCCCTCGGGGCGCGGGGCCCAATTTGAACAAATCGGTCTAATTGGCTTAAAACTGGCCCTGCTCATATAGGCCCAATATGAGAGTGCCTGACCTTTGGGAGAGATATAGGGGGTTAATTAGGTCCCTAAAGGCGAGGTCAGATAGGTCTTTAGTTCTAGGTATAGCTAATAATAGCTTGTTTTATTAGGCTTATTAACAAAAGAAAAAACAAGAATACTTTATTCAATACTATTCGAATACTTTAATTACAAAATTTGCAAAGTGCAAAAAAAATTACAAACTATATTTACAAAAAATTTGCAAAAGATTAGACAAACTGATAAAAATTAGACAAAATTGATAAACAAACTATGATAAATAATAATAATAAACAATAAACTTAAATTTTTGCAAACAATATTTCAATACCTACGAATATCTACGAAAAATGGACTCAATGGAGACTGTTCTCCACACTAAAACCAGTGTGCAAGTTAACATGGCAGAGGAGGAAAAAAAACAGAAACCCATGTATAAAATGTGCATTAGACTGCAACCTACATGCATTAAGATGTGATGAATGCAGACTATGGATACACTACAGCTGTAGTGAACTACCTATTTATTTCTTACTCATCCTTCAAAATTCAAAAAGAAAATTCTCATGCTTTAGATGTGCTCATCAAATTTGCGATGACTATGATAGGCAATTTGAAGAGTTTGAAGTATCAGGTCATCCCATAAGTAATGTCATTTTCTACGATAGATTAAGTTTAAACTAGTCCTACTCAGTTTAAGCATAAATTTTCCAAAGGTTATATCTAAGAGGAGATCTATTGTGTTTCACTACATACTTTACAGACCTTGACCAGTGAAGACGTGTGTTTTTTACTTTATGTGAACCCCTCATAAACATGGTGGTATCAGAAGAGCATATCAGGCATAATGCTTTACGAGTTCAAAAAAGGGAATAGTGCTACTGAAGCAACGCGAAACATTCAGGACGTTTATGGCAACGATATTCTACATGTGAGGAAATGTCAAAGATGGTTTAAAAAGTTTAGGAATGGTGACTGCTGTTTGACAGATGCAACATGCTCTGGACCCCCTGCTGAGTTTGATGATGACCTGCTGTTAGCTGCACTTGAAGAAGACTGTTCAACAACTGTCGAAGAATTGGCCCAGAAACTCAATTTATCCCCATCCACCAACATTTGCAACAACTCAGGAAAGTGCCTAAGTTAGGAAAATGGGTGCCACATGAATTGTCGGTCAACAATCCGAGGGTGCGGGTAAACATCAGCACAGCTCTTCATTCCCGTGAACTCCAAGATCCATTTTTGCACCATTTAGTGACTGGTGATGAAAAGTGGATACTGTACCGGAATGTTAAGCGCCATTGACACTGGGTTTGTGCCAGAGAACCAGCGACACCACAGCCAAAACCAAATCTTCACCCTTGGAAGGTGTTGCTTAGTGTTTGGTGGGATAAAGGTGGTGTAATACACTTTCAAACCTTACCACACAACCAAACAATCACCGCTCAAGTCTACTGTCAACAACTGGATCGATTGAACACTGCACTAAAAGAAAAGATACCTTCTTTGGTTAATCGGAAAGGAATAGTGTTCCACCACGACAACACACATCGTCATACCGCTCGGATCACTTCTGCAAAAATTGAGGAGCTTGGGTGGGAAAAACTTCCACATGCTCCATATTCTCCAGACCTTGCGCCTTCAGATTATCATCTCTTCAGGAATCTGCAAAACTATCTTGATGAGAAACAGTATACCGTACTTCTTTGGATGACCTGCACACCAGTCTTTGTACATTTTTTGCCTCAAAACTGCCTGAATTTTATAAACATGGCATTGAAAAGCTTGTAGAACATTGGCAGAGTGTCATTGATTCCGATGGAAAATATATAGGTACTAGATTAAAAAGTTTCAGTCGAGTTTTTTTTGTCCTTCAAATTCCAATCTTAAAAACGACATTACTTATGGGATGACCTGATAGAATTGGCAGGTGAGTTACAGGAGGAGGAAATTATCATTGCCAATGCAGAGCTTGCTGAAAAAGTGAGAAACCCTCAGGATAAGACCCTAGAGAGAGGGAACCTGCAAGCAAAAAGGGCACCAAAAGAGACAAAACAAGAATAGGAAATAGACATTAAGACCTTCAACAAAGTGAACAACCCCACTGTACACAGTCACCAAAAAGCCAAAAGTGAAAACAAGAAGCCAGTATGTAAGTATTACAGGAGGGGCTTGTGTAAATATGGTCTTAAGGGAAGAGAATGCCCATTTGCTCACCCGCCACTCTGCAAAAAATTTATACACAATGGGAATGGTATTTCTGGATGTAGATCCAATGCAAGATGTCCCTATCTTCATCCTCAAATTTGCCAGAGCTCATGGTGGGAAAGAAGAAGTTTTAAAGAGAACTGCAATCTGGCCCACCTGAAGGGAACAATCCGACTGCAACCACATCAAAATCAATGGAGAGAATACCAGGATAGTGAGCCTGCTATCCATCAGCACTATTTGGCCCAAGGGATGCAAGAAAACCCAAGATCAAATACCATTCCTGCACCTAGATCTTATGCTGATGTAGCGGGTCCAGGTAAGCCCACTGGTGACAACAGTACAGCAAGCAACCATGAAACCCCATTGGGGTTTTACCACCTCATCAAAAATACAAGACATTTAAAGCTCACTTGGGCTCCTCATACAAAAGCAAATGAGAACCCCAGCAGGAACCCTACAAATGCCCTACATGTGGGAGATGAAACAAATGGCTCCACAAATGTATCAATAATTTACTTAAACATCCAGGGCCTTTACTCAAACTCAAACCATACCAAAGTACCTTACCTAAAGAGTCTAGTGGAAAACACTACTAGCACAGTTATAGCCCTCACAGAAGCACACCTGAACCCCATGATCATGAGTAGTAAAATTGCAATCAAAGGGTACACCACCCATAGATGTGACAGAGAAGGCCATCTAAATGGTGGTGTCCTGATGTACATCCCTGAAAACATTCAAAGTGTACTGCTCACGGCATACTCAAATGGAGCCTGTGGACTCCTAATCATCATGCTCAGTATAAATAAAGAACACACAATACTAGTGAATATCTATAGCCCCCCCAGATAGCTCCCATCTAGAGCTCACTGAAGTTCTGGAAAAAATTAGGCAATGCCCAGCTATTGTAGACTCGACAAGAGACTTAATCATTACAGGAGACTTTAATCTCCCAAATTGCACTGGAACCAATATGGTAGTATGAAATCAGGGACAAAAAGGTCCAAATCAAAACACCTGAATGAGTTTATGGAAAAACTACTCCTAGTACAACATGTTCACTGCCCAACTAGAAAAAATAATATCCTAGATTTAGTGCTGACAAATAATACAACTACAATTGACCACATTGTTATAACACCAACTATACACTCCGACCACAATGTCATGCACATATTCACAAACTTGTCTCTCCACAAATATAAGCAAGACCCATGCCAAATGGACTTGCCATACTCTGACCTAAACCTGCACAAGTCAGACTGGACATCAATAAATAACTGTCTGGGCGAAATAAACTGGGAAGATGAATTAGAAAACCTAGAACCAGAAGAATGCTGGAGTAAAATACAATACCTGCTATCATCAGCATTATACAAGCACACACCAAAGAAAAATGATAGTGCAAAGAAGCACCTGACAAAAGAACACAGATACAGAAGGACACTTATGAGAAAGAGAATAACGCTATCTAAACTGACAAAGCAATTAAGTGATACAAGACATAGTAACATCCGGAAACAGATACTGATGTTAGAACTTAAAATAAAGGAGTCAACCATAAGAGAGAATAGTGATAATGAACACAAAGCTATTGGCACTATAAAGTAAAATAGCAAATTCTTCTTTAGATTAGCTATGCTAAACGCAAAGCAGTTATCAAAACAAGCATTGGCCCAATGCTTGCTAAGATGGACTAACTCTCACATCTAATCCACAGGAAATGGCAAACATTCTACAATCTCAATATGCTTTAAGCTGGAGTACTCCTGTAGTAGCAAAGAAAATAAAAACTACAGCATTTTTTGATAGAGAAAAAAATGACCAAGACAGACCATTATTGGAAGATATACAAATAACCACTAGAGATACATGACAGGCAATAACAGAGCTACCAGGGAGTTCAGCCCCTGGTCCAGATGGAATTGGAGCCAAGATTCTTAAGGAATGTAAACATACTTTATCTCTGCCTTTGAAAATCCTGTGGAGATCCTCAGGACACCAGTAGAATACCACCAATCATGAAACAAGCAAATATTACCCCAATCTACAAAGGAGGCAAAAGAAAGGAAGCCAAGAACTATAGACCCATATCCTTGACTTCCCATATTATCAAAATATTTGAGAAAGTCCTGAAAAGGCACACTGTCAGTTTTATAGAAAATGAACATCTCTTAGAAGACTTTCAACATGGTTTCAGACAAAAGAGATCCTGCCTTACTAAACTTATAGACCATTGCAATACAATCCTACAATATTTGGGAGAAAACCACAATGTTGATGTCATCTATCTAGACTTTGCAAAAGCTTTTGACAAGGTTGACCATGGTATATTATTCCATAAACTAAAAGAACTTGGTATTTGTGGAAAAATAGGAAAATGGATCCATGCCTTTCTCTCTGACAGAAAACAAATAACAATTGTAAATGGAGCAAGATCTATAGAAAAAGAAGTGATTAGTGGAGTGCCACAAGGTACAGTACTGGGACCAATTCTATTCATTATAATGCTAAACAATATAAACTGTAACCTAGGAAGCTCTCTCCTGTCATTCGCAGATGATACCAGAATACTAAGACCAATTACAGAAAAAGAAGGCTGTGTAGAGCTACAAAAAGATCTACAAACTATATATGCATGGGTAGACACAAACAATATGGCCTGCAATGAAGACAAATTTGAACTAATTAAGTATGGACCATAAATACCTGAAAGAACAATTCAACTACACTGGACCACAGGAAAAGATATTGTACAAACTGATCATGTAAGGGATCTAGGGATTATATTATCTGAAGATGCATTCAACAGGCACATTGACAAAGTAACCTCATCATGCAAACAACTAATTGGATATTACTGAGGACATTCAGAACTAGAGACAGCATGACCATGCTTACCCTGTGGAAATCACTTGTTCTTCCACGCAATGACTACTGCTCTCAATTATGGTTTCCCCACAAACAGAATGAATTGCAAAAAATTGAGGGCCTACAAAGAACCTTTACCTCGTATATTAAACAACCTGATAGGCAACAGGTGAGTAAAAACAAATTAAACTACTGGGATAGGCTCAGAGACCTTGACCTTTATTCCATAGAGAGAATGTTTGAGAGGTACATCCTAATCTACACCTGGAGAATTCTAGAAGGGCTTTTAGTTGGCCCCAATACTGAACCAATTGTGCCCACCTTAACAAGAACTGGCAGAATGTGTCAAAAATATCACCTACCACCAAACAGTCTGAGAAGGATTCAAACCCTTCAATATAATAGTATCTCTAGGCAGGGTTCTCGCCTGTTTAACTCCTTGCCTCAGTACCTTAGAGATTAAGTGCAGTCCCAATAGATACTTTTAAAAAACACTTAGACATGTTTTTAGCCAACATACCCGACCAACCCACAGTGCCAGGGTATTCCTCTGCCAGACCAGCCCCCACAAATTCAATAGTGGACCAAATCGTATGGCAGGAGCCAGAGAAAAGAAGGGTGGCAACCCCATCATGGCCCAGCCTCAGGAGGCACTGAGTGGACTTTGTGGGAGCAGCGCACCCTTGAGGCAAAAGCACTTCAAGGTAAGATCAAGGTAAGACCCCTAGGCACGGTTTGGGTTTTAGGATTACGTCTCAAACGATATTTTTTAATACAGTACTAAATTAGAAGAGATTTGTGCTGAGGAAAATGTACCCTTTGTAAAGCTGTGGTCCAAATTCAGTGATCCTAGTTTTTTTATAAATATGGGGGTGCATTTTAATGAAATAGGTAATGCTACGCTAGGTAGGTTAATTGACGAAAATGTACAAAAGCTGTATAGGTCAAAGCCTTCTTTAAACATTGTGGGGCTAGGGAACGCGGGCCCAACGTGAAAAATAGTTTAAAATGCTGCCCTGTAGTAAAAAATAACTTACAAGTCTTTTATTGTAACGCACATAGTATTCAAAATAAATTAAACGAATTTAAGGTGATAATTTATTCTGGCAACTACGATATAGTTGCTATCACTGAAACGTGGTTAAATACCGTGACTCAGGACTTGTTGGGGAAACTTGATATACCGGGTTTTAAACTCTTTACTAATAGGTTACATAGGTTTGGTGGCAGTGTTTAAGAAAATAAACATAAGAAATTTTTATAGTGGGCACACTAGGGGCTACTTCGGCCCATCGAGGTGGCTCCACTATGTAAAAACTGCCTGTACATTGGCAACAACCAATTTTTACAAAACTAATTAATTATCAATTTAGAACTAGAGATAGAATCTCTGGATCCAGAGGATCAAAGTCATAATAGGCTACTATCCACAAATATGTTACACTCTATATCTATTTATAACTGACATGCAAATATATCAGATCCAAAGAATCCAGTCAATTTCATTACAGTACCCATCAATACCAGTATCTTGCCAACCAAAAATAAGTCACAGTCCATATCAATTGCGAACCAAGTCACAATTTACAACCACATACATTACAATATATATACTTAGGAGGAAAAGTGTAGGTGTGGCTGTAAAGACTGTACAGTGTACAGTAATGTAGAAATGTGTGTGCACCCATTTAAAGGTGTTTGTGGGGCAAGTGAAGATCATGAGTTTTTCAATACCTCACAGTACTATGGGGGGCACCACTCAGCAGAGGAATCTCTTTAAATGGGGTGTGTAAGGACAGAGTATCCCCTAACCCAAGATGCTGCCTCCATATATCCCACAACGCTTGTGTTGAGCTGTGGGATTTATCACCTAAATGCACATAATATATATGAAATAAACTGCGGTAATTGTATACAATATCCCCCTCACCTCAGTTTCTAATAAAAATGATTGCAATGCGTAGAAAATAATAAATAAAACCTTTCCTTTAAGTAAAAAAAAATTTTGGTTGATCATATTTATGGAGATATTATTTAATTAATGATATCCATTTGACATGATGTTTTTCTGATTGGGCTATTTTTTCGCTACTTTGCAACTTAATTAGTTGGTTGGATTCTGTTCTGGCTATTTTTTTTTCTAATTGGATTCAGTTTGGGTAATACCTCAGTTTGGTCATGTTTGTGATAGAATTATGATGTGCTGTTCGTGTGGTTTCGACTTTGAGAACTTGATTCGTCATGTGCCCTAGATGAAGATTAAAAAAGTGCATAACTTAACATGTTATTACATTATCATTTGTATAATTTGTCTCAGGAGTATGGGGGCTCTGCCCCCATAGAGATCATGCATCACAAATTGATCGGTATAGGGTTCACTTTGTGATGCGAGATCTTTATGGGGGCTCTGCCCCTGTACCCCCAAGACCTAAATTATACAAATGATAATGTAATAACATGTTAAGTTATGCACTTTTTTAGTCAAAAATGCATTTTTCTAGGTTAGGTAAGGTAAGGTAAAGTTAGGTTAGGGGTCATTCTCTGTCAGATCAACCAAAAAAAATTGAAATTAACACCCTCATCTCTCATATTTTGCTGAAATTTGGTTTATAGGGAGTTTGTGAGCCCTGAATCCATTTCTGAAATTATAAGGTCAATCCGACCAACGGTTCAAGAGATATGACCTCGGGCAATTTGAGGTCACTCGCGAGGTTACTAACATTTGGCGAGCCATAACTTGGGTAATAATTGTCATAATTATATAAAAGTATATATATTTAGAATCAGAAAATGACAAGGAATCCAAATATGCAAGTTTTAGAACTCTAGATTGAAAAATAAAAAAGTTACACTGTAACCAAAATTTGAGGTCACGATTTGACCTCTGGGGTATCAAATGAGAATTTTTTTTTTTAATGTAAAAAATGAAGGCATAGGCATTGGCTATTAGAATCAGCAAAAAAAAGTTTGTTTATGTTAGTATTTTTCATGTAACTAACATATAAGTGAACACCATATTCATAAGTTGTGCGTCAATTCTACCTATTTTTTCACACTTAAGCTCATAATTTGACCTATAGAAATTAAAATTACATTTTTTATAGATATAAAAAACAAAGTCAGAGTTCTTGACTAATAGAAACAATCATAAAAAGTTTGTTTATGTTGGTACTTTTCATGTAACTAACTTATAAGTGAACACCATATTTATAAATTGCTTGTCATTTCAAGGAATTTTTATATCTTAGCTATCAATTTGACCTCAAGCTCCAAGAATTTAATAAAAATTTTATTTCACTGCTAATCTACACTGGCAATAATAGTTATAATAGTGAAAGGGGAAGACTAAGCTCACATGTAGCCTAAACAAACCTGTTGAAACATGTTGCTACTTGTCTAAGTGCAGAATCAACACAGATAATTGCAAAATTCCTTGTCTACAGGTTAGTACAGTTCCAGCCAGCACTGTGGGTGGCTGGTGGGTATGGTGTTTTAATGAGCCTCAGAGACTATCAAGGCCTAAAATATTAAGTGTGTATAGCTATATATTTTCTAAAAAATATATATTACCTAATTGTAAATCCTATATCTTTACAGATCAAAATACAATGGTTCGGCACTTGAAATACTGCCAGGACCCTATTCAAAAACACAAGAAACGCATAACAATCAATCTTAGAAAAGTGACTGATGTACTTGTTGAAAAATGTGCTGGAAGAGTGAAAAAAGACTCATTGTTGTGTGTGAACTGCTGGACACTGATAATGAAAAACCCCACTATACTTAGTACCACTGAAAACAACGAGTCTGATAATAACTTATACTTTACTACAAGGTCTGTTTGATCTACTATATAGCCAATTATATAGCATTTAAGGTACTATAATTAATATTTAATTACTAATATTCAGGTGTGTGAAACCTTTTTTTCTGTTCTTTTCAGAAGGGCTGTCATTAAGCCAGAAAAAGCGCAAGGCTCGTGGTAAGCTATCATCTGCTCAGAAACACCTGAAGGAGAGGCTAGAACTCAGTTATGGTGTTCAAATTACCGAGGAGGTAAGTGATACTTCAAAACCTGAAACTAAATCTGAAAAACATCTAGACAAATTAATGAATGAATTGAAACAGTCATTCCTGGAGAGCAAATGTCACCATCACAAACTACAAATATTGACACTCTCACCATACACAATTGAAAAAACAGCTAGTTTCTTTCAAACTACAACATACATGGTGAAAAGAAGCCATTCACTTAAATCAGAACATGGAATCCTTCCGAAGATTCCACTAATGAGCAAAGGAAAAGTGATATCTGAAGAACACAAAGATATAGTTAGAAGATTCTATGAGTCAGAAGAGGTTAGTCGTATGTGTCCTGGCCAAAAGGATTGCGTGAAAGTTATCAGTGCTGAAGGTGCAAAAACGATTGGTCCTCGGGAATTTAAGAGAGATGTTTGAACTATATAAAAATGATGAAAAGAATCCCAAAATAGGATTTTCCACATTTGCAAAATTACGGCCATCATATTGTGTGCTTGCCGGTAGTGGTGGACTCATTCTGTCTGTGTCTGCACATACCATCAAAATCCAAAATTGCAGCTGGCTGTATTGGGAGAAAGAGGTCTTTCATACAAGGATCTTATGGATTACAGTGTCTGCAGTACAGAAAAGAGAGACTTGCATGATGCAACTTTGCAATGATTGCCCAAGAGAAGAGGGTGTCCTGGATTTTCTTGAGTTACTTGACAGTGTGAAATCAGCTCCAATGAAATATCTTACAAGCAATGGGTGACTGTTGACCGTTGTACAATGGTTGATAAGGTGGAGCCACTTCATGAATACTTATCATCCCTAAGCATGAAAATATCCCGCATGGTTCGTCATCACTTTGTTGCCCAGCAACAATCACAGTACTTCAAGCAGTTGAAAGAAACACTACCACCTCAGAGCGAGGTAGTTATAGTAGGTGATTTCTCTGAGAATTATTCTTTCATTGTCCAGGATGCTGCCCAAGGGTTTCACTGGGACAATTCACAGTGTACAGTTCACCCTTTTGTCATCTATTATAGATCATCTGCAGCCCAGGAACTTAGCCATTTTAGTGTCTGTTTCTTATCTGCATCACTAAAACACAACACTATAATGGTTTACTCATTCATATTGAAGCTTATGACATATGTTAAATTCAGATGCCCACAATTGAAGAAGGTGCACTATTTCTCAGATGGATGTGCTGGCCAATATAAGAAACAGATACAACTTCACAAATCTCTGTTACCATGAAGAGGATTTTGGTCTGTCTTGTGAATGGCACTTCTTTGCTACATCCCATGGCAAAAATGCATGTGATGGGATTGGAGGAACAGTGAAAAGAGCTACTGCTCGTGCCAGTTTGCAGAGAACTACAGAGAGGCAAATTCTTACACCAGAACACATGTTTCAGTTTTGTGAAGAAAACTTGAGCAAGAAGATAAATTTTTTTCTTTGTAACTACAGCTGATTTGAAAGATGCAGAAGAACGGTTGGAACATCGATTCAAGGATAGTAGGGCTATTCCTGGAACTCAGAAATATCATAGATTTGTTCCCCTAACAAGGAAGAACTGATGGTGTATCCCATTTCAAGTGGCATTGGAGAAAAGAAAAGAATAAGGAAAAGTCATTTTACTAATGAACCTGCAATGCTTGGTAACCTAAAATGTGTCAAACCAGGAGAGTATGTTGGCTGCATTTATGACATGCAAGTTTGGTATGGAATTGTGGAGGAATATTGTGAAGAGTTTGATGATTTCACTGTGAACTTTCTACATCCCTCTGGGTCATCAGGATCAAGTGCATATTATTATCCTCAAACAAGGATTCATGTGCAGTGCCAGGACATCATATATTAACTGTAATGAGTTGTCCTACCCTAAGAGGAGGCAGCAGAATTCAATACATTTTTCCACAAAAAGAAATTGATGAGAGCATCGAGCATGCAAAAATTGTATTAGGCTAGCACATGAATCCTCTAAGTAGGTCTTCCCCTTTCACTATTATAACTATTATTGCCAGTGTAGATTAGCAGTGAAATACAATTTTACATTTTTTGCCTTTGTTTTTATATCTATAAAAAAATGTAATTTTAATTTCTATAGGTCAAATTATGAGCTTAAGTGTGAAAAAATAGGTAGAATTGACGCACAACTTATGAATATGGTGTTCATTTATATGTTAGTTACATGAAAAATACTAACATAAACAAACTTTTTTTTTGCTGATTCTAATAGCCAATGCCTATGCCTTCATTTTTTACATTTAAAAAAAAAATTCTCATTTGATACCCCAGAGGTCAAATCGTGACCTCAAATTTTGGTTACAGTGTAACTTTTTTATTTTCCAACCTAGAGTTCTAAAACTTGCATATTTGGATTCCTTGTCGTTTTCTGATTCTAAATATATATAGTTTTATATAATTGTGACCATTATTACCCAAGTTATGGGTCGCCAAATGTTAGTGACCTCGCAAGTGACCTCAAATTTCCCGAGGTCATATCTCTTGAACCGTTGGTCGGATTGACCTTATAATTTCAGAAATGGATTCAGGGCCCACAAACTCCCTATAAACCAAATTTCAGCAAAATCTGAGAGATGAGGGTGTTAGGCACTGGTTGATCTGACAGAGAATGACCCTTAGGTTAGATTAGGTTGGTTTCCAAAAATAAATAAAGTAATTACATGCTATAAGTAAAAGTTTTACATCGATTGTGAAGTCAATTTCATAAAATTGAGGTGAGGGGGATGTTGAATACAATTACCTAAACTAGTACCATTCATGCAATAAAAATGGGCTTGAACACTATCACCAGATGTCCCATGCAGACATCAAACTATCCAACCTTCTTTTGAAAGAATCAAGTATATCTGAAGTCACCACTTCTGTCAGACTGTTCCAAAACTTAATTACTCTGTTTGTAAAACTATGTTTTCTTAAATTTGTTCTACATCTTGGCTTAAATAATTTCATACTATGACCTCTCATCTGGTTATTGTGACCTTTAATGAAGAGAGACTAAAAATCTATCTTATCCAACCCTTTTATCATTTTATACACCTCTATCATATCACCCCTTAACCTCCTCCTTTTTAATGAGAACATGTTTGGATACGCCAGTCTTTCCTTATATGTCAATTGTCTTAGAGATGGGATCATTCTTGTTGCTCGTTTCTGTACTTTTTCCAGTTTTTCAATATCTTGTATCAAATAGGGACTATTAAATTGAATACAGTATTCAAGGAGGGGTCTCACATATGAAATGTATAGTTGCTTTATAATATTGCGTGATTTGTATTCAATGTGTGTCTGCATGAGACTGAGTCTAGCAATTGCTTTATTTCTGATTTCCATACAGTGATTTGAGGGTTTAAGTTCATTAGTCACAGTGACACCCAAGTCTTTCTCTTTATCATCATTTTTAATCCAAATTCCATTCATATTGTATTCAAATTCTGGATTTTTTGGCCCAATATGCATAACCTTGCACTTATCAACATTAAATCTCATCTCCCACTTATCTGCCCAGGCTGTTACTCTGTCCAAGTCTTTTTGTATGGTAATTGTATACAACATCCCCCTCACCTCAATTTTATGAAATTGACTTCACAATCAATGTAAAACCTTTATTTATAGCATGTAATTACTTTATTTATTTTCGGAAACCCACCTAACCTACGAGCTTTCTCAGAGAGCTCCTGTGTGTTCGTATGTTGGTTACTTGTCACCAGTAGGCATGCGCATGATGTCACAGTCATACCCATTAGTTCTTTTTTCATGTTAACCAATCACAGCCCCATATCGCATCAGTGATGATGCCGCACAATTTGAAATCAGTGTAGTCATGGCTTCAGAGTGTAGTAGCTGTTCGTTCCACGAGTTAGGTTAGGTTAGGTGAAAATATGTTTTTCCGATGTGTTCTGAATGGTTTTGACCTTCGTTTCTATTGGAAATCAATAGTTTTTGTGTTTTTCCCCCCACCCAAAACCCCAGGTTCCCACTGGGGGTCCCCCATTATCATTGGATAAGGGGGGGAGATATCTTAAAAACTATTATTTTCTGATAGAAATGAAGGTCAAAATTGTTCAAAACACATCAAAACCCATCAGAAAAACATATTTTCAACTTTGTAACGGAGTAGGGTCAAATGCTCTAATTTTACCAAATGTATTTTGGACTAAAAAAGGGCATAACTTAACATGTTACTACAATATCATTTGTATAATTTAGGTCTCGGGGGGTATGGGGGTGGAGCCCCCTTAAAGATCATGCATCACAAAGTGAACCCTATACCAATCAATTTGTGATGCGTGATCTTTATGGGGCTCCACCCCTGTACCCCTGAGACCTAAATTATACAAATGATAATGTAGTAACATGTTAAGTTATGCACTTTTTTAGTAATTTTCTAATTTCGTTTTTTTGACTATGCGGCATACGCAATCAACATATTTTAATGAGAGAAACAACTTTGTCTCTATGGTATTTTTCTAAATTTTGCTAAAGTGGCACCCATATTCTGAACCATTACCCACTTTTTTAGTCTTCATCTAGGGCACATGACGAATCAAGTTCTCAAAGTCGAAACCACATGAACAGCACGTCATAATTCTATCACAAACACGACCAAACTGAATCCAATTAGAAAGAAAAAAATAGCCAGAACAGAAACCAACCAACTAATTAAGTCACAGAGTAGCGAAAAAATAGCCCAATCAGAAAAACATCACATCAAATGGATATCTTTAATTAAATAATATCTCCATAAATATGATAGACTGAAAAAAATTTTACTTAAAGGAAAGGTTTTATTTATTATTTTCTACACATTGCAATAATTTTTATTAGAAACTGAGGTGAGGGGGATATTGTATACAATTATCTTTTGAGTAGTCATTGCTCCTGCTACTGACTTAACATTATGGCCTAATTTTGTATCATCAGCAAATTTTGAGGTTTTACATGATAGGCCTTTCTCTAGATCATTTATATAGACAACAAAAAGCAGAGGTCCCGGCACAGACCCCTGTGGGACTCCGCTCAATACGGGTCTCCAAGTAGACTTATTTCCATTTAGATGAACTCTGTTTTCTGTTTCTCAGCCATTCTTCTATCCAGTCAGCTATATGACCTCTTATACCATGGGCTCTAACTTTTACCAACAATCTTGCATGAGGAACAGTATCAAGTGCCTTTGCAAAATCTAAGTAGCTATACTATATCTACTGGCTCTTTATTATCCAAATGCAATAGGACTCCATCATAAAATTCAATCAAGTTGGTTAGACAGGACCTTCCATTTCGAAAGCCATGCTGGCTATCATTTATAAGGTTGCACCCTTCAAGGAACTCAGTAACTTTACCTCTAATGATACTTTCGAGTAATTTGCAAATAATAGAGGTGAGGCTGATGGGTCTGTAGTTTTTTGCCAAGTTTCTATTTCCTTTTTTAAAGATTGGAGCCACATTTGCTTTCTTCCAATCCTCTGGAATTTCAGTACATATCAGTGATTTATTAAAAATAATTTCTAGTGCCTGTGCTATATTCTTTTTGACAGCTTTTATGACTATTGGATGCATTTCATCTGGCCCTGGAGATTTTTCCATTTTTAATTTATCTATTGCTTTTAGGATATCTAGTTTTGTTACCCTTAACTCATTTATTTCTCTATCTTGTCCTGGTAGTCCGTTCAGCGTGCATCTCTACTAATAATATACTTGGACATAGAAACAGGCCAGTCTAAATTTGACTCCACCCAGGCTAGGTCTAACTTAGTGGTTAGTTGTGTTTTTGAACCCAGTTTGGGGACATAATATAAGCGTGCATCTCTACTAATAATATACTTGGACATAGAAACAGGCCAGTCTAAATTTGGCTCCACCCAGGCTAGGTCTAACTTAGTGGTTAGTTGTGTTTTTGAACCCAGTTTGGGGACATAATATAAGCTGGGTCAGTAAAATTAGGCCTACATTGGTAATCGGACGTGCCTAGAATTGCTTGTTAACAAAAAGTTCAAATTATTTATTACTGAAACCAGGAGTGTGGTGAAAAATTCTTCCAGGGCTGCAGTTGACATTGATCCTGCAATTTGGAGTTGTTTTTTGACTGATATAAGATCACTCTGCTGTTACTCCCACTTGACCTAACCTGAGTAACTATTTTGATATAACTTGATAGTATTGAAGTTGGTGAGTAAACAAAATTTTTAAGCCTAGGACTTAACTTAGGAACATAGCCTACTGTATAAAAATGGGTTTTGACAGTGGCTGTAGAGTTTGTGAAAAGGAAGTTAAGAGTAAAGATAGAGCTATTGCATGTGATAGCTGTGATGACTGATATCACGTAAGCTGCAAAGGCATTACAAATGATATATATAAAGGTATAAATGCTGCTTCTAAGCTTAATGTCAACTTGATATGGTTTTGTGACAAGTGTAGTACTGTAATAAAAAATTTGAATAAGTCCAGAGGGTCTATTAGTGAGGGAGAGGCCAGACCAACTTATAGAGATACTGCAGTTGAGCCTAAATCTAATGAAGTAGTAGTTCAAGTAAACTTAAATGTAGTGATAGGACGATACCAAAATTTTTAACGATTCCGATTCCGATACCACTAAAAAGTCTCGATTCCGATACGATTCTCGATTCCGATTCTGATTCTCAATATTTTTAAATATAATTCTATACTTGTTTTTCTGGAAATTGTCATATTTTACGCTGGTAAGATTAACTATTTACATTATGAGTATGGTAATATAAATTATAAATTATAATAGATTGGTTTAAAAATAAAAATCAACTAAGTTGTAATAATTCATTTTAATCTTCTTGATTACACATCATGGATATACATGTTTTAATGTATAGCTACAATACAATAAAAATAAAATTTGTTATCCTCTTTCATTTAAATTTTAAAGTTTACATTGCAAAACTGGTTCAATTAAAAGTTAAAGAATCGTTTTAAGAATCGGAAATCATGGTACAATTCTCTCGATTCCAATTCCTGAAAAATGCTCGATTCTTCCAATTCTCGATTCCGATTAATTGTCCCATCACTACTTAAATGTCCCTATACCTCATAGTGAGCCCAGGCCTAGATATCCTCAGACAATTTCTGAAAATGATGAGTGGACTAAACCTTGGAAAACCTGGAGAGCTAGAATTCAAGAGCCAAGGAAAAGTGTCCTTATAGAACTAACCAATCAGTTTCATACTTTCTCACTGGTCCAGGATCAAGATGAGAAAGCTGAAGAAAGTAGGCCTATAAAACAAAATGTTAGCAATAATAATCCAGACTCGTATAAACCCAGGCACTCTAAAGCTGTGTGTGTGTTTGAACCAGCATCCGTTATAGGTGACTCTCAAGTGAGGGGCCTAGGATCTAAATTACTTAAGAGGTAGCATAGCTTACTGTTATCCAGGTGCAGGGATAAATAGAATTAGTAATAAAATTATAGAAAAAGGATCTGGTATTGACCTAACTATACCAAAGAATATGGTTATACATGTAGGTGGAAATGATACAAAGGGTAAGCACTCAGAAGAAATCACGGAGTCATATAAACAGCTATTAAAGGAATGGAGACCTAGCCTTAAAACATCTATCAGGTATAATTCCCAGGATACATGAGAATAATAAGTGGTACTCACAAGCATTATATATAAATAGTAGGCTTAAGACACTATGTCAGACCATGGAAATTACATATATCGAACTGTGGAATAAATTTTACAAAAAAAGAGAGTTCTATAACAGAGATGGAATTCACCTTAATAGTAAAGGGACTGATTTACTATCAAAGATTGTATCATATAATTGACTAAAAACCAAAGGAATAGGCCAAATTAGTACAAATACCATACTCTTGATAACAATAAACTAATAAAAAATATAATCAAAACTCAAAAGAAAAAGGTCAACAAAGAAAGTAAAAGAGATGCAAATAATATACCATCACAGAACAAGAACTAGACTAAATTACAAGCAAAATATTCCAAGCATTCTTTGTCATTTTTCTATGTAAATGCAAGAAGTATCCGAGATAAAATAAATTAATTCAAGGCATACATAGGTATAGAAAATCCTGATGTTATGATTGTCACTGAAACTTGGACAAAATTCAGTACAATACCAAATAGTCCATTTAGTGAAAGAGATAATACCATTACTTATGAAATTGATGGCTATGAACTTTTTTATTATGAACGTAAATATTCAGAGGGTGGCAGAGTATTTATTTATGCCAAGAAATCTGAATCCAGTTGAAGTTACCTCCATTAAAGAGGAAATAGTTGAATCTGTATGGATAGATATTGGGCATAAAAATGCCAGGAAAATCAGGATAGTGGGTATTTATAGACCACCTGAGGGATGTTCAGTTGGAAGAATCCCCAAAAGTAGAGAAGAAAATAAGTATGTAGAAAATAAACTTATTGATGAAATAAATAAAGCAATGAAAAGCAACATTATTATTGTTGGAGATTTCAATTATAGGCATATAGACTGGGAAATATTACAAACACCAGAAAGTAACGAGAGATTCTTAGACTGTATAATAGGGTGGATCGATTTTACATGTTTTTCGATTTCCATATTCTAATAGAGACAAAAACTTGCGCATGCATGAGAAAATAGCCTCTGCAAAATCTTAGCTTAATAGGTAATCATCTTCTGCCCCCGGCAGATTGATGAAAATCATATTTTAGTAGTCAAAAACGTATTTTAAACCCTAGCCTAGAGTCATAAAATTTTGCGTGTGTGTTATTTCATGCCTAAGCAACGATAAATGCTATGGGAAATATATAAATACATTATTTAAGACAAAGAGCCGATCTGAAAATATGTATAATATACATATTTTCAGATCGGCTCTTTGTCTTAAATAATGCATTTATATATTTCCCATAGCATTTATATTGTTGCTTAGGCATGAAATAACACACACGCAAATTTTATGACTCTAGGCTAGGGTTTAAAAATACGTTTTTGATTACTAAAATATGATTTTCATCGCTCTGCTGGGGGCAGAAGATGATTACCTATTAAGCGAAGATTTTGCAGAGGCTATTTTCTCATGCATGCGCAAGTTTTTGTCTCTATTAGAATATGGAAATCGAAAAAAATGTAAAATCGATCCACCCTACTGTATAATTGAGAATGGTTTAACCCAGTTAGTAAAGGAGCCAACCAGGGCTGATGCCATTATAGATTTAATTCTAACAAATAATCCAGATACCTTCCAGGATATCTCAGTTTCAGAAACACTAGGTTTAGGTGATCATTGTATCCTTCGGTTTAATATTGTTTGTAATTCAAGACCTAGTGAAAATAAAGTAAAAGTTTCAGATTTTAAAAGAGGAAATATAAATGGACTAGTAAATGATCTGTCTCTAATAAATTGGACAGATATTCTACAGCCTGAACAGACAGTAACTAGTATGTCGGAAAAATTTAAAAGTATAATAATGAACATACAAAGGAAGCATATCCCAGTGTAAAATAGAACTGGAAAAAATAAAAAACAACCTTGGATAAACTGCAATGTAAAAAGAGCAATTAGAGAAAAAACAAAAGCATTTCATAAATTCAAAAGAACTAAAAATGGCACAGACTCTGAAATATATAAAAGTAAAAGAAGCATTTGCAAGAAAGCAATCAGAGATAGCAAATGAGACCTGGAAAAAAGCCTAGCCAAGAATTCAAAAAATAATCCTAAGAAGTTTTTCAGTCACTTCAATTTGAAAAGTAGTGAAAAAGAAAATTGGCCCCCTCCATATAGATGATAAAACTATAGATGATGATCTTGAAATAGCTGAAGAACTAAACAAATACTTCTCATTAGTATTCACAAGTGAAAATTTAAATAATATTCCTGATCTTATACTACCAGGACAAGATAAATAAATGAATTAAGGGTAACAAAACTAGATATCCTAAAAGCAATAGATAAATTAAAATGGAAAAATCTCCAGGGCCAGATGAAATGCATCCAATAGTCATAAAAGCTACCAAAAAGAATATAGCACAGGCACTAGAAATTATTTTTAATAAATCACTGATATGTACTGAAATTCCAGAGGATTGGAAGAAAGCAAATGTGGCTCCAATCTTTAAAAACGGAAATAGAAACTTGGCAAAAAACTACAGACCCATCAGCCTCACCTCCATTATTTGCAAATTACTCGAAAGTATCATTAGAGGTAAAGTTACTGAGTTCCTTGAAGAGTGCAACCTTATAAATGATAGCCAGCATGGCTTTCGAAATGGAAGGTCCCTGTCTAACCAACTTGATTGAATTTTATGATGGAGTCCTTTGCATTTGGATAATAAGAGCCAGTAGATATGTATACTTAGATTTTGCAAAGGCATTTGATACTGTTCCTCAGCAAGATTGTTGGTAAAAGTTAGAGCCCATGGTATAGAGGTCACATAGCTGATTGAATATAGAAGAATGGCTGAGAAACAGAAAACGAGTCATCTAAATGGAAATAAGTCTACTTGGAGACCCATATTGAGTGGAGTCCCACAGGGGTCTGTGCTGGGACCTCTGCTTTTTGTTGTCTATATAATGATCTAGAGAAGGGCCTATCATGTAAAACCTCAAATTTGCTGATGATACAAAATTAGGCCATAATGTTAAGTCAGTAGCAGGAGCAATGACAATACAAAAAGACTTAGACAGAGTAACAGCCTGGGCAGATAAGTGGAGATGAAATTTAATGTTGATAAGTGCAAGGTTATGCATATTGGGCCAAAAATCCAGCATTTGAATACAATATGAATGGAATTTGGATTAAAAATGATGATAAAGAGAGACTTGGGTATCACTGTGACAGTGGAAAATTTGGGAGTACCGAAATGGAAGACCCACCTAATCTTGGATAAGCCATATTGACATTAAAAAAAAAAAAAAAAACAATAAAAAATAAATCAGAAGGAGAACATGAACTCTTGCTAAGAAAAATTAAAAAGACACCAATGAAGAAACAAATATGGGATGAAAAGAAAAAAAGATCCCATAGCTAGAAATGGCAACACGGTTTTGGGAAGAAGAAAAAGATTGGGATAAGCTGAATAAGGAGAATAATAGGCAGGACAGAGAGGCACGAGACAAAAGAAGCTAGAATAAAAATGTTCATTATTGGTATCAAGAAATAAAACTTATATTAAAATTTCAAGGTAAGAAGTTCATAAATTTCCCTTCAGTTATTAAATTTAGGTTAAATAAGCTGACATTTCAGCTGTAATTATTTAACAAAAGAGTGTGGAAGTCCTGTTTATGGACAAATAGCTAGGCTGGTTCATCTTTAGCCTAGGTCTTCCATCTCCAACGTAGCCTTGGTTGTGCCTCACCTACTCTGGTTGGAGCAGGACCTATTTTTTCCATAGTGACTAATGAACTTAAACCCTCAAATCACTGTATGGTAATCAGAAATAAAGCAAATACTAGATTCAATCTCATGCAGACACACATTGAATACAAATCACCCAATATTATAAAGCAACTATATATTTCATATGTGAGACCCCTCCTCCAATACTGCATTCAATTTAATAGTCCCTATTTGATACAAGATATTGAAAAACTGGAAAAAGTACAAAAATGAGTAACAAGAATAATCCCATCTCTAAGACAATTGACATATAAGGAAAGACTGGCGTATCTAAGCATGTTCTCATTAAAAAGGAGGAGGTTAAGGAGTGATATGATAGAGGTGTATAAAATGATAAAAGGGTTGGATAAGATAGATTTTGAGTCTCTTTTCATTAAAGATCACAATAACCAGACTAGAGGTCATAGTATGAAATTATTTAAGCCAAGATGTAGAACAAATTTAAGAAAACATAGTTTTACAGAGTAATTAAATTTTGGAACAGTCTGACAGAAGTGGTGACTTCAGATACACTTGATTCTTTCAAAAGGTTGGATAGTTTGATGTCTGCAAGGAACATCTGGTGATGGTGTTTAAGCCCATTTTTATTGCATGAATGGTACTAGTTTATTTCATATATATTATGTGCATTTGGGTGATAGATCCCACAGCTCAACACAGGTGTTGTGGGATATAGGGAGGCAGCATCTTGGGTTTGGAGGTACTCTCTGTGAGGTATTAAAAAACTCATGATCTTCACTTGCTCCACAAACACCTTGAAATGGGAGACCCAAAATGGGTGCACACACATTTCTACATTACTGTAGTCTTCACAGCCACACCTACTCTTTTCCTCCTAAGTATATATATTGTAATGTATATGGTTGTAAATTGTGACTTGGTCCGCAATTGATATGGACTGTGACTTATTTTTGGTTGGCAAGGTACTGGTATTGATAGGTACCGTAATGAAATTGACTGGATTCTTTGGATCTGATATATTTGCATGTCAGTTATAAATAGATATAGAGTGTAACATATTTGTGGATAGTAGCCTATTATGACTTTGATCCTCTGGATCCAGAGATTCTATCTCTAGTTTTAAATTGATAATTAATTAGTTTTGTAAAAATTGGTTGTTGCCAATGTACAGGCAGTTTTTACAGTGGAGCCACCTCCATAGGCCAAAGTGGCCCCTAGTATGCCCACTATAAAAATTTCTTATGGTTTTCATTTGTGAATACTGATGAGAAGTATTTGTTTAGTTCTTCAGTTATTTCAAGATCATCATCTATAGTTTTGCTGTACATTCGTAATTCACTGAGAGCTATCGAGGTTAAGTTAGATTTTCCGGCAGCAATTAATGCGATATGTTGAAGTTAGGGCGCGTAGTTTTAGTTTTAATTTTGTTGTTTATAGACCTCCGTTCAACCCCTCGATACCGATACTAGATTTTACTCACTTCTTGGCAACTTTATTTACAATTGGAATAGTATAATTGTCGGAGACTTTAACTGCCCTAATGTTAATTACAAGACTTTTACTGATAATGAGGAAGGTTTGAGATTGATTGAGTTCATGGAAGGTAACTTTTTATGACAGATGGTTACCAAACCAATGCGCTTAGAAGTAAGCGAGAGTTTAGGATGTCGTGATCATCAAATTCTTAGGTTTAAGTTATTGATAGAAAACACTGAGGATAGTAATATAATAGAAGTCCCTGATTTTCGTTGGGCCAATTTTGATAGTTTTGCGGATAGGATGAGAGTAGTGGACTGGGATAACTTATGGTTAATATTCGTTTTAATGCTTTGTTCATTTTCGATAGGAGACATTCTATGACAATTTAACATATAAATTCGTATTCAGGACACCTTGAAACCTCAGGGAAACTGATAAAAATTAAGGAAATGTAATAATTATTTTTTATGGAAAATAAAAAATTTAGACGTAAAAAGCAGCCATTATAGGCCATTGACCGAGTGTTTAGCTCTTAACGCTGTTAAAATTTAACCGATCGTCGTCCTCTCCAGTTTTATGGGGAGACCTCTCGTGGCAAAATTAGGAAACATAGGTCAAATCAGCCAATTAAATCTGGTTTTTGTTTCATGTGACCTTATCCGACCAATCAGAGACGTACATTATTATTATTATTGCACAAGATTGACTAGGGACGAGCGCGGCAGAAAAAAAAGTGTTCCTTCTCTGTTTCCCGTCGAAAAGGCACGTGGGTTGAAAAATCCCACCTCAAACTGTGGCAAAACTTATTGTACGTTGGGTTATTCTTGACAAAGCTAGATGCACAGCTCTATTTAGCGTTGGCTTCCGAAAGTGCAGTTAATTGGAGGAGTTTTTGCTTCGACGTCTGTGAGCATTGGCTAGGGCGGCCTTGGCCAACAAGTTCAAATTTGTGGGCCTGGCGAAATCGTCTATTTATTCCTGTTGGTCGCCGCTCATTTGTATAAACACCCCAACGCTGCTATTGAAGGTTAGAAATTGCGAAAAAACGCGGGTTAGGTTAGGTTAAGTTAGGTCTGAACCAAAACACATTTTTCTGGTGTTTTTTGGTGTGATTTGTTCAAATCTGAACTTCGTTTCTTTGGGAAATGAGCCGTTTTTGAGAAATTTTCAATTTTAAAATTTCTCAAAAACGGCTCATTTCCCAAAGAAACGAAGTTCAGATTTGAACAAATCACACCAAAAAACACCAGAAAAATGTGTTTTGGTTCAGAAAGGAGAAAAAGCACTAAAACGAATAATTACCTAACTTATTTATGGATAATGACACAAATTTGCATTGGGTGGCGTTTAAAGAAAGCTTTAGGAATATTGAAAGGGAGTTTATTCCTCGTAGGCCCAAGCGCGTTAGAAATCATGGTAGGCCCAAGTGGTGAAGTAGGGAAATAGGCGAGTTCATAAACGAGCGTAACAGAGCGTATATGGAAAACTGATGTGTGGGTAGTTGGGAGGTAACGAAAATGGTTCACTGAGTAGGTAGGTAGTTAATCTAACAATTATTAAATTCCTTTTATGTCAAAACTGGGTGAATGAAACCAATTGGTTGCTCACCAGAGTTATTCTCCACACTAGTATTTACATACTGTGTGACAAGAGCGTGCTCGGTAATAGATATACATTACCGATCAACCAACCGAAGAAAAAACCAAGACCACGCTGGTGGAAAAAGCCCCGAAAAAAGGAAGACAAGGGAGAACGAAAACGAGGAACGGGGCGACAAGACGGAACGAGAGGAGGGAGAAGGACAGACAACGAAAAACGATCCCCACCAGCAAGTACGCTCTCGACAATTATACAGGAAGGAGAAAAGAGACTAATAACTAGCAGTAAGTGATTAATTGTGTTTTAACCCAGTCTATCTAAAGTAAACTCATTAAATTAAGCTCGGTCAGACAAATTAGGCCTACATTGTGGCCTAAGACCTAGTATCAACTCATAGCTTAACAAAGGTGAAGGTAGATTGCCCTAACCTAATTTGGTGAGGAATCCTACTGTGGACCTCAATTTATCTACCCGCTCTGGACCATTTCCGGAATCTCTAGGCTGACCCCTACAAGGCTAGACTTAATCTACTCTATAGTTAGACTGGAGATATAAGGGGTGGGTTAATTGTGGACCAATTCATACAGAGCATTTTTCATATTGGTGGCCCGTGTGGGGAATTTACAAACCTTAACCTTACTTAACAAAAATTGCCGAATTAGGCTAAATGGTCTAGCCTAAGCCTAACCTAATCAAGCCTAAAGTAACAAACTTGCCTAATTAGGTCTACAACCTAGGGCCTAACTAGGAAACATTTACATTTAAGGAGTCTCATTCTCTTATAAGCTTAGACCTGGTGACACATTAGTACTTGGGGGGGGGGGGGGGATTAAACCAAATTTAAAAACTTGACTATTTTGTCTGTACTCTCTCTTCTCTGGTAATTTCTTCTTGTCCTCTATTTCATTACGATCCCCAGTTAACCAATTTTGACTTAAACATGGACAGTGCGGAATTGAAAAAGTTAAAAAAGAAAAGGGGGGAAAGTTGGGTGCTGTTACAAAGGCCGTGAACACTTTTAACAATATTACACAACCAGGTAAGGAAGATTTAGAGTGTAATTCTTAAATTGGAAACTAAAAAGGAAATAATAGCCATTGATGAGAGTATTTCAGAGTTAGTTGAATCCGAAATGACTGAAGAACAATTGATAGACCTTTACGCTGATAATGATGTTCAGGTAATCTCAATTGAACAGCAAATAAGGAGACTACAGTCTCGTTTGACTGACTTAACACCACATAAACCTACTTCTGATTTTAATCAAAGTAGAGTAACTTTCAACCAAATTTAAGTGGCATGCCAAATCCTGAGTCACAAGAATTTAGGGCTACTTTACCCACTTTGCTAGTACCAACATTGAAGGGGACACGGTACAATTCCCATCTTTCATTGAAAAATTTGAGAGTTTAATAGGTAATAAACCTATATTTCAACTGTTGATAAGTTTAGCTACTTAACTAGTTTCCTTAAAGGCCCAGCCTATAACCTGATAGCCTATTTACCAGCCGTAGGGAATTCATATGAAGTAGCTATTGATCTCTTAAAACGTAATTACATTAATAAAGATGAGATTGTATTTGAATTATCTCAACAAATTATTGATTTTGCACCCATAAAAGATAACCATAGTGATGTGGAAATTTTTTATTCAAAATTAGAAGCTATTATAGGACAACTGGTTAGCAATGAGATAGATGTTAAAGCTTCATCTTGGATTATACAAGGCATAATTCTTAGGTGCCTTCCTTTGAGGGTTAAAGATGTTTTAGTTCTAAAGACGGGAGAAAATTATCCTACTCTTGAAAATATCAGAAAACACTTTCCAACTCTCCTAACTAATTACAAATTGAGAAATATTCCAACACAAAATAAGACCCAGACTATGGATAAACCAAAGACTGTTCCCAGAGACCAACTAGCTACAGCCAAACAGACAAAACTTGATACTGTAGAATCAAATGTGACCAACTGGAATACACGAACACCTACATTACAGAACTTTAATGTAACTGCTGCCTCAACTTACACAACATTGCAAATTTTGTGCAAGTGATGAACATAGTAGTACTGGGTGTGACAAATATTCAGACTTTAACTCAAGAGCTAAAAGATGTGAACAGTTGAACCTATGTAAAAAGTGTACTGGCCAGGGACATTATAAGAAAGACTGTAAATCTAGGTTAAGATTCAATTGTAAGTTTTGTAAAAGTTTACGACATGTCTCATCAATGTGTGATTCACCAAAGTGTCCAAACAATAGTACTTAAACTCAAAAGATACCCCCACCAAACAAAGGTAATCAAGAAAATGCCACTTTCATGGGACATGGAGCTAAAAGATGTGAACAGTTGAACCTATGTAAAAAGTGTACTGGCCAGGGACATTATAAGAAAGACTGTAAATCTAGGTTAAGATTCAATTGTAAGTTTTGTAAAAGTTTACGACATGTCTCATCAATGTGTGATTCACCAAAGTGTCCAAACAATAGTACTTAAACTCAAAAGATACCTCCACCAAACAAAGGTAATCAAGAAAATGCCACTTTCATGGGACATTCTGTTTGTTCAAACAACGTAACAAGAAACACTGAGATTCTTTTACCAACTATTACTTTGGACTTAGTGAATACTGAATAGTGAGGGTAGCACCACTCCAGTGAGATGTCTTATAGACTGTTGTTCTCAACAAACATTTGTTTCACAAAATGTAGTTAATAAATTGGGTTTGACACCAAACCCGAATGAACAAAAACTCAATATTGCATCCTTTGTTAAGGATAACTCGGACAAAAATAGCTATAAGACAATTGACCTGGAACTACATTTAGAAAATAAATTAGAGAAAATTGAAGCAGTTATTATTTCTAAAGTAGGACAAAACAAACTGGTTATACCCAAACTAGAACAAACCATAAATCATTTGGGAAAACACTACAAAATAGCTGATAGACATATCACAAACAACACAGTAGCTAACATTGAAATGTTAATAGGGGCAGATTATATTAATCTTATTCATAAGGGCATAGTAAAGATAGGTAATGGTATAGCTTATCAGACTATATCAGGGATAGCCCCTTTGGGTGACCTATCCAAATACAACCTAGACCTAAACCAAAATAGTTCATGACTAACAAATACTATGTGCCTCAACTCAGTCCTACATAACACCTATAAGAATAGCAACACTTTGAATAATATTATATCAACTGAGAACATTAATTCATCACTATCAAATGAAACTCTGGATGAGGCAATTCAAACTTTATGGTTGCTAGAATCTGTGGGTATACATGACACAAATCAAACTTCAGAAGATCAGTTAATGGTAGAAAGATTTGAAGACACCATTCAGTGCAAAGACAATAGTTATTTTGTTGAGTTACCTTGGAAAATAAATTGTCGAACTTTAAGAGATAATCTCAAAGTAGCTAAAGGACATTTATATAAAGTAATGAAAAAACTCAAACAAGATAATAATATTCAAATGTACAGTGATGTCTTCAAAGAACAGCTACAGAAAGGCTTCATTGAAGAAGTAACAAATAACCCTTTTAAAAAAGATGGTTGTCATTATTTAACCCATGGGGGTTTATCGACAAGATGCCCCAACAACAAAACTCAGAGTAGTATATAACTGTAGCCTCAAAGACAGTGATAAACACAGTTTGAATGATTGCCTGATTGAGGGTCCTAATCTCATTTCTGACCTTGTGAAGATCTTACTGAGGTTCAGGTTAGATAAATATGCCGTACAAAGTGACATTTCAAAGGCATTTTTGAGAATAAATCTTAAAAATGAATATGATAAGAACCAACTTACGTTCTTATGGTTCAAGGATCCATTTGATTTGAATAAAGGGTTCATAACCTATAGATTTAATGTTGTGTTGTTTGGAGCCAATTGCTTACCTAGCCTATTAGCATTGACAATTAGACATCATTTGAACCAGTTTAATAACTCTCTAACATTGAACTTCCTCAAGGAACATTTTTACGTAGACAATCTAATAGGCTGAACAACAAAAAAATCTGAATTATCTGAAGTCTATGAACACTCTCAGAACATTATGCAACAAGGTAACTTTGAACTTAGAGAGTGGATTTCAAATGATGAGGATTTAAACAAAATGATTTTAAAGGATAATAATGGTCTTACTGAGCCATCAGACAGAGTTAAAACTTTAGGTATGAACTGGTATTTGGATGCAACTTCTAACAGTCATGATTCAATCTGTACTAAAGGTTTTAAACTTGATGAGAAAGCAAATACTAAAAGACAAATATTATCAGAGGCTTCCAAAATTTTCGATCCCATGGGTCTATTCCTGCCTTCAACAATAAAATCAAAGATTCTCCTCCAAGAAATTTGGAGGACAAATGTTGGGTGGGATGATCCAATAACAAATGAAGATCAAAAATCTTGGGAAGAAGTTAGCTGCTGATTTAACAAAAGTGCAGAACATTAAAATTCAAAGGTGCTGTGGGTTTAGGGATAAGCCCCAGAGACTTAATGTGTTTGCTGATGCAAGCACACAAGCTTATGGGTGCTGTTCGTATCTTGTAAGTCCTACAGAAAGTCATCTAATTTATGCAAAAGGGAAAGTTGCACCTCTCAAACCTACCCGAACCATACCTCAATTGGAACTATTGGCTGCTGCATTAGCCATTAAAACCATTTCATTGCTTAAGGATGCTTACCATGATGTGAACATAACTGATATCCACATCTGGCTTGACAGTCAGATTTGTCTTGCCTGGATACGGAATGATAGCATTAATAGTAAGAATATCTTTGTAAGAAATAGGCTAAAAGAAATAGCTGAAGCTAATGAAAGCCTACAAGTAAACTTTCACTATGTTCCAACTAAACAAAATCCAGCAGACTTTCTGACCAGAGGTTTATCCTACAAGTTGTTAAAGTCAAACAAAACTTGGTTCATGGGACCTAAGTGGCTCTGTAATACAGACCAATGGCCTGTGGAACAAGTTAACTTGACATTAAATTTAATCTTTTCAAATGAAAAGGTTGAACCAATCACTAATTATGAACAGTATTCTGATTTCAGCAAACTTGTCAGGGTCACAGCCTACTGTTTGAGGTTTGCTCACAACTGTTTAACTACAATAAACAAACAGCTAAATAAAAACAATCATAATTATACAGAAGTTGCAACCAAGTACTGGATAGGCCATGCACAACAAAAAGAGTACAATAAAGAGTTAGAATTCTTGACTAATGGGAAACAAACAAAAGAACCTGTACCATCAGTAGTTGTGGATCTAAATTTGTTCAGAGACGAGGAAGGCCTTCTAAGGTGTAAAGGGAGATTAGACAAATCAAAACTGTCATACAAAAGCAAACATCCAATCCTTTTACCTAGATTTAGCTATTTGACCACATTAATCATCAGACAAACACACAATGATGTACATCATATGGGGGTACTACAGACACTAACTACATTAAGAAAAACTTATTGGATACCCAAGGGAAGGATCACTGTTAAAACAGTCCTGAGTGAGTGTGTCACATGTAGGCGTATTCATGCTAGGCCCTATAGGAAACCAAATCCTCCTGCTTTGCCAGAGGAGAGAGTTACTCTCAACAGACCCTTCGAGACTGTAGGCATTGACTATACAGGAGCATTGACTGTAGGGGTGGTTGACACTGAACAAAAAATGTACATTGTACTGTTTACATGTGCTGGCTCACGAGCTGTTTATCTGGATGTTGTGGAGGACCTTACAGCAGAATCTTTTGTTGCTGTCTTTAAGAGATTCTGTGCACGACATTCAGTACCCAAGACAGTTTGGACTGACAATGCTACATATTTCAAGGCTGGTGAACAAGTCATCAACGACTTGTTAAGCAACGAACTCACACAATTATAATTATATACAAAATTCAAACATAAAGTGGAAGTATATTCCAGTTGCCTCTCCTTGGTATGGTTCTATCTGGGAGAGGAATATACAAACAGTAAAGAATTGCTTGAAGAAAGCAATTGGTAAAAAACAGATACACTTATTTGAGTTGCTCACTCTCCTGGCTGAGATTGAGAACATCATCAACAATAGACCACTCACTTATGTGAGTGACAACATTAATGACCCGGAACCATTAACTCCAAATCATTTGATTCGGGGAGAACAAGTTAGTCTCCTGCCGGACTACAATATAGACTTCAGAAGACCCAAACTGGACTCAACGACACGATGAACTCCAGACTAAGTTACAACACTTAACTAGAGTTAAAGCTCATTTCATTAAACAGTGGAAAACTGAGTACTTGATGGGTCTAAGGGAGAGACATAAACAAATGACTAAGAAGGATTGGTCTGACACAATTAAGGTAGGGGACCTTGTTCTCATACATGACAGTACTCCAAGACAATACTCAGAGCTGGGCAGTATTTAAATACATTTGTATTTAAATACGTATTTAAATACATTTGTGTATTTAGAACTGTATTTATAAATACATTGTTTTTCATGTATTTAAATATAGTATTTAAATACTTTAATGAGTATTTAAATACAATGTATTTAAATACTCAAAATATAAAAATGTAAATACTTTTACTGGTTTAATACACGTTCTGTACTAGCACAGTACGACGCGTCGACAGTGTAGTACAGCATGGTTCATGTTTCAACGTGTCAGTTCAATCAGTTGTGTGCCACTCTTAGTCGAAAGCGGTTGATTTCTTTATCGTGTGCGTGTCATGGCTTCAACAAGCAAATCCGGTGAATCAAACAGTGATATATCTGCAGATAACAATTTAAAATGTATTTACAAATGTATTTAAATACAATTGATGTATTTTGTATTTAGTATCTAAATACATTCGTAAAATGTATTTAGTATTTAGTATTTAAATACATTTCTCCCATGTATTTAGTATTTAGTATTTAAATACATTCAATGTATTTATTGCCCAGCTCTGACAATACTGGCCTCTGGCTAGAGTTTTAGAACTCAGACCAGGGGCAGACGGGGTAACAAGAGTGGTCAAATTAAGGACTTCAACGGGTGACACAACAAGAGACATTTCTCTTTTGTACCCTTTAGAGTCTGGACCCAAAACAATGGACTTTGGAGAACCTTCTCCACTGACAGTGTGGGGCCGCGCAGTTAATTTTCAGCATTTATATTATTTTTATATTAGTTACCGACAAACCAATTTTGCGCGTACCAAATTGTATATATTTTATCATTGTGTAATTTTAAGAATCATATATAATCTTTATAAATAAGTATTGTACATAAATTTATATATATATATTTAATTAATTCAGCTGTATATAAATAACAAAATCTTCTGTAAAATAACCTCAGCCAACCAAGAACTCAATAAACTCTGAAAACGACCGGCTTTTCCTTCAAGACGCCAACCCCCCAAACGACAGGGAGAGAAGAGGACACGAGAGGCCCCTAAAAGAGATACCCAACAAAGCGATAGCTTGCCTCTCGTATCCTTCATTCTTCCCGGCAACTACAAGTAGCACCAAGAAGGAACCAGCTACAATTGGTGACCCCGGAGTGACCCGAAGCAGCCAGCGGAAGCAGCATCCTTCAGTCGCCGGCGGAACAAACCGAAGCCACGCCTCTTCGCCGCCCACCCGTAGTAGCCGGTCGGAACCAAAGCAGCAGCAGACCCGAATTACATTCCCGCAAGATGGAATCTGTTGAATCAGGAGTGCACCATGTCACCATCAAGCCACCCACGTTCTCTGAAGCGTCGGCCGCAGGATGGTTCTCCATCATGGAGGCACAATTCCACATTTCCAGAATAACATCCGAAGAGACCAAATTTTTCCATGTTCTAGCCTCGTTACCCCCCGAAGTCGTCTCACGAATTTCAGCAGCAACTCTCTCCAACAAGTCGTACACCGATTTAAAAGAAGAAATCGTGAGTCATTACGAAAAGACGAAGCCAGAACTCTTCGAACGACTCATCTCCAACACTCCTCTCACTGGAAAGCCCTCCCAATTCCTTCAAGATATCCACCAAACGGCACTGAAGGTGGGCGTCAGCGATGATTTGGTGAAGCATAAATTCATCCAGGCGCTCCCATCCTCAATAGCGCCCGTCGTAGCAGCACAAAAGGAGCTGACGCTAACTCAACTCGGCAAACTAGCCGATGAGTTAATACCGTTCGCTCAACAAAGCTGCTACGCGGCGCCAACGTCAACTCGAGCCAATACAAGCCCAAGAACGAATATCCCCATCGGCCTAAAACCCTTCAGCGAGAATCAGCGGCCGGTGGTGTGCCGCGCGCACCTTTATTATGGCCCCCAAGCAAGGACCTGCAGGCCATGGTGCAAGTGGCCAAATAAAGATGACGCCAAGCTGCTCCCCTCGTCACGCCCAAATTCAAGATCTTCCTCACCATCAAGAGAAACGTCGGAAAACTAGATAAGCAGGCTGTGATTAACGCGACGTCCGGCCTGCCGCTGATCTCAGTCGCAGCTCGCATCGCCAGTCTGAAGGTCAATTTTATCATTGACACAGGAGCGAGCATCTCAATTTTACCACCAACTTGTGTCAATGATTGTCAACTCCACCCAACCGCAGTAAAGATTTCCACCGCAAACGGTCAGCCGCTCGAAATATTCGGAGAAGTAACACTGGACATATCAATTCCTAAATTACGAAGAATATTCAGGTGGCCATTCGTCGTCGCCCAAGTCTCCAGTCCACTTCTCGGCGCCGATTTTCTATCCCATTATGACATCCTTGTGGACTGCAAGCATGGCATTTTGAAGGATAGAGCAACAACTCTTCAAGCCACTACTAAACCTGTGCAATCCAAAGACCTTCACCTCATCAATATTAACCCTACCGACAAATTACCTCAAGAAATCAGGAACCTGCTTGACAAGTACTCCTCACTACTGAAACCAGCTCAACCGCAGAAAGTTTCCACCAACACTGTCAAGCATACCATCGACACTGGCAGCGCACCACCAGTGTTTGCAAGCCCTCGACGTCTTCCACCCGATAAATTATCCTCAGCTAAGGCTACTTTCAACAACTTACTTCAAGATGGAATTATAGAACCCTCAAAATCACCATGGGCCTCACCGTTACACCTCGTTCCGAAGAAGATACCAGGCGAATGGCGGGCGTGTGGTGATTATAGAAGCCTAAACGCTGTCACGAAACCGGACAGATATCCACTTCCTCATATAAGAAGTCTGTCAACATCTCTGCACGGAAAATCATGCTTTAGCAAAATCGATCTAGTCAGAGCATATCACCAAATTCCAGTCCACCCAGAAGATATCGAGAAAACGGCTATAACAACTCCATTTGGTTTATTTCAGTATTTATACATGCCATTTGGTTTAAGAAACGCCCCTGCAACATTTCAACGCTTCATGGATACAATTTTCAGAGGAGTTGACTGCGTATTTGTGTATCTCGACGATATTTTAGTCCATTCAAATAACGCAGTTGACCATTTGAAAGACTTAGAACGCGTATTCAAGATCCTTCAAGAACACAATTTAAGAATTTCCTTAGAAAAATGCATATTTCAGCAATCCAAAATTGAATTTCTGGGTCATGAAGTTTCCCCAGCAGGCATTCGTCCTCCTGTAAACAAAGTCTCCGAAATTCAAGATATTCCCCAACCGCAAGATTACCAAAGCCTCAGAAGATTCCTAGGAATGACGGGATTCTATCGCCATATGATACCCCGTTACGCCGATTTAGTCTCACCTTTAAGTGAAATCGTCAGAACTCAAGTCAAAAGCAAAAGTCTACAGTGGAACGACGAAGCAATTCAAGCCTTTCAAGATGTCAAGGATGCACTACGGAACGCCGTTACGCTTTGTCATCCTCTTCCATCAAGCTCAATCCTTCATTTAGTTACGGACTGCTCACAAATAGCAGCTGGAGCAGTTCTTCATCAAATAATCGACAGCACACCAGTTCCCATCGCCTTCTTTTCCAAGAAATTAACTACAACTCAGCAAGCGTACGCCGCATACGATAGAGAATTACTCGCAGCATACCTAGCCGTCCTGCATTTCCGTCAATTTTTAGAAGGTCGTCAAGTAATACTCTTCACGGATCACAAACCGATGGTTTCTGCCTACAAGAGTCCCTTACGAGCCAAGACAGACCGACAACAACGTCATTGGTCTGCCATCACGGAATACGTATGCGATGTAATACATATCTGTGGATCCGAAAACGTCGTAGCGGACTGCCTTTCACGCAACGTAAACGCAGTACATATCGACGCTTTCGATTTATCAGCAATCGCGGAATCTCAACAAAAAGATCAAGAAACGCAAGAATTTCTCCCACGTCTCAAGCCGTTCCCGTTTCCAGAAAATACAACTTTATATTGCGATACATCCACGCCATATCCCCGTCCTTTTGTTCCCAAGCAGCATCGATCTTCCATCTTCAATCAATTTCATAATATTTCTCATCCAGGCATCAAGCAATCACTTCGTATCATTAAATCAAGATACTTTTGGCCCTCAATGAATAAGGATATTCGAACTTGGTCCCGAAATTGTGAATCATGTCAATCCTCAAAAATTTCTCGCCATACAAAATCAGAAATAACCCCCTTCGATTTACCAAGTTCAAGATTTGAAACGGTACATATCGACATCGTCGGTCCCTTACCGCCAACCACTTTGCCCGGTCAAACATATCCTTCCCCATATAGATATCTCCTAACCTGCATCGATCGTGCCACAAGATGGATAGAAGCATATCCTCTGATTGATACTACAGCCACATCAATAGCACACGCATTTCTCGATGTATGGATTTCAAGATTTGGTGTACCACTGCAAGTCATAACGGACCGCGGATCCCAATTCGAATCCGAACTCTTTAGGGAACTCTCAGCTCTCATCGGATTTCACCGACTAAGAACTTTGTCGTATCGCCCTCAGACCAACGGAATAATTGAAAGATCTCATCGCACCATCAAGACAGCAATCATCGCTCGAAAACAAGATTGGCTCCCCGCTTTACCCATAGTTCTCCTTGGTTTACGCAGTCTCCCCAACGAATCGGGTTATTCACCGTTCACCACCGTCACCGGAACCACCCTATTATGCCCGAGGCCAATGATCGCCAATTCGTCGTCAAAATCCAATTCAAAATTCATCTCCGAATTAGCCAAGAAAATGACGCAAATCGATTTCGCCCAACTCTCTCAAGGAAACATTCACTCAGCCCCCAAATCATTCATTCCATCGGAACTCCACAAATCAAGCCACGTATGTGTACGCATCGACCGCGTTCGAAAACCATTCGAGCCACCATATCAAGGACCTTTCCGTGTTCTCGAACGCCACAATAAGTACTTCGTAATAGAAAAAACTAACGGATCATCAGAAGCCATTTCAATTAATCGTTTAAAACCGGCGTATATAGTTTCAGGTCCCACACAGGTACCGGGCGCACAATCGGACGACATCGGATCGGAGAAAAAGCACGCAAGGAAAAAGGACGATGGAGGACGCACCTCGGAGGTAGCAAATACAGACCTCAGGAGGGGCGCGCAGGGAGAGAAGAGGACACGAGAGGCCCCTAAAAGAGATACCCAACAAAGCGATAGCTTGCCTCTCGTATCCTTCATTCTTCCCGGCAACTACAAGTAGCACCAAGAAGGAACCAACTGGAGACACTGAACTTCCAGTAACTATTCCTTTGACAGTAGGAGTGGTAACGCATCCTACTACAACATTGACAGACACAAGACCTCAGCGACAAACAGCATTAAAGGCGCGACTAGTTTTACAACAAAAAATAGATGCTGGGGAATTGTAATTTTATCTTCTAACTTTCACTTTTTCTTTTCTTATGGTAAAGACCATAGACAGTTTCATCCTATGGATGTATATTTCCTCTTCTAATTAAATGCTACACCTTCTCCATGAGATGATGAGAAGGTGAGGATAGGCACTGTTAATCAGATTAACAGGCATTTACAGTCAAATAGTTAGCTAGTCTACACTCAGACATAAAAATTGGTGACACTGACACCAAAATTTTTATGCGTATAGACTTAATAAGCGCAATGGCACGGCAGCTAACTTTAATAGATATATTGAGCTTAGACGTCAGGTTAAAAGATCAGTTAGAAATGCTAAGCCTATGGAAAACTGATACGTGTGGGTAGTTGGGAGTTAACGAAAATGGTCCACAGAGTAGGTAGGTAGTTAATTTAACAATTATTAAATTCCTTTTATATCAATAACTGGGTGGATGAAACCAATTGGTTGCTCACCAGAGTTATTCTCCACATTAGTATTTATATACTGTGTGATAGAGCGTGCTCGGTAATACACATACATTACCGATCAACCAACTGAAAAAAACCAAGAGGATGCTGGTGGAAAAAGCCCAGCGAAAAAAGGAGGGGAGAACAAAAAGACCCAACGAGAGAACAAGACGGAACGGAGAGAAGGAAGAGGCTAAACAACGGAAAAAGATCTCCACCAGCAAGTACGCTCTCAACAATTGAGAAAAGAGAAGAGGGACTGTCTAATAACACTCGATAAGTGATCAGTTGTGTTTTTCAGCCCAGTTAATTAAGGGACATAAATTAAGCTGGGTCAGACAAATAAAGCCTACATTGTGGTCTAAGACCTAGCATCAACTCATAGCTTAACAAAGGTGAAGGTAAATTACCCTAACCTAATTTGGTGAGGAATCCTACTGTGGACCTCAAATTATTTTGCCCGCTCTGGACCATTTCCGGAATCTCTAGGCTGACCCCAACAAGGCTAGGCTTAATCTACTCTATAGTTAAACTGGAGATATTAGGGGTGGGTTAATTGGGGACCAATTCATACAGAGCATTTTTCACAAGCATAATTTAGAGATACTTACAGCTGCGGATAGTAAACATAATCCAAAAAAGTTTTTTTGAATACGTCAATAATCGTAAGCCGATAAAAGATAACTGTAGCTGGTTCCTTCTTGGTGCTACTTGTAGTTGCCGGGAAGAATGAAGGATACGAGAGGCAAGCTATCGCTTTGTTGGGTATCTCTTTTAGGGGCCTCTCGTGTCCTCTTCTCTCCCTGTCGTTTGGGGGTTGGCGTCTTGAAGGAAAAGCCGGTCGTTTTCAGAGTTTATTGAGTTCTTGGTTGGCTGAGGTTATTTTACAGAAGATTTTGTTATTTATATACAGCTGAATTAATTAAATATATATATATAAATTTATGTACAATACTTATTTATAAAGATTATATATGATTCTTAAAATTACACAATGATAAAATATATACAATTTGGTACGCGCAAAATTGGTTTGTCGGTAACTAATATAAAAATAATATAAATGCGGAAAATTAACTGCGCGGCCCCACACTACTGCCCACCCCGAGAAGCGGAGCACGTATATCAAAAGTAGAAATATTCGGGTCTTGATTTGAATCGGATCCTTCGTCCAGCTCGCGTTGATCCTCGGTCGGCCTCGTTTCCGGTTGTTGCGTTGTCCTGCGCGCCCGTCCTGAGGTCTGTATTTGCTACCTCCGAGGTGCGTCCTCCATCGTCCTTTTTCCTTGCGTGCTTTTTCTCCGATCCGATGTCGTCCGATTGTGCGCCCGGTACCTGTGTGGGACCTGAAACTATATACGCCGGTTTTAAACGATTAATTGAAATGGCTTCTGATGATCCGTTAGTTTTTTCTATTACGAAGTACTTATCGTGGCGTTCGAGAACACGGAAAGGTCCTTGATATGGTGCCTCGAATGGTTTTCGAACGCGGTCGATGCGTACCCATACGTGGCTTGATTTGTGGAGTTCCGATGGAATGAATGATTTGGGGGCTGAGTGAATGTTTCCTTGAGAGAGTTGGGCGAAATCGATTTGCGTCATTTTCTTGGCTAATTCGGAGATGAATTTTGAATTGGATTTTGACGACGAATTGGCGATCATTGGCCTCGGGCATAATAGGGTGGTTCCGGTGACGGTGGTGAACGGTGAATAACCCGATTCGTTGGGGAGACTGCGTAAACCAAGGAGAACTATGGGTAAAGCGGGGAGCCAATCTTGTTTTCGAGCGATGATTGCTGTCTTGATGGTGCGATGAGATCTTTCAATTATTCCGTTGGTCTGAGGGCGATACGACAAAGTTCTTAGTCGGTGAAATCCGATGAGAGCTGAGAGTTCCCTAAAGAGTTCGGATTCGAATTGGGATCCGCGGTCCGTTATGACTTGCAGTGGTACACCAAATCTTGAAATCCATACATCGAGAAATGCGTGTGCTATTGATGTGGCTGTAGTATCAATCAGAGGATATGCTTCTATCCATCTTGTGGCACGATCGATGCAGGTTAGGAGATATCTATATGGGGAAGGATATGTTTGACCGGGCAAAGTGGTTGGCGGTAAGGGACCGACGATGTCGATATGTACCGTTTCAAATCTTGAACTTGGTAAATCGAAGGGGGTTATTTCTGATTTTGTATGGCGAGAAATTTTTGAGGATTGACATGATTCACAATTTCGGGACCAAGTTCGAATATCCTTATTCATTGAGGGCCAAAAGTATCTTGATTTAATGATACGAAGTGATTGCTTGATGCCTGGATGAGAAATATTATGAAATTGATTGAAGATGGAAGATCGATGCTGCTTGGGAACAAAAGGACGGGGATATGGCGTGGATGTATCGCAATATAAAGTTGTATTTTCTGGAAACGGGAACGGCTTGAGACGTGGGAGAAATTCTTGCGTTTCTTGATCTTTTTGTTGAGATTCCGCGATTGCTGATAAATCGAAAGCGTCGATATGTACTGCGTTTACGTTGCGTGAAAGGCAGTCCGCTACGACGTTTTCGGATCCACAGATATGTATTACATCGCATACGTATTCCGTGATGGCAGACCAATGACGTTGTTGTCGGTCTGTCTTGGCTCGTAAGGGACTCTTGTAGGCAGAAACCATCGGTTTGTGATCCGTGAAGAGTATTACTTGACGACCTTCTAAAAATTGACGGAAATGCAGGACGGCTAGGTATGCTGCGAGTAATTCTCTATCGTATGCGGCGTACGCTTGCTGAGTTGTAGTTAATTTCTTGGAAAAGAAGGCGATGGGAACTGGTGTGCTGTCGATTATTTGATGAAGAACTGCTCCAGCTGCTATTTGTGAGCAGTCCGTAACTAAATGAAGGATTGAGCTTGATGGAAGAGGATGACAAAGCGTAACGGCGTTCCGTAGTGCATCCTTGACATCTTGAAAGGCTTGAATTGCTTCGTCGTTCCACTGTAGACTTTTGCTTTTGACTTGAGTTCTGACGATTTCACTTAAAGGTGAGACTAAATCGGCGTAACGGGGTATCATATGGCGATAGAATCCCGTCATTCCTAGGAATCTTCTGAGGCTTTGGTAATCTTGCGGTTGGGGAATATCTTGAATTTCGGAGACTTTGTTTACAGGAGGACGAATGCCTGCTGGGGAAACTTCATGACCCAGAAATTCAATTTTGGATTGCTGAAATATGCATTTTTCTAAGGAAATTCTTAAATTGTGTTCTTGAAGGATCTTGAATACGCGTTCTAAGTCTTTCAAATGGTCAACTGCGTTATTTGAATGGACTAAAATATCGTCGAGATACACAAATACGCAGTCAACTCCTCTGAAAATTGTATCCATGAAGCGTTGAAATGTTGCAGGGGCGTTTCTTAAACCAAATGGCATGTATAAATACTGAAATAAACCAAATGGAGTTGTTATAGCCGTTTTCTCGATATCTTCTGGGTGGACTGGAATTTGGTGATATGCTCTGACTAGATCGATTTTGCTAAAGCATGATTTTCCGTGCAGAGATGTTGACAGACTTCTTATATGAGGAAGTGGATTCTGTCCGGTTTCGTGACAGCGTTTAGGCTTCTATAATCACCACACGCCGCCATTCGCCTGGTATCTTCTTCGGAACGAGGTGTAACGGTGAGGCCCATGGTGATTTTGAGGGTTCTATAATTCCATCTTGAAGTAAGTTGTTGAAAGTAGCCTTAGCTGAGGATAATTTATCGGGTGGAAGACGTCGAGGGCTTGCAAACACTGGTGTTGCGCTGCCAGTGTCGATGGTATGCTTGACAGTGTTGGTGGAAACTTTCTGCGGTTGAGCTGGTTTCAGTAGTGAGGAGTACTTGTCAAGCAGGTTCCTGATTTCTTGAGGTAATTTGTCGGTAGGGTTAATATTGATGAGGTGAAGGTCTTTGGATTGCACAGGTTTAGTAGTGGCTTGAAGAGTTGTTGCTCTATCCTTCAAAATGCCATGCTTGCAGTCCACAAGGATGTCATAATGGGATAGAAAATCGGCGCCGAGAAGTGGACTGGAGACTTGGGCGACGATGAATGGCCACCTGAATATTCTTCGTAATTTAGGAATTGATATGTCCAGTGTTACTTCTCCGAATATTTCGAGCGGCTGACCGTTTGCGGTGGAAATCTTTACTGCGGTTGGGTGGAGTTGACAATCATTGACACAAGTTGGTCGTAAAATTGAGATGCTCGCTCCTGTGTCAATGATAAAATTGACCTTCAGACTGGCGATGCGAGCTACGACTGAGATCAGCGGCAGGCCGGACGTCGCGTTAATCACAGCCTGCTTATCTAGTTTTCCGACGTTTCTTGATGGTGAGGAAGATCTTGAATTTGGGCGTGACGAGGGGAGCAGCTTGGCGTCATCTTTATTTGGCCACTTGCACCATGGCCTGCAGGTCCTTGCTTGGGGGCCATAATAAAGGTGCGCGCGGCACAGCACCGGCCGCTGATTCTCGCTGAAGGGTTTTAGGCCGATGGGGATATTCGTTCTTGGGCTTGTATTGGCTCGAGTTGACGTTGGCGCCGCGTAGCAGCTTTGTTGAGCGAACGGTATTAACTCATCGGCTAGTTTGCCGAGTTGAGTTAGCGTCAGCTCCTTTTGTGCTGCTACTACGACGGGCGCTATTGAGGATGGGAGCGCCTGGATGAATTTATGCTCCACCAAATCATCGCTGACGCCCACCTTCAGTGCCGTTTGGTGGATATCTTGAAGGAATTGGGAGGGCTTTCCAGTGAGAGGAGTGTTGGAGATGAGTCGTTCGAAGAGTTCTGGCTTCGTCTTTTCGTAATGACTCACGATTTCTTCTTTTAAATCGGTGTACGACTTGTTGGAGAGAGTTGCTGCTGAAATTCGTGAGACGACTTCGGGGGGTAACGAGGCTAGAACATGGAAAAATTTGGTCTCTTCGGATGTTATTCTGGAAATGTGGAATTGTGCCTCCATGATGGAGAACCATCCTGCGGCCGACGCTTCAGAGAACGTGGGTGGCTTGATGGTGACATGGTGCACTCCTGATTCAACAGATTCCATCTTGCGGGAATGTAATTCGGTTCTGCTGCTGCTTTGGTTCCGACCGGCTACTACGGGTGGGCGGCGAAGAGGCGTGGCTTCGGTTTGTTCCGCCCGGCGACTCTAGGATGCTGCTTCCGCTGGCTGTCGGGTCACTCCGGGGTCACCAATTGTAGCTGGTTCCTTCTTGGTGCTACTTGTAGTTGCCGGGAAGAATGAAGGATACGAGAGGCAAGCTATCGCTTTGTTGGGTATCTCTTTTAGGGGCTTCTCGTGTCCTCTTCTCTCCCTGTCGTTTGGGGGGTTGGCGTCTTGAAGGAAAAGCCGGTCGTTTTCAGAGTTTATTGAGTTCTTGGTTGGCTGAAGTTATTTTACAGAAGATTTTGTTATTTTATATACAGCTGAATTAATTAAATATATATATATAAATTTATGTACAATACTTATTTATAAAGATTATATATGATTCTTAAAATTACACAGTGATAAAATATATACAATTTGGTACGCGCAAAATTGGTTTGTCGGTAACTAATATAAAAATAATATAAATGCGGAAAATTAACTGCGCGGCCTCACATAACATAGGCCCTCTAGTGGATATTAACGGCGCTTTGGCTTCTGACGCTCAGGCGATGGCGGGTATTTTCAATAACTTTTTTGCTACAGTTTTTACCGTAGAAGACGTAAATAATGTCCCCGACGTACACGATATCGTTCCATTTAGTAGCGAGACTATTTTGGATGAAATAACTGTTTACGAGGGTGAGATTGCGCATTATATTGATAAGCTAAAGGTTAGCAAGGCTCCAGACCCTGACGCTTTTTATCCCAGACATTTGAAAGATTTGAAAGACGTTATCGTAGGCCCCTTAACGAAGATTTTTAATCAATCACTCAGAAGGGGATTATTCCTGAAGACTTCAAATTAGCTAACTTCACGCCTATTTTTAAAAAAAGGCGACAGCACAGTAGTTAGCAATTATAGGCCCATTAGCTTAACGTTAATTGTCGGTAAACTTTTGGAATCTGTAGTTAGGGATCGTATCATCGATCACTTAGAAAGTAGAGATTTTATTAATAGTTAGGCTGACCATATTTCCTTGAGACAAAAACGGGACATTGGGATGGCAAAAAAGGGACGGGGTTATGTAATATTCTGTATTCATGAAAAAGTAAGTACATAAACCGGGACAAAATTGACATTTTTATTAAAACGACGGGACGGCCAGGAAATATAAAACAAACGGTACTGTCCCGTTCAAAACGGTACGTATGGTCAGCCTATTAATAGTAGTCAGCATGGGTTTCGACGCCATAGATCTTGTTTAACTAATTTGTTAGAATTTTATAACGAAATAGTGCGCGAATACGATAGGCATAGAGCGGCTGACGTTATTTATTTAGATTTTAAAAAGGCGTTCGATACAGTCCCGCATAGAAGATTAATTGCGAAGGTTAAAGCGCACGGTATACCGTGCAGGGCTGCCATTGCTAGGTTTTTCGACCCAGATCTGGGTTTTTCAACTTTCCTGGGTTTCTTGGTTTTAATTTTAAAAATTTCATGAAATCTGGGTTTTTTAGGCTTAAAGTAAGGCAGACAAATAAAATGTATCGAATTTTACCACTCTAAATAAAATATAATGCAACAACGCTTTGTTTGGTAATAATATAAAGCGCTTTTTGAAATGCTATGACAGTAAAGCTGCATGTTTGTAAGGAGGATGTCAGTTGCGCAAAACTGCCAAAAATTCTCGACTCCAGGGTTACCATCTGGTATTATTAATAACGAAATCTGAGCAAATTTGGTAATGAAAAAGCAATCTTGTATTTAAAAATTTATTTGGTATTCTGGTAATGAAATGAGCTAAATTTGGTAATGCATAAATAAGAATGTGAGAAAAATTGAGTTCCATTAAACATTGCATTCCATAAACATGTTACAACAAATCATTGCTTAAACGTTTCGATCAATTTTACTAATTATTCACTTCTGAGTATTTATACATACTGATACAAATTTGTTAAAACGATACTGATGTTTAAAGCAAATCGCAGTTGTAAATTTACTGTTTAACTGACTTTGGAGCTTACTCTGAATAATTGTAGACAAATCGAACGAACATGTTACGAACATGTTGCAGTTTATTATTTGGCAGCATTAGTCATGGGCGGGCATTAGCCTGCATTGCGCGTGCGTGCAATTTTCGCTTGATTTATATTTTGTGTCATAGTAAATTGCATTGAAATTTGAATGAATATATATACACCTAAATAAATACAATTTGGCAATAAATTGCTTCATTTGGTACTAAATTAAAAAAAAAAAATGGTATTGGTGATCTGTTTTTTTTTTAGGATCATCTAGGTTTTTTTAGTGTACGATCTGGGTTTTCTTTCATTAAGTCAGTGGCAGCCCTGAGTCCGTATACGCGGTCAGGTAGCTAACTGGTTAGAGGAATGGCTTCGTGCTAGGAGACAGAGGGTCGTTAATGGTAGTGAATCGGGGTGGTTGGATGTAGGTATCGGTGTCCCACAGGGTTCAGTGTTAGGCCCATTGCTATTCGTAATTTACATTAACGACATAAATGTAGGATTGACTAGTGTCAAAATTCGCGGACGATACTGAAATAGGCGGTAAGGTTGTTAACGAGGACGATAGAAATAGGCTCCAAGACGATGTAAATAGGATTATGGAGTGGACGGATAAGTGGCAGATGCAATTTAACGTAGACAAATGTAAAGTTTGCATATAGGTTCTCGTAACAATAATTACACGTACACAATGGATGATAGAGAGTTAGCGAGCGTTGACGAGGAAGTAGATTTAGGCATACACGTATCTAAGGATTTAAAAGTTAGGAACCAGTGCCTGGAGTCTTGCGCAAAAGCTAATAGGGTGTTAGGCTTCATAGCGCGTAATTTCGAATTTAAATCGAAGGATATTATATTGCCCCTTTACAAGTCCCTAGTCAGGCCTCATTTAGAATATGCCGTTCAGTTTTGGTGCCCGTATTTGCGTGGGGATATTGATAGGTTAGAAAGGGTTCAGCATTGTGCCACGAAACTAATTCCGTCATTGCGCAACAAGCCTTATGAATATAGGATTAAAGAGTTAGAATTGCATTCACTCGAAACTAGGAGATTAAGGGGGAGCTTATTGAAGTTTTCAAAATCGTTAATAACATCGATAACGTAAATTTTGACAAACTGTTCACTTTCGATAATAGCAATACTCGTAATAACGGATTTAAGTTGCGTGGCAGACGTTTCATTACTAATATCGCTAAAAATTTCTTTACGTTTAAAGTAATTGATAAATGGAATAATCTTCCCACGCCCGTCGTGAACTCTACCAGCGTTAACATGTTTAAGAACAGTCTAGATAGGCATTTTAGAAATATTAACGTTGTTTAAAATAAAAAAATAAAAATTGGTAACAGGAGCTCTGGGGGTGGTAATCAGGGATGAGTCTGTTGACGTCTAATGCCAGCGTGTGATATGCCAGCAAAAAAATAAAAAATAGACTAACACGAACTTAGTTGTAGCTTGTTGAGTAAATTAACCCACTTTTTGTTATTCTTTATACTTTTTTCCTTCTCTCCTCAATTGCATGTCTGTAACTTTCTTTATTGCATGTCTGTAACTCTTTATTGCATGTCTGTAACTCTCTTTATTGCATGTCTGTAGTTTGCATGGTATGATAGTGTTTGAGTTAAGAATGTGTTGTAATGCGTTCTTATTTTACTTCTTTTCATCTTTCACGCCTTCCCAGCCTAGTGGGCTGCATCCTCTACCTCCCTATGGAGTAGAGGATCGGTCTGCAACAGCTGGAAGAATGTGTTGCTTTGAGTTAAGAATGTATTACATGGTTTGTAAGTGTTCTTATTTTACTTCTTTTCATCTTTTTCCGGCAGAGTGGGCTCTACCTCCCTATGGAGTAGAGGACCGTTCTGCAATCTTTCCTATTCTCTCAGACTATTTTTCTGACTTGTCGGCAGTGGCTGGCGGATGATGATGGCTAGTCTTTTTTTTCTTTTTTTTCTTTTTCTGATAGGTGTTGCTACTTAACCCCTTATTCTCTTCTCTTAACCCCCTACTCTTTCCTTTCTTTCGGGCTAACCTTAGAGTGGATCTTAGGGTCTTTGTTAGCCTTAGCTTCTGTAGATCTGTAGAAATGTACACACTTTTTGGCAATTTTTGTCACTCATCTCACCAATATCTCTGATATTTTTTGTGTGTAATGATTGGGTTAGGTGAATGATGAATCATCACCAAATTTTAGCTTCCTGGGTCAATGGGTTCCCAAGTTATGACCTTCCAAAGTTTGAGGTCAACAGTGTGACCACCTTGGAGATTCAAAAGATCATATCTCAGGTTCTACCATACTGATTTCGACAATCTTTATCTCAAAATGCTCAGGAAAGGACGTAGAATAAGTTCGATTTCCGCTGTAAAAACCATAGAGCATCAAATAAAAAAGTTCCATTTCTATATGACCTTTGACCTTGACCCCAGAAAAACCTTCAAAATTTAAGGTCATGAAAATTGGCATGAAAAATTTCCTTCATATAACGCATCCACAGGCAGAAAATTAGAGTGGGATCTCCATGGGTTTGCTTTCCAGAGGCGTTCAAAGTCATGCATGTGAAGAATTTTGAATATAAGGAAACCAACTTCATACCTGTCCACCAGTCCACCATTACCGGGGTGAAGTTGGCTTCCTTTTTCTCGTTGCTTGTTGCTTAGTGGCCAGTTGACAAATGGTAATTCCTCAATTAACGTCATAAAATTGTAATAATAAATTTTAAAAAATGTAAAATAATTTTACAGACGTAAGAAATGGCAAATTAAAAGAGAATCACCAAAGGAAATGTGGAAAAGAACCATTGGTAATGCTTCGATCAGCCAAAAAAAAGGCAGATCATTTGTTTACAGGACACTGTGGCTGATTCAACCAGGCATCGTGACCTATACGAATACAGTAGGTTCGATGGCTAAATTATGCATTGTATAAACTACTTAGCCTAAGTATAGAATTCGTGGTTAAATTATCATTCAGGACAATGGCGTGGTTGTATTTATTTAAAACAAGCAAAGTATAAAATGCAAGTCTGACAAATTTTTAAACATTAGGTCAATTGAATGCCCAGTTAGATCAATTGGTCAAATTCAGAAAATGTAAATTTGTTCCTGTTTACGTCGTCTTATGTTATTTTATTTTATTTGTTTGGGTTCAGAATCCCAACTGAGCCCTGAATGGCAAAGCTCTGAGGGGCTACTTCAACCTACAGCCCAAGTTAAGCTAGACTAAACAAACTTATGGACTTGGAGGTCCTATTAGGTCCTACTTCACGGTTGCTGACTCGATGTGGGCCTACCTTAGGCTTCAGTTGCATAAAATTAAGATAAAAACAAAAGGGGCACTATTTATGATCTTTCTAAACCTTGCAACAACACAACCTATACCATTGCACAATGCAACAATCTTGTATCTAAACAACCAAACAGAATTGCAAGAGAGCTCTCTATAAGATCATGCCCTGCAAGTGTCTCATTCAACAAACGAGTAGAAAAGACGCGCCTAGCTCTAAATTAATTGAATTTTTCACTAACCTTACAATTACGAGATGGATATATACCATATACACCTTAACTTAATATATACAAGCAATGCTGCATCAATCAGCTTAGTCATGATATCACCTTGGGACAACAATGGCTCTTCCTCTTCTAGATTTTCTAACACTCCCCACCGAAGAGGCATTGTTGTCATTACCTTCTGCAAGTTTAGCCAAGCCTTCTCCAATCTCCATGAGGCTGTAACCCAAATGCTTCATCTTGACTATCCATTTTCTTTGCTGATTTCTAAAGCATAGAGATTTTGTGTAGTCTCTTTAATTTTCCTCCTGAAGTCTTTACCAGTGCAGACCTAACTAAGTCGTCTTTGCCAACAAACAACTCTTCAATTATGCCAAGCTGCCAGCATTGCCTTGGTCTTCGATCCCCAATCATTACCACTTCTCCCACCTTGATACAATTTGCATTGGAGCCCTTTACATTGCTTGGTGGGTAATAATTGAGTTCTGGCAAGTATTCTATCTGCCACCTCTTCCATAACTGATCTTGTAGCTCTTCAAGATACTTGAACCTTCTGGTTAACTCTTCTTGACTGCTCTGGATAGGCTGTAAGTCTTCTGGCAAACTGGGGCTTGATGTTAATCGTTTACCACAAAGAAAATGATTTGGTGTCAATGGCTCTGCATCCTGCAGACTGTTATAAACAAAAGTGATAGGCCTGCTATTCACCATTGCTTCTACAGGAATACCTCAAAATTCGTCGTTAATTTATTCCGGAATAACACGATGAAATACGAAATTACGAAATTCGAGGTAGATTATAACATGTTTCAATGAGAAAACATTTTACTGTATTATGTTATTAAACATATTAATTAATCAAATTCTACTAATTTTTTCGGCAAAATATAATACGTTAAACAGTTTTTCAGCAAAATATAATATGTTAAACATTGGTAAAGAGTTGAATTTCGTCAATTTTTATCATTTTTTTTCACATTTTAAAAAAAAATGACGAATCTGCGAATATGAACGATGGATTGCGAAACTATAGGTAGTAAAAGATTGACGACGAATCTGCGAAACGACGAAATTCGAAACAAATTTTGAGGTATTCCTGTACTTCACACAAAACAGTGCAAAATTCTTCCTTGCTCAAATGAGCATTAGCCAAAAGTTTCTTTAATGGACACTTTACACTTCTCACTAGCCTTTCCCAAAATCCTCCCCACCATGGTGCTCTCTCAACAATAAACTCCCACTGTACCCCATGGTGTGAAAAGTAGGATTGGAATCCCTCCTCTTTTAGCAAGGACCAAACTTCTTGGAGTTCCTTTGCAGCCCTTTTGAAGGTTTTTGCATTATCTGATATGATTTTATTTGGGAAACCCCTTCTTTTCACAAACCTTTTAAAGGCCAAAAGAAATACACGACTACTTAAGTTGCCTACCAACTCCAAATGGATTGCTCTGGTGGTAGCACATCAGAAAAGACATATATAACCTTTGTTAGACTCCCCTTGCTCATACACATAGACTGGACCTGCAAAGTCTACTCTACTCCCACTATATCAAATGGGGCAGTGTAGACACCATTCTCTTGGAAGTGGAGCCACCTTTTCATGATAAGGCTTTGCACTCCAATGCTTGCAAACCACACATTTATGCAAGACCTTTTTCACTACTTGTCTAATTTTGGGAATCCAAAACTGTTGTCTGATTTCTATTATCACTTCTCTAACTCCAGCATGTAACAACTTATGATGCGTATCAAGGATCAAAAGTTCCACAAAGTGCTCCCCAGAAGGTAGCAAAATTGGATGTCTTTTCTCCTCTGGAAGCCCAGAAAACTGTAGTCTACCTCCTCCTCTCAATAAATCCTAATCCAAAAACACATCCAAACCCTTAAGAGCAGAATGTGTTGGTAGAACCTGTAATGGACGGCTGGTGAGCAATTCCCTCTCTTCACCAAATTTTTCCTTCTGCACGTATACCACCCAGTATTGCCTGGCTTGCTGAATCTCCTTACTGTTCAGAATTCCTTCCCTTCTTGTTTCTCCCTTAATGTTGTTTGTAAATCTATATACCCATGCTGCACTGTTCACAGTGCATTTTCTCACCTCATTCACCCATGCTTCTTCAGCCTGGCGTTCTACTACAATAGGCTGATTAGAAGGCCAGTTTTCACTTCCAAGTTTTAGCCACTCTGGCCCATTCCACCACAAACTTGACTGTGCAACATCTTTCACTGAAATTCCTCGTGTTGGTAAATCAGCCGGGTTTCGGGTGCCTGGACAATGCTTCCATTGCTTGGGATCTGTGTGTCCTTGAATTTCCTTCACCCTATTGGCAACAAATGGTTTCCATTTCCTTGCCTGGCTTCTTAACCAGTGCCAAACTATAGTGGAGTCTGTCCAATAATAGCTTGGAATTTCAGAGAGGGCTAAAGACTTTTGCACTGTAACTGCAAGCCGAGTAGCAATAACTGCACCCATCAATTCCAACCTTGGAATGGAAAGCCTTTTCACAGGTGCTACTCTGCTCTTTGCAGCAACCAACCTGCAACTTACTTCCTCTTTGAATGTGCCTCTTATATAAATACAAGTTGCATAGGCTTCCTCACTTGCATTGTTATTTATTTATTTATTGGGTTCAAAATCCCAGCTGAGCCGTGAACGGCCAAGCTCTGAAGGGCCAGTTCAACCTACAGCCCAAGTTAAGCTAAAATTAAAAACTTACGGACTTGAGGTCCTATTAGGTCCTACCTCAGGGTTGCTGACTCGATGTGGGCCTACCTTAGGCCTCAGTTGCATGAATTTAAGATAAAAACAAAAGGGGCACTATTTATGGTCTTCTTTCTCAACCTTGCAACAACAACACAACCTGCACTATTGCACGATGCAACAATCTTATATCTAAACAACCAAACTGAATTGCAAGAGAGCTCTCTATAAGACCACACCCTGTAAGTACGGCATTCCACAAACGAGTAGAAAAGACGCGCAGCGCCCCAAAATGATGCCACAAGAGTGCCCAAACAATGATGCCACAAGAGCCCAAAAATGCTAGCTCTAAATTAAGTTAATTTTTCACTAACCTTACAATTATGAGATGGATATATATACACCTTAACTTAATATATACAAGCAATGTTGCATCAATTAGCTTAGTCATCATATCGCCTTGGGACAACAATGGTTCTTCCTCTTCTAGATTTTTTAACATGCATCACAAAAGATGTGCAGCTCCAAATTGTCTGGACTGTTGTTCAACTCTTCAAAGTACCATCTTGGGATTTCAGTGTCTCCAAAATGTGCCAATTCTTTGAACCAATATTTCCACCTTACCACCATATGATCAGGTAACTCTTGGTCCTAACCAAGTCCAATTTCCCAGAGGCTCTGAAACCAAATTTTTTACTTTATCACAAATGGAGCCTGGAATCTAAAAGGATGAAAGACCTTTGAAGCCAAACTAAGAGCTGTACATTTTGTCCACCTTGTCTCATTCTCAGCCAGCTCTACTAAAGATTTCTCATTGAAGGTAAACAAATCCTCTCCTTGCTGCCAAACAATGCCTAGCACCTTTGTGTCTATTGCCCACAACTCCTTAATACCAGAATCCTCAACACTTTCTGCTGCATCAGGTCCTACACAGGACTGACTCATAAACTGTTGTAATTGAGAATGATTGGTCTGCCATTTTCTAAGCTCCATGCCAGCCTCCCTCATTATAGCTCTAGCCTCCATGAATATCTGTTTAGCCATTTCTGTATTGTCCACGGGACACAGCAAATCATCAACATAAAAATTTTTCCTTGTGTTCAATAGTGTTAGGATAGACTTCAGAATATTTCTTAAAATGGTACTGCATAGTAGCTGCCAACAGAAATGGACTAGAGCTGAGGCCAAACAACACTGACTTCATTCAATATGCTTGAACCTTAGGTTCATTTTCCAACAAGTCTTTCGTATCCACCCACAGATACCTTACTGCATCTGTCCTCTGGTTTTAACTTTATCCGCAAAAAGGCTTGCTTCACATCTGCAGTCAATGCTACTCTACCAAAGCCGAAACTCAGTAACAAGGAAAATAAATCTGCATTTAAATTTGGACCAGCATCCAAACAGTCATTCAAGTACACACCACCTTTGTGTTTGGCTGAGCCATCAAAAACTACCCTCAGTTTGGTGGTAGTTTTGTCTCGCCGTACCACTGCATGGTGTGGCAGATAAGGTGCCTCCTCGCTCACCAGCTCACCTTGCACCCTTTCAGCATAGCCCTCCCTTACATAGCTTAGGATTGCCTCATTGTATTCAATTAACAACTCATTTTTTCTTAGCCTGTACAATGAAGTCTCCAACCTCCGATTAGCTAGCTGAAGGTTTGAACTGGGTTTGCAAGAATCCTTCCAAGGGAGGCCAACTTCATAGCAACCATCTCTAAACCCAATCCCTTTTTCAAATTGCTCTAAAACATCACTGTTCACTGTACTCGCCTGCTTCTCCTGTTTGTCCTTTATGCCAATGGATTCAAGTTCCCAAAACGCTCAAATGCCTTTCAAACCATGGCTGTTCTCCTCAATCTTAACAAAAAGAGCTTTAACTTCCATTTCATTGCAATAGCTACCATGTAGCATCCAGCCTAGCTTACTTTCAATAGCTACCGGACCTCGAGATGTGCGGACAATATTACCAGTGATGAAGTCCCAATAATAGTCAGCTCCAATCAAAAAACTAATATCTTCTGCTCCTTCAAACTTATTATTGCCCAAATTAATTCCTTTAACTTGCAATTCTTGGACACATGCCATATCTAAACAATTAGTGACTGGAGCACAAAGTTCCTCAATCTCTACAGCTTGGACCTTGATAGTGGGACCTTGTGGTAACAACCCTATGGAAAACTGATGTGTGGGTAGTTGGGAGGTAACGAAAATGGTTCACTGAGTAGGTAGGTAGTTAATCTAACAATTATTAAATTCCTTTTATGTTAATAACTGGGTGGATGAAACCAATTGGTTGCTCACCAGAGTTATTCTCCACACTAGTATTTATATACTGTGTGACAAGAGCGTGCTCGGTAATAGATATACATTACCGATCAACCAACCGAAGAAAAAATCAAGACCACGCTGGTGGAAAAAGCCCGAAAAAAGAGAACAAGGAAGAACGAAAACGAGGAACGGGGCGAGAAGACGGAACGAGAGAAGGGAGAAGAACAGACAACGAAAAAAGATCCCCACCAGCAAGTACGCTCTTAACAATTAAACAAGACAGGAAAAGGGACTCTCTAATAACTAGCAGTAAGTGACTAATTGTGTTTTTAACCCAGTTAGAATTAAGCATTAAATTAAGCTCGGTCAGACAAATTAGGCCTACATTGTGGCCTAAGACCTAGCATCAACTCATAGCTTAACAAAGGTGAAGGTAGATTGCCCTAACCTAATTTGGTGAGGAATCCTACTGTGGACCTCAATTTATCTGCCCGCTCTGGACCATTTCCGGAATCTCTAGGCTGACCCCTACAGGGCTAGACTTAATCTACTCTATAGTTAGACTGGAGATATAAGGGGTGGGTTAATTGTGGACCAATTCATACAGAGCATTTTTCACATTGGTGGTCCGTGTGTGGGGAATTTACAAACCTTAACCTTACTTAACAAAAATTGCAGAATTAGGCTAAATGGTCTAGCCTAAGCCTAACCTAATCAAGCCTAATTAGGTCTACAACCTAGGGCCTAACTAGGAAACATTTACATTTAAGGAGTCTCATTCTCTTATAAGCTTAGACCTGAGTGACACATAAGTACTTGGGGGGGATTAAACCAAATTTAAAACTTGACTGTTTTGTCTGATTGATCTCTTCTCTGGTAATTTCTTCTTGTCCTTATATTCCATAATACCTAGTTAAACTATTTTGACGTAAACATGGAAGTACATTTCAGTTAACTCACCAACAAGTCCCTTTTAAAACATAAATAGTTGACAAGACTCCAAAACAACAATGAACCTTGGTCTTATGGCCTACTGTGGCCATGAGCCAAACAAAGGTCTTATGGCCTACCTTGGCCATGGGCCAAACAATAAGGGTCTTATGGCCTACCTTGGCCATGGGCCAAACAACAACTGAACCTTGGTCTTATGGCTTACTGTGGCCATAGCCCAAACAATGAGCCTTGGTCTTATGGCCTACCTTGGCCATGGGCCAAACATAAAGGTCTTATGGCCTACCTTGGCCATGGGCCAAACAATAAAGGTCTTATGGCCTACCTTGGCCATGGCCAAACAATAAGGTCTTATGGCCTACTGTGGCCATAGCCCAAACACTGAACCTTGGTCTTATGGCATACTTGGCCATAGCCCAAACACTGAACCTTGGTCTTATGGCATACTTTGGCCATAGCCCAAACACTGAACCTTGGTCTTATGGCATACTTTGGCCATAGCCCAAACACTGAACCTTGGTCTTATGGCATACTTTGGCCATAGCCCAAACACTGAACCTTGGTCTTATGGCATACTTTGGCCATAGCCCAAACACTGAACCTTGGTCTTATGGCATACTTTGGCCATAGCCCAAACACTGAACCTTGGTCTTATGGCCTACTTGGGCCATGAGCCAAACAATAAAGGTCTTATGGCCTACCTTGGTCATAGGGAAAACTATTACAAGGGTCTTAAGGACCCTTGGCCATAGGGCAAACTATTACAAGGGTCTTATGGCCTCCCTTGGCCAGAGACCAAACAACATAAAATAAGACCCAGACTATGGATAAACCAAAGACTCTTCCCAGAGACCAACTAGCTACAGCCAAACAGACAAAACTTGATACTGTAGAATCAAATGTGACCAACTGAATACACGAACACCTACATTACAGAACTTTAATGTAACTGCTGCCTCAACTTACACCACATTGCAAATTTTGTGCAAGTGATGAACACAGTAGTACTGGGTGTGACAAATATTCAGACTTTAACTCAAGAGCTAAAAGATGTGAACAGTTGAACCTATGTAAAAAGTGTACTGGCCAGGGACATTATAAGAAAGACTGTAAATCTAGGTTAAGATTCAAGTGTAAGTTTTGTAAAAGTTTACGACATGTCTCATCAATGTGTGATTCACCAAAGTGTCCAAACAATAGTACTCAAACTCAAAAGATACCTCCACCAAACAAAGGTAATCAAGAAAATGCCACTTTCATGGGACATTCTGTTTGTTCAAACAACGTAACAAGAAACACTGAGATTCTTTTACCAACTATTACTTTGGACTTAGTGAATAGTGAGGGTAGCACCACTCCAGTGAGATGTCTTATAGACTGTTGTTCTCAACAAACATTTGTTTCGCAAAATGTAGTTAATAAATTGGGTTTGACACCAAACCCGAATGAACAAAAACTCAATATTGCATCCTTTGTTAAGGATAACTCGGACAAAAATAGCTATAAGACAATTGACCTGGAACTACATTTAGAAAATAAATTAGAGAAAATTGAAGCAGTTATTATTTCTAAAGTAGGACAAAACAAACTGGTTATACCCAAACTAGAACAAACCATAAATCATTTGGGAAAACACTACAAAATAGCTGATAGACATATCACAAACAACACAGTAGCTAACATTGAAATGTTAATAGGGGCAGATTATATTAATCTTATTCATAAGGGCATAGTAAAGATAGGTAATGGTATAGCTTATCAGACTATATCAGGGATAGCCCCTTTGGGTGACCTATCCAAATACAACCTAGACCTAAACCAAAATAGTTCATGACTAACAAATACTATGTGCCTCAACTCAGTCCTACATAACACCTGTAAGAATAGCAACACTTTGAATAATATTATATCAACTGAGAACATTAATTCATCACTATCAAATGAAACTCTGGATGAGGCAATTCAAACTTTATGGTTGCTAGAATCTGTGGGTATACATGACACAAATCAAACTTCAGAAGATCAGTTAATGGTAGAAAGATTTGAAGACACCATTCAGTGCAAAGACAATAGTTATTTTGTTGAGTTACCTTGGAAAATAAATTGTCCAACTTTAAGAGAATCTCAAAGTAGCTAAAGGACATTTATATAAAGTAATGAAAAAACTCAAACAAGATAATAATATTCAAATGTACAGTGATGTCTTCAAAGAACAGCTACAGAAAGGCTTCATTGAAGAAGTAACAAATAACCCTTTTAAAAAAGATGGTTGTCATTATTTAACCCACAGGGGGGTTTATCGACAAGATGCCCCAACAACAAAACTCAGAGTAGTATATAACTGTAGCCTCAAAGACAGTGATAAACACAGTTTGAATGATTGCCTGATTGAGGGTCCTAATCTCATTTCTGACCTTGTGAAGATCTTACTGAGGTTCAGGTTAGATAAATATGCCGTACAAAGTGACATTTCAAAGGCATTTTTGAGAATAAATCTTAAAAATGAATATGATAAGAACCAACTTAGGTTCTTATGGTTCAAGGATCCATTTGATTTGAATAAAGGGTTCATAACCTATAGATTTAATGTTGTGTTGTTTGGAGCCAATTGCTCACCTAGCCTATTAGCATTGACAATTAGACATCATTTGAACCAGTTTAATAACTCTTTAACATTGAACTTCCTAAGGAACATTTTTACGTAGACAATCTAATAGGCTCAACAACAACAAAATCTGAATTATCTGAAGTCTATGAACACTCTCAAACATTATGCAACAAGGTAACTTTGAACTTAGAGAGTGGATTTCAAATGATGAGGATTTAAACAAAAGATTTTAAAGGATAATAATGGTCTTACTGAGCCATCAGACAGAGTTAAAACTTTAGGTATGAACTGGTATTTGGATGCAACTTCTAACAGTCATGATTCAATCTGTACTAAAGGTTTTAAACTTGATGAGGAAGCAAATACTAAAAGACAAATATTATCAGAGGCTTCCAAAATTTTTGATCCCATGGGTCTATTCCTGCCTTCAACAATAAAATCAAAGATTCTCCTCCAAGAAATTTGGAGGACAAATGTTGGGTGGGATGATCCAATAACAAATGAAGATCAAAAATCTTGGAAGAAGTTAGCTGCTGATTTAACAAAAGTGCAGAACATTAAAATTCAAAGGTGCTGTGGGTTTAGGGATAAGCCCCAGAGACTTCATGTGTTTGCTGATGCAAGCACACAAGCTTATGGGTGCTGTGCGTATCTTGTAAGTCCTACAGAAAGTCATCTAATTTATGCAAAAGGGAAAGTTGCACCTCTCAAACCTACCCGAACCATACCTCAATTGGAACTATTGGCTGCTGCATTAGCCATTAAAACCATTTCATTGCTTAAGGATGCTTACCATGATGTGAACATAACTGATATCCACATCTGGCTTGACAGTCAGATTTGTCTTGCTGGATACGGAATGATAGCATTAATAGTAAGAATATCTTTGTAAGAAATAGGCTAAAAGAAATAGCTGAAGCTAATGAAAGCCTACAAATAAACTTTCACTATGTTCCAACTAAACAAAATCCAGCAGACTTTCTGACCAGAGGTTTATCCTACAAGTTGTTGAAGTCAAAACAAAACTTGGTTCATGGGACCTAAGTGGCTCTGTAATACAGACCAAGGGCCTGTGGAACAAGTTAACTTGACATTAAATTTAATCTTTTCAAATGAAAAAGGTTGAACCAATCACTAATTATGAACGTTATTCTGATTTCAGTAAACTTGTCAGGGTCACAGCCTACTGTTTGAGTTTGCTCACAACTGTTTAACTACAATAAACAAACAGCTAAATAAAAACAATCATAATTATACAGAAGTTGCAACCAAGTACTGGATAGGGCATGCACAACAAAAGGAGTACAATAAAGAGTTAGAATCTTGACTAATGGGAAACAAACAAAAGAACCTGTACCATCAGTAGTTGTGGATCTAAATTTGTTCAGAGATGAGGAAGGCCTTCTAAGGTGTAAAGGGAGATTAGACAAATCAAACTGTCATACAAAAAGCAAACATCCAATCCTTTTACCTAGATTTAGCTATTTGACCACATTAATCATCAGACAAACACACAATGATGTACATCATATGGGGGTACCACAGACACTAACTACATTAAGGAAAACTTATTGGATACCCAAGGGAAGGATCACTGTTAAAACAGTCCTGAGTGAGTGTCACATGTAGGCGTATTCATGCTAGGTCCTATAGGAAAACCAAATCTCCTGCTTTGCCAGAGGAGAGAGTTACTCTCAACAGACCCTTCGAGACTGTAGGCATTGACTATACAGGAGCATTGACTGTAGGGTGGTTGACACTGAACAAAAAATGTACATTGTACTGTTTACATGTGCTGGCTCACGAGCGTTTATCTGGATGTTGTGGAGGACTTACAGCAGAATCTTTTGTTGCTGTCTTTAAGAGATTCTGTGCACGACATTCAGTACCCAAGACAGTTTGGACTGACAATGCTACATATTTCAAGGGCTGTGTGAACAAGTCATCAACGACTTGTTAAGCAACGAACTTACACAATTATATATACAAAATTCAAACATAAAGTGGAAGTATATTCCGGTTGCCTCTCCTTGGTATGGTTCTATCTGGGAGAGGAATATACAAACAGTAAAGAATTGCTTGAAGAAAGCAATTGTAAAAAACAGATACACTATTTGAGTTGCTCACTCTCCTGGCTGAGATTGAGAACATCATCAACAATAGACCACTCACTTATGTGAGTGACAACATTAATGACCCGGAACCATTAACACCAAATCATTTGATTCGGGGAGAACATGTTAGTCTCCTGCCGGACTACAATAAGACTCTTCAGAAGACCCAAACTGGACTCAACGACACGATGAACTCCAAACTAAGTTACAACACTTAACTAGAGTAAAGCTCATTTTATTAAACAGTGGAAAACTGAGTACTTGATGGGTCTAAGGGAGAGACATAAACAAATGACTAAGAAGGATTGGTCTGACACAATTAAGGTAGGGGACCTTGTTCATACATGACAGTACTCCAAGACAATACTGGCCTCTGGCTAGAGTTTTAGAACTCAGACCAGGGGCAGACGGGGTAACAAGAGTGGTCAAATTAAGGACTTCAACGGGTGACACAACAAGAGACATTTCTCTTTTGTACCCTTTAGAGTCTGGACCCAAAACAATGGACTTTGGAGAACCTTCTCCACTGACAGTAACAACTGAAGACACTGAACTCTCCAGTAACTATTCCTTTGACAGTAGGAGTGGTAACGCATCCTACTACAACATTGACAGACAAGACCTCAGCGACAAACAGCATTAAAGGCGCGACTATTTTTACAACAAAAAATAGATGCTGGGGAATTGTAATTTTATCTCCTAACTTTCACTTTTTCTTTTCTTATGGTAAAGACCATAGACAGTTTCATCCTATGGATGTATATTTTTTCTCCATGAGAAGGTGAGGATAGGCACTGTTAATCAGATTAACAGGCATTTACAGTCAAATAGTTAGCTAGTCTACACTCAGACATAAAAATTGGTGACACTAACACCAAAATTTTTATCTCCCGGGGCCCCCAGTATATGGAAAACTGATGTGTGGGTAGTTGGGAGGTAACGAAAATGGTTCACTGAGTAGGTAGGTAGTTAATCTAACAATTATTAAATTCCTTTTATGTCAATAACTGGGTGGATGAAACCAATTGGTTGCTCACCAGAGTTATTCTCCACACTAGTATTTATATACTGTGTGACAAGAGCGTGCTCGGTAATAGTGTTATTTTATTTATTTGTCGGGTTCAAAATCCCAGCTGAGCCGTGAACGGCCAAATTCTAAAGGGCAAGTTCTACCTAAAGCCCAAGTTAAGCTAAATTAAACTTTACGGATTTGAGATCCTATTAGGTCCTACCTCAGGGTACCTCAGGGTTGCTGACTCGATGCGGGCCTACCTTAGACCTTAGTTACATGAATTTTAATGTAAACAAAAAGGGTACTGTTTATGGTCTTCTTTCTCAACCTTGCAACAACAACGCAACCTGGACTATGCACGGTGCAACAATCTTGTATCTAAACAACCAACTGAATTGCAGAGAGCTCTCTACAAGACCACACCCGTACGTACGACATCCCACAAACGAGTAGAAAAGACGCGCAGCGTCCAAAAATGATGCCACCAGCGCCCAAACACTGATGCCACAAGAGCCCAAAAATGCTAGCTCTAAATTAAGTGAAATTTTCACTAACCTTACAATTATGAGATGGATATATATACACCTTAACTTAATATATACAAGCAATGCTGCATCAGTCAGCTTAGTCATCATATCGCCTTGGGACAACAATGGTTCTTCCTCTTCTAGATTTTCTAACACTCCCCACCGAAGAGGCATTGTTGTCGTTACCTTCTGCAAGGTTAGCCAAGCCTTCTCCATCAGCTGTAACTCAAATGTTTCATCTTGACTATCTGTGTTTTTGCTGATTTCTAAAGCATAGAGTTTTTGTATAGGTCTCTTTAACTTTCCTCCTGAAGTCTTTACCAGTGCAGACCTAACTAAATTGTCTTTGCAAACAAACAACTCTTCAATTATGCAAGCTTCCAGCATTGCCTTGGTCTTTCATTGCCAATCATTACCACTTCTCCCACCTTGATACAATTGCATTGGAGCCCTTTTACCTTGCCTGATGGGTAATAATTGAGTTCTGGCAAGTATTCCATCTGCCACCTCTTCCATAACTGATCTTGTAGCTCTTCAAGGTACCTGAACAGTCTGGTTAACTCTCCTTGAGTGCTCTGGATAGCTGCAAGTCTTCTGGCACACTGGGGCTGATGTTAATCGTTTACCACAAAGAAAATGATTTGGTGTCAATGGCTCTGCACCTGCATACTGTGTAAACAAAAGTGATAGGCCTACTGTTCACCATTGCTTCTACTCCACATAAAACAGTAGAGAATTCTTCTTTGCTCAAATGAGCATTAGCTAAAAGTTTCTTTAATGGACACTTTACACTTCTCACTAGCCTTTCCCAAAATCCTCCCCACCATGGTGCTCTCTAACAATAAACTCCCACTGTACCCTTGGTGTGAAAAGTAGGATTGGAATCCTTCCTCTTTAGCAAGGACCAAATTTCTTGGAGTTCCTTTGCAGCCTTTTTGAAGGTTTTTGCATTATCCGATATGATTTATTGGGAAACCCCTTCTGTTCACAAACCTTTTAAAGGCCAAAAGAAATACATCACTACTTAAGTTGCTTACCAACTCCAAATGGATTGCTCTGGTGGTAGCACAGGTGAAAAGACATATATAACCTTTGTTAGACTCCCCTCGCTCATACACATAGACTGGCCCTGCAAAGTCTACTCCCACTACATCAAATGGGGCAGTATAGACACACCGTTCTCTTGGAAGTGGAGCCACCTTTTCATAATAAGGCTTTGCACTCCAACGCTTGCAAACCACACATTTATGCAAGACCTTTTTCACTACTTGTCTAATTTTGGGAATCCAAAATTGTTGTCTAATCTCTATTATCACTTCTCTAACTCCCGCATGTAACAGCTTATGATGAGTATCCAGGATCAAAAGGCCCACAAAGTGCCCCCCAGAAGGTAGCAAAATTGGATGTCTTTTCTCCTCTGGAAGCCCAGAAAACTGTAGTCTACCTCCTACTCTCAATAAAATCCTGATCCAAAAACACATCCAAACCCTTGAGCGCAGAATGTGTTGGTAGAAACCTGTAATGGATGGCTGGTGAGCAATTCTCTCTCTTCACCAAATTTTTCCTTCTGCATATATACCACCCAGTATTTCCTGGCTTGCTGAATCTCATTACTGTTCAGAATTCCTTCCCTTCTTGTTTCTCCCTTAATGTGTTGGTAAATCTATATACCCATGCTGTCACTCTTAACAATCTTTCAGACTGCTAATGTCCTCAAGCCTGAATATGGGGTCCTGCTGCATAACTTGACAACTGTTCACAGCGCATTTTCTCACCTCACTCACCCATGCTTCTTCAGCCTGGCATTCTCTACAATGGGCTGATTAGAAGGCAGTTTTCACTTCCAAGTTTTAGCCACTCTGGCCCATTCCACCACAAACTTGACTGTGAAAGATCCTTCACTGAAATTCCTCGTGTTGGTAAATCAGCGGGGTTTTGGATGCCTGGAAAATGCTTCCATTGCTTGGGATCTGTGTGCGCTTGAATTTCCTCCACCCTATTGGCAACAAATGGTTTCCATTTCCTTGCCTGACTTCTTAACCAGTGCCAAACTATAGTGGAGTCTGTCCAATAATAGCTTGGAATTTCATAGAGGGCCAAAGACTTTCGCACTGTAATTGCAAGCCGACTAGCAATAACGGCACCCATCAATTCCAACCTTGGAACAGAAAGCCTTTTCAAAGGTGCTACTCTACTCTTTGCAGCAACCAACCTGCAACTTACTTCCTCTTGCAATGCGCCTCTTATATAAATACAAGTTGCATAGGCTTCCTCACTGCCTCACAAAAGATGTGCAGCTCCAAATTGTCTGGACTATTGTTCAACTCTCCAAAGTACCATCTTGGGATTTCAATGTCTCCAAGATGTGCCAATTCTTTGAACCAATATTTCCACCTTACCACCATATGATCAGGTAACTCTTGGTCCCAACCAAGTCCAATTTCCCAGAGGCTCTGAAACCAAATTTTTGACTTTATCACAAATGGAGCCAGGAATCCAAGAGGATCAAAGACCTTCGAAGCCAAACTTAGTAAGAGCTGTACGTTTTGTCCACCTTGTCTCATTCTCAGCCAGCTCTACTAAAGATTTCTCATTGAAGGTAAACAAATCATCATCTTGCTGCCAAACGATGCCTAGCACCTTTGCGTCTATTGCCCACAACTCCTTAATACCAGAATCCTCAATACTTTCTGCTGCATCAGGTACTACACAGGAATGACTCATAAACTCTTGTAATTGCGAATGATTGGTCTGCCATTTTCTAAGCTCCATGCCAGCCTCCCTCATTATAGCTCTAGCCTCCATGAATATCTGTTTAGCCATTTCTGTATTATCCACGGAACATAGCAAATCATCAACATAAAAATTTTTCCTTATGTGTTCAATAGTGTTAGGATAGACTTCAGAATATTTCTTAAAATGGTACTGCATAGTAGCTGCCAACAGAAATGGACTAGAGCTGAGGCCAAACAACACTGACTTCATTCTATATGCTTGAACCTTAGGTTCATTTTCCAACAAGTCTTTCGTATCCACCCACAGATACCTTACTGCATCTCTGTCCTCTGGTTTTAACTTTATCCGCAAAAAGGCTTGCTTCACATCTGCAGTCAATGCTACTCTACCAAACCTGAATCTCAGTAACAAGGAAAATAAATCTGCATTTAAATTTGGCCCAGCATCCAAACAGTCATTCAAGGACACACCACCTTTGTCCTTGGCTGAGCCATCAAAAACTACCCTCAGTTTGGTGGTAGTTTTGTCTCGCCGTACCACTGCATGGTGTGGCAGATAATGTGCCTCCTGGCTCACCAGCTCACCTTGCACCCTTTCAGCATAGCCCTCCCTTACATAACTTAGGATGGCCTCATCGTATTCAATTAACAACTCCTCATTTTTTCTTAGCCTGTACAATGAAGTCTCCAACCTCCGATTAGCTAGCTGAAGGTTTGAACCGGGTTTGCAAGAATCCTTCCATGGTAGGCCAACTTCATAGCAACCATCTCTAAACCCAATCCCTTTTTCAAATTGCTCTAAAACATCATTGTTCACTGTACTTGCCTGGTTGTCCTTTATGCCAATAGATTCAAGTTCCCAAAACGCTTTCAAATGCCTTTCCAGACCATGGCTGTTCTCCTCAATCTTAACAAAAAGAGCCTTAACTTCCATTTCATTGCAATAACTACCATGTAGCATCCAGCCTAGCTTACTTTCAATAGCTACCGGGCCTTGAGATGTACGGACAATATTACCAGTGATGAAGTCCCAATAATAGTCAGCTCCAATCAAAAGACTAATATCTTCTGTTCCCTCAAACTTATTATTGCCCAAATTAATTCCTTTAACTTGCAATTCTTGGACACATGCCATATCTAAACAAGTAGTGACTGGAGCACAAAGTTCCTCAATCTCTACAGCTTGGACCTTGATAGTGGGACTTTGCGGTAACAACCCTTTAACCAGAACTTCTACCTTCTTAAATTTGGTTCGGTTTTGAACGGAACCCCCAAACCCAGAAATTCTTAAATTTTCCCTCTTAAGTTCTTTAAACTTCAATTTTCTGGAAATTCTGGTCTTAATAAAACTACACTGGCTACCACTATCAAACAACACTCTTACAGTAGCTTCTCCCTCATTCCCAATTAATAAGGCTGCAGTTGTTTGCAATAATCCCCCTTTACTTTTACTCCCTTGCATAGCAGTGGCATGTGCCACTGATGTCTCTACTTCTGGGGTAGGCCTACTAAGAGTGTTTTCACACAATAATGGCTGATGCCTACCATGACATTTTTTGCACAAAATTTTAAACTTACAAAACCTTGCTCTATGACCTTTCAAAAAACATTTAAAACATGCTGTGGACTTAGTTACCCTGTCCTTTCTCTCCTCAAAGGGTAAGGCCTCAGCCACCTCACATTTATATGACTTGTGGTTGCCTTCGCAAAATATGCATTCCTTGATTCCCTTTAATTTATTCTCAGAGGAGGCATGTAGAGCTGACACTGTACCTGGGCTATTCCTTTTTGTGGAAACTTTGGTGCTGTGCCTGCCTTTGTCCCCTTGTTTACCATCCCACTGTGCAAACTCAACTCCCTCTCGTCTTGCTAATTCTGTGCCTAAAAGACTTAACATCTGCTGAAGGGGGATGTACACATGTTCTGTAGAGTGTCCCCTACTTAATTCAAGCAAAATTGAGCTAGGCAATTTAGACTCCAGTGTAGGAACCAACATTATACCATACTTTTCCATTCCTACACCCAAGTTGTCCAGGGACCTAGTTCTAATTTCAAATTCATCATATAACTGCCGTAACTCCTTGACACTATTAGGATTATTAACAGGAGGTATAGCTAAAAGTGCACGGAGGTGGCTTTTAATTAAGATCTCTGGCTTACCAAACCGTTTCTTTAATATATCCCAAGCCACATTATAATTAGCCTCTGTTAATGCTAATCCTGCTATAGTCTTTGCTGCCTCCCCTTCCAAGAGGGACCGCAAATAATTAAACTTCTCCACGGCACTTAACACTTGACTAGAATGAACTGCTGATTGAAAACTGTCTGCCCATCCTTGCCATTCCTGAATACTCCCAGAAAATGTTTTGAGTACAAGCCTCGGTAATTGAACTACAGATCTGTTAACCTTAACTTCATTATCAGACCTGGTCTCTAACTGTACTGAGCTACTAAACTCTTTTGCTCGGAGGCCTACGTTAATTTTATCATCAATAATCTCTTCAAAGTAAATTATGTTATTTTCTATTTCATTCTCTTCTATAAGAGCCTCAATTTTAACATTTACCTCACTTAGAGCAACCTTTTTAGTTTCTAATATGGAAAGCTGCGCAGTCACTAAGCGTAAATCCTCTTGCTCTGTGGCAGAATCTATAGTGGCAATGACCTTTGTAATTAGACCTTTGTAGGCGCTTCTCCTTTTTATAAATTTGTTCAATTCAGATGCACTCATCTTCAATGTAAACAACCCTTGGGCTCAATACCAAATGAGCTGAATTGGCAGAAATACTTAACCAAACTGATCAAACGCAAATTTTACTTTCAAATAAACTGAATTGCTAGGTGGGGTACTAACCAACACCAGTATGGAATACCAATTTTTCCACCCAAGTAACTGGCGCACTGGTCTGCAACCTTCGCCTTCGAATAATAAACCAAATTAACCAAACTGGTAAATGTAGCCCAAAAACAACGACAGACAAGTGGCCAAGTTTCGCAATTGGGCAACCAAACTTTCTACCCTGGTACCTTAATTCAATAATAACCCAAAATTAACCAAACCGGTAAAATGTAGGCCAAAACAACGACAGACGACTGGCCAAGTTTCGCAATTGGGCGACCAAACTTTTTACCCTGGGACCTTAATTCAATAATAACCCAAATTAACCAAACCAGTAAAATGTAGGCCAAACAACGACAGACGACTAGCCAAGTTTCGCAATTGGGCGACCAAACTTTTTACCCTGGGACCTTAATTCAATAATAACCCAAAATTAACCAAACCGGTAAAATGTAGGCCAAACAACGACAGACGACTGGCCAAGTTTCGCAATTGGGCTACCAAACTTTCTACCCTGGGACCTTAATTCAATAATACTCAACCCGTCTAGGCCTAACTTGGGCTACAATTTGCACAATCAGAACTTTGCCGAAAAATAGTCACTGACTCAGTCTTGGGGTAGAATCCGGTTCTGAAGGACCATGTTATTTTATTTATTTGTCGGGTTCAAAATCCCAGCTGAGCCGTGAACGGCCAAATTCTAAAGGGCAAGTTCTACCTAAAGCCCAAGTTAAGCTAAATTAAACTTTACGGATTTGAGATCCTATTAGGTCCTACCTCAGGGTAACCTCAGGGTTGCTGACTCGATGCGGGCCTACCTTAGACCTTAGTTACATGAATTTTAATGTAAACAAAAAGGGTACTATTTATGGTCTTCTTTCTCAACCTTGCAACAACAACGCAACCTGGACTATTGCACGGTGCAACAATCTTGTATCTAAACAACCAAACTGAATTGCAAGAGAGCTCTCTACAAGACCACACCCTGTACGTACGACATCCCACAAACGAGTAGAAAAGACGCGCAACGTCCCAAAATGATGCCACCAGCGTCCCAAACACTGATGCCACAAGAGCCCAAAAATGCTAGCTCTAAATTAAGTGAATTTTTCACTAACCTTACAATTATGAGATGGATATATACACCTTAACTTAATATATACAAGCAATGCTGCATCAGTCAGCTTAGTCATCATATCGCCTTGGGACAACAATGGTTCTTCCTCTTCTAGATTTTCTAACAAATAGATATACATTACCGATCAACAAACCGAAGAAAAAACCAAGACCACGCTGGTGGAAAAAGCCCGAAAAAAGAGAACAAGGAAGAACGAAAACGAGGAACGGGGCGAGAAGACGGAACGAGAGAAGGGAGAAGAACAGACAACGAAAAAAGATCCCCACCAGCAAGTACGCTCTTAACAATTAAACAAGACAGGAAAAGGGACTCTCTAATAACTAGCAGTAAGTGACTAATTGTGTTTTTAACCCAGTTAGAATTAAATGCATTAAATTAAGCTCGGTCAGACAAATTAGGCCTACATTGTGGCCTAAGACCTAACATTAACTCATAGCTTAACAAAGGTGAAGGTAGATTGCCCTAACCTAATTTGGTGAGGAAGCCTACTGTGGACCTCAATTTATCTGCCCGCTCTGGACCATTTCCGGAATCTCTAGGCTGACCTCTACAGGGCTAGACTTAATCTACTCTATAGTTAGACTGGAGATATAAGGGGTGGGTTAATTGTGGACCAATTCATACAGAGCATTTTTCACAAACCCCTTAACCAGAACTTCTACCTTCTTAAATTTGGTTCGGTTTTGAATGGAACCTCCGAACCCAGAAATTCTTAAATTTTCCCTCTTAAGTTCTTTAAACTTCAATTTTCTGGAAATTCTGGTCTTAATAAAGCTACACTGGCTACCACTACCAAACAACACTCTTACAGTAGCTTCTCTATCATTCCCAATTAATAATGCTGCAGCTGTTTGCAATAATCCCCCTTTACTTTTACTCCCTTTCATAGCAGTGGCATATGCCACTGATGTCTCTACTTCTGGGGTAGGCCAACAAGGAGTGTTTTCACACAATAATGGCTGATGCCGGCCATGACATTTTTTGCACAAAATTTTAAACTTACAAAACCTTGCTCTGTGACCTTTCAAAAAATATTTAAAACATGCTGTGGACTTAGTTACCCTGTCCTTTCTTTCCTCAAAAGGTAAAGCCTCAGCCACCTCACATTTATATGATTTGTGGTTGCCTTCGCAAAATATGCATTCCTTGATTCCCTTTAATTTATTCTCAGAGGATGCATGTAGAGCTGACACTGTACCTGGGCTATTCCTTTTTGTAGTAACTTTGGTGCTGTGCCTACCTTTGTCCCCGTGTTTAACATCCCACTGCAAACTCAATTCCCTCTCGTCTTGCTAATTCTGTGCTTAAAAGTGGTTAGCGTCGCTGACTACGAATCCATCGGCCCCGGGTTCGAGACCCGATGGCAGCCGGCGCGCAGCAAAACCCAGCTGTTCATCCTTCCACACAATAAAGAAAGTGGTTGGTAGATAAATGGGTACCCTAGGTGGCCTAGTGGTTAAGACGCTGGGCTGCTGATGGGGCGTGGTTCGGATTCCACGTTAAACTGTAGGTCTAAGGTGGAGTGAAAAGCTTGACCTTCGTCAGAATGAAAAATTCGGGCGGAAGCTAACCAAAGGTTAGAGGAAGAACCATTGTTGTCCCAAGGCGATATGATGACTAAGCTGATTGATGCAGCATTGCTGGTATATATTAAGTTAACGTGTATACACTAGCGTAGCTAGAGGGGGGCGGACGGGGCGGTCCGCCCCGGGCGGCACTTTTTGAGGGGCGGCACTTTTGGTCTACTGCAATGAAAAAAAAAGGGTTTTTTTTTTATGTCGGGACAGTAGAAGGATACAAGACGCCAGACACAATTTTATTTTTCCACGAAAACACTGCTTACTTCGTTAATTTCCGACAATGGTAAGGATTGTGTTCCCTTGAAGATGGCCTTATTGACCATCATACCTATTTAAGCGCTTAGTTGTGCTTAATTAATAATAGCATTGGTATAAATGCATTTATTTCATTAAAAAGGGAAATAACCCATAAAGTTCTGTAAATACGTTATAATCTATAAATATACGTTTAATATTTATAAATAATCAATATCAAAACTAATATGCTGGTATTAGTTGTAAAATGATAATGGTAATCCCAGGATTCGGCCGAGAAGGAATTCGAGAAGAAATACTTCAGAAAGTTGAGGTAAAATGCTTCCCGATGGGCGGATCGGGAAGCGGCCAATCGCGAAGCGAATTCTGAGACTCCTCGGAGCAAGCAGTCACCGGCTCACTTCTAGCTGATCCTCGGTAGCGTGAAGCCGTCTCAGAATTTGCTCTCGTGAATATTGCGTGTAATATCTTGTTATATTTACCTCGTTCTTCTTTGTGTTCTTATATTTAATTCGAGATTGGGGATTCGATTATTTTATTATTCTATCAATCTATTTATCTATCCCCAGATGAAGCGAACAAAAGAGAGTGGTGCTGCTTTTAGAAAAAAGAAAAAGGCTAGGGAGGAAGTATTAAAAAAGAGTGAAGGGGCACTACTGAAATACTTCAGTCGTAAAGAAACTACTACTGCTATTGAAGCTGAAGCAGTTTCCGAATCCAAACCATCGTCAAATTCAAGTGATTCTTCAACTTCACGCGATTCGTCAACTTCAAGCGATGAAGAGCGTGACGAAGAAAAAATTCCGGCTGTGGACTTAAAAGATGTTAGCCTATGGCCAAGCAAGATTAATGATGCCACACGGATCTTACTGGTACGTCAAGGTGCGTCTGTGGTTCAACATCTAGATTCTGATTTCGGTGAAGTGATGCGTCAAGGTGCGTCAACCAAAGGACGAACTAGAAAACTAACACGCGAGTGGTTTTTTCGAAATCTGCCAAATGGTGAAAAAATGTTGAGATCGTGGATGATGTACTCTCCTTCCAAGGAAGCTCTTTACTGCTTTTGTTGCAGATTGTTTTCAGACAGAAGTCACTCAAATTTTAATTCTGGATTCAACATGTGGTGGAAACTGAATCCTAGAATATTCGAGCATGAATCCAATGTAGCTCATGTTCGGACTTTCACACAATGGAAGGAGTTGGAAATTAGGATCGCTCGTGGAGCAACAATTGATAAAAAAGAACAAGAAGTTGTTGAAAACGAAGTGAAGAAATGGAGGGAGATCCTTTCAAGATTGTTTGATATCATTAGATTCCTAGCTAAACAGAATTTGGCTTTACGGGGTCACCGAGAAGGAATTGATTATGAGACTGGCGTTGAACCTAAATCAACGGGAAATAGAGGAAATTTTTTAGAGTTAGTTCATTTGTTGGCGAAATATGATCCAGTGCTACGTGAACATCTTCTAAGAATCACGCTGGGAAAAAAGTTTGCTACTTCCTATATGTCGCCTACTATTCAGAACGAGTTTATAGAAATTTTGGGAGAAAATGTAAGAAGCAAAGTCATCGAGCGAGTAAAACAAGCCAAGTACTTTTCCATGATATTCGACAGCACTCCTGATATTTCTCATAAGGATCAAACGAGCCAAGTTTTACGCTACGTTATGATCGATGGAACTAAAGTGGAGGTTGTGGAATCATTTGTTGATTTCATTGAAACAAAAGGTAAAACCGCCGTGCATATTTCAACAATGATTTTGGAAAAATTAGAAAATGACGGAATTGATATTCAAAATTGTAGAGGACAAGCATATGATAACGCTGCTGTAATGGCTGGTCAACATACTGGTGTTCAGAGACGTATCAAGGAAATTAATTGAAAAGCAGAATTTGTCACTTGTACAAATCACACGCTGAATTTGGCGGGTGTACAAGCAGCTTCTGTTGCTGTGAATTCTGTTACCTTTTTGGAATTGTGGAGCGTTTGTTCACGTTTTTTTCTTCATCAACCCATCGTTGGGATGTTCTAAAAACAGTCACTGGTCAAAGTGTCAAGCGCGTAGTAGAAACTCGGTGGAGTGCAAGGGGAGAAGCTGTGAGTGTTGTAAAAAAACATTTCTCAAAAATCTTAAGTGCTTTAGAACAGTTAACTGGTGAAGAAGAAAATACAGCTACCAGGTCAGATGCTGGCGTGCTGCTTGGTGCGTTGCAATCGTTTTCCTTTCTGTGCTTTCTTGGCCTGTGGGGACCCGTCCTTCTAGAAATTAACGACACACAGGCTTACCTCCAAACCAAAGGATTGAACATACAACAATGTGATATAAAACTCAGGGCTTTAAAAGCATTTCTAGTTGAAAACAGGGAAGAGCTAGTGAATAATGGAGTAATCTATGCCAAAAGAATTTGTGATGATCTGGGGATAGTCATGGAGCGTCAGCGTCGAAGTAGAAAGAAGAAACAAATGTTTGGTGAAGGATCACGAGATGCTGAATTGCCATACGAAACTGAGTTGGCGAGAGAAATGTTTTCTTCGCTGGACAGAGTGATCCAAGAAATACAGTAACTTTGAGATTCCAACAGCTTCATGAACTTGCTGAGAAATATGCCTTCTTTACCCCGTCGAATCTTTTGGATGAAAAATATGAGTGTCAACTAGATCACGATCACGATGACATTGATAAGGAAGAGTTCCTCGTTGAGAGAAAAAGACTTCAGCATTTTATTGCTGTTGCTGCTACGCAAGACGAAACAGAGACGTGGAAGGAAGGCCCCCTTGAACTTTTGCAGTTTATTCAAAAGTATAATCTTGGTAACTCGGTTCCAAATATTGTAATACTGCTGCGGATTTTTCTCACAATTACTGTTAGTGTTGCTAGCTGTGAGAGGAGTTTTTCTAAACTAAAACTGATAAAGAATTACCTAAGATCTACTATGAGCACCTTGCGGTTGAGAAATCTTGCCATACTGTCTATAGAACAACAATTGACAGACGAAATAGACTTCGACAATGTCATCGAAGATTTTGCTAACAGAAAAGCAAGAAAAATAACTGTGTAGAATGTTGTAGTTAATTTTTTCACTTCAGAAGTAAACATGTCCTAATATTTTTCACAGGTTTTTTTCTATACGTCGTTTTCACTTTTTGTTTAAGTATGTTTGTTATGTGTATTGTGTTGTGTTTCAGGGGGGCGGCAAACTCAAGGACCGCCCCGGGCGGCACAAACTCTAGCTACGCCACTGGGTGTATATATATCCATCTCATAATTGTAAGGTTAGTGAAAAATTTATTTAATTTAGAGCTCGCATTTTTGGGCTCTTGTGGCATCATTGTTTGGGCACTCTTGTGGCATCATTTTTTGGGGCGCTGCGCGTCTTTTCTACTCGTTTGTGGAATGCCGTACTTACACGGTGTGGTCTTATAGAGAGCTCTCTTGCAATTCAGTTTGGTTGTTTAGATACAAGATTGTTGCATCGTGCTATAATGCAGGTTGTGTTGTTGTTGCAAGGTTTAGAAAGACCATAAATAGTGCCCCTTTTGTTTTTTATCTTAAATTCATGCAACTGAGGCCTAAGGTAGGCCCACATCGAGTCAGCAACCCTGAGGTAGGACCTAATAGGACCTCCAAATCCGTAAGTTTTTATTCTAGTGTGAAAAATGCTCTGTATGAATTGGTCCCCAATTAACCCACCCTAATATCCCAGTCTAACTATAGAGTAGATTAAGTCTAGCCTTGTAGGGTCAGCTTAGAGATTCCGGAAATGGTCCAGAGCGGGCAGATAAATTGAGGTCCACAGTAAGATTCCTCACCAAATTAGGTTAGGGCAATCTACCTTCACCTTTGTTAAGCTATGAGTTGATGCTAGGTCTTAGGCCACAATGTAGGCCTAATTTGTCTGACCCAGCTTAATTTACGGCGTTTACTTCTAACTGGGTTAAAAACACAATTAGTCACTTACTGAGTGTTATTAGAGAGTCCCTTTTCCCCTTTTTGTTTAATTGTTGAGAGCGTACTTGCTGGTGGGGATCTTTTTTCCGTTGTTTGTCCTTCTCCCTTCTCTCGTTCCGTCCTTTCGCCCCGTTCCTCGTTTTCGTTCTCTCTTGTCCTCCTTTTCGCGGGGCTTTTTCCACCAGCGTCCTCTTGGTTTTTTTCGGTTGGTTGATCGGTAATGTATATCTATTACCGAGCACGCTCTTGTCACACAGTATATAAATACAAGTGTGGAGAATAACTCTGGTGATCAACCAATTGGTTTCATCCACCCAGTTATTGACATAAAAGGAATTTAATAATTGTTAGATTAACTACCTACCTACTCAGTGAACCATTTTCGTTACCTCCCAACTACCCACACATCAGTTTTCCATACTAGCTTAACTTGGGCTGTAGGTTGAACTGGCCCTTCAGAGCTTGGCCGTTCACGGCTCAGCTGGGATTTTGAACCCAATAAAAAAAATAATAATACATGGTCCTTCGAACCGGATTCTAGCCCAAGACTGAGTCAGTGACTATTTTTCGGCAAAGTTCTGATTGTGCAAATTGTAGCCCAAGTTAGGCCTAGACGGGTTGAGCATAATTGAGTTAAGGTCCCAGGGTAGAAAGTTTGGTCCCAATTGCGAAACTTGGCCACTCGTCTGTCGTTGTTTTTGGCCTACATTTTTACCGGTTTGGTTAATTTTGGTTTATTATTCGTAGAAGGTTGCAGACTTCGGTGCGCCAGTTACTTGGGTGGAAAATTTGGTATTCCATACTGGTGGTTGGTCAGTACCCCACCAGCAATTCAGTTTATTTGAAAAAGCAAAATTTGCGTTTGATCAGTTTGGTTAAGTATTTTTGCCAATTCAGCTTATTTGGCATTGAGCCCAATTGTTGTTTGCATTGAAGATGAGTGCAGCTGAATTGAACAAGTTTAAAAAAAGGAGAAGCGCCTACAAAGGTCTAATTACAAAGGTCATTGCCACTATAGATTCTGCCATAGAGCAAGAGGATTTAAGCTTAGTGACTGCGCAGCTTTCCATATTAGAAACTAAAAAGGTTGCTCTAAGTGAAGTAAATGTTAAAATTGAGGCTCTTATAGAAGAGGATGAAATAGAAAATAACATAATTTACTTTGAAGAGATTATTGATGATATAATTAAAGTATGCCACCGAGCAAAAGAGTTTAGCAGCTCAGTACAGTTAGAGACCAGGTCTAATAATGAAACACAACCCTCAACAAATGGTGTTTGTGAAGTTAAGGTTAACAGATCTGCAGTTCAATTACCGAGGCTTGTACTCAAAACATTTTCTGGGAGTATTCAGGAATGGCAAGGATGGGCAGACAGTTTTCAATCAGCAGTTCATTCTAGTCAAGTGTTAAGTGCGTGGAGAAGTTTAATTATTTGCAGTCCCTCTTGGAAGGGGAGGCAGCAAAGACAATAGCAGGATTAGCATTAACAGAGGCTAATTATAATGTGGCTTGGGATATATTAAAGAAACGGTTTGGTAAGCCAGAGATCTTAATTAAAAGCCACCTCCGTGAACTTTTAGCTATACCTCCTGTTAATAATCCTAATAGTGTCAAGGAGTTACGGCAGTTATATGATGAATTTGAAGTTAGAACTAGGTCCCTGGACAACTTGGGTGTAGGAATGGAAAGGTATGGTATAATGTTGGTTACTATACTGGAGTCTAAATTGCCTAGCTCAATTTTGCTTGAATTAAGTAGGGGACACTCTACAGAACATGTGTACATCCCCCTTCAGCAGATGTTAAGTCTTTTAGGCACAGAATTAGCAAGACGAGAGGGAATTGAGTTTGCACAGTGGGATGTTAAACAAGGGGACAAAGGCAGGCACAGCACCAAAGTTTCTACAAAAAGGAATAGCCCAGGTACAGTGTCAGCTCTACATGCATCCTCTGAGAATAAATTAAAGGGAATCAAGGAATGCATATTTTGCGAAGGCAACCACAAGTCATATAAATGTGAGGTGGCTGAGGCTTTACCTTTGAGGAGAGAAAGGACAGGGTAACTAAGTCCACAGCATGTTTTAAATGTTTTTTGAAAGGTCACAGAGCAAGGTTTTGTAAGTTTAAAATTTTGTGCAAAAAATGTCATGGCCGGCATCAGCCATTATTGTGTGAAAACACTCCTAGTAGGCCTACCCCAGAAGTAGAGACATCAGTGGCACATGCCACTGCTATGAAAGGGAGTAAAAGTAAAGGGGGATTATTGCAAACAGCTGCAGCCTTATTAATTGGGAATGATGGAGAAGCTACTGTAAGAGTGTTGTTTGATAGTGGTAGCCAGTGTAGCTTTATTAAGACCAGAATTTCCAGAAAATTGAAGTTTAAAGAACTTAAGAGGGAAAATTTAAGAATTTCTGGGTTTGGGGGTTCCGTTCAAAACCGAACCAAAGTTAAGAAGGTAGAAGTTCTGGTTAAGGGGTTGTTACCACAAAGTCCCACTATCAAGGTCCAAGCTGTAGAGATTGAGGAACTTTGTGCTCCAGTCACTACTTGTTTAGATATGGCATGTGTCCAAGAATTGCAAGTTAAAGGAATTAATTTGGGCAATAATAAGTTTGAAGGAACAGAAGATATTAGTCTTTTGATTGGAGCTGACTATTATTGGGACTTCATCACTGGTAATATTGTCCGCACATCTCGAGGTCCGGTAGCTATTGAAAGTAAGCTAGGCTGGATGCTACATGGTAGCTATTGCAATGAAATGGAGGTTAAAGCTCTTTTTGTTAAGATTGAGGAGAACAGCCATGGTTTGGAAAGGCATTTGAAAGCGTTTTGGGAACTTGAATCCATTGGCATAAAGGACAAACAGGCAAGTACAGTGAACAGTGATGTTTTAGAGCAATTTGAAAAAGGGATTGGGTTTAGAGATGGTTGCTATGAAGTTGGCCTCCCTTGGAGGGATTCTTGCAAACCCGGTTCAAACCTTCAGCTAGCTAATCGGAGGTTGGAGACTTCATTGTACAGGCTAAGAAAAAAATGAGGAGTTGTTAATTGAATACAATGATGCCATCCTAAGCTATGAAGGGAGGACTTGCTGAAAGGGTGCAGGTGAGCTGGTGAGCCAGGAGGCACATTATCTGCCACACCATGCAGTGGTACGGCGAGACAAACTACCACCAAACTGAGGGTAGTTTTTGATGGCACAGCCAAGACAAAGGTGGTGTGTCTTCAATGACTGTTTGGATACTGGGCCAAATTTAAATGCAGATTTATTTTCCTTGTTTACTGAGATTCAGGTTTGGTAGAGTACCATTGACTGCAGATGTGAAGCAAGCCTTTTTTGCGGATAAAGTTAAAACCAGAGGACAGAGATACCGTAAGGTATCTATGGTAGATACGAAAGACTTGTTGGAAATGAACCTAAGGTTCAAGCATATAGATGAAGTCAGTGTTGTTTGGCCTCAGCTCTAGTCCATTTCCTGTTGGCAGCTACTATGCAGTACCATTTTAAGAAATATTCTGAAGTCTATCCTAACACTATTGAACACAAGGAAAAATTTTTATGTTTATGATTGCTGTGTTCCGTGACAATACAGAAATGGCTAAACAGATATTCCATGGAGGCTAGAGCTATAATGAGGAGGCTGGCATGGAGCTTAGAAAATGCAGACAATCATTCTCAATTACAACAGTTTTATGAGTCAGTCCTGTGTAGGACCTGATGCAGCAGAAAGTGTTTGAGGATTCTGGTATTAAGGAGTTGTGGGCAATAACACAAAGGTGCAGGGCATTGTTTGGCAGCAAGGAGAGGATTTGTTTACCTTCAATGGGAAATCTTTAGTAGAGCTGGCTGAGAATGAGACAAGGTGGACAAAACGTACAGCTTTTAGTTTGGCTTCGAAGGTTTTTGATCCTCTTGGATTCTTAGCTCCATTTGTGATAAAGTAAAAAATTTGGTTTCAAAGCCTCTGGGAAATTGGACTTGGTTGGGACCAAGAGTTACCTGATCATATGGTGGTAAGGTGGAAATATTGGCGCAAAGAATTGGCACATCTTTGAGACATTGAAATCCCAAGATGGGACTTTGGAGAGTTGAACAATAGTCCAGACAATTTGGAGCTGCATATCTTTTGTGATGCAAGTGAGGAAGCCTATGCAACTTGTATTTATATAAGAGGCACATTCAAAGAGGAAGTAAGTTGCAGGTTGGTTGCTGCAAAGAGCAGAGTAGCACCTGTGAAAAGGCTTTCCATTCCAAGGTTGGAATTCATGGGTGCAGTTATTGCTACTCGGCTTGCAGTTACAGTGCAAAAGTCTTTAGCCCTCTATGAAATTCCAAGCTATTATTGGACAGACTCCACTATAGTTTGGCACTGGTTAAGAAGTCAGGCAAGGAAATGGAAACCATTTGTTGCCAATAGAGTGAAGGAAATTCAAGCACACACAGATCCCAAGCAATGGAAGCATTGTCCAGGCACCCAAAAACCCGGCTGATTTACCAACACGAGGAATTTCAGTGAAAGATCTTGCACAGTCAAGTTTGTGGTGGAATGGGCCAGAGTGGCTAAAACTTGGAAGTGAAACCTGGCCTTCTAATCAGCCTATTGTAGGAGAATGCCAGGCTGAAGAAGCATGGGTGAGTGAGGTGAGAAAATGCGCTGTGAACAGTTGTCAAGTTATGCAGCAGGACCTCATATTGAAGCTTGAGGACATAGCAGTCTGAAAAGGTTGTTAAGAGTAACAGCATGGGTATATAGATTTTAAAACATTAAGTGAGAAATAAGAAGGGAAGGAATTCTGAACAGTAAGGAGATTCAGCAAGCCAGGCAATACTGGGTGGTATACTGGTATATGTGCAGAAGGAAAAATTTGGTGAAGAGAGGGAATTGCTCACCAGCCGTCCATTACAGGTTCTACCAACACATTCTGCTCTCAAGGAGTTGGATGTGTTTTTGGATCAGGATTTATTGAGGAGGAGGAGGTAGACTACAGTTTTCTGGGCTTCCAGAGGAGAAAAGACATCCAATTTTGCTACCTTCTGGGGAGCACTTTGTGGAACTTTTGATCCTGGATACTCATCATAAGTTGTTACATGCTGGAGTCAGAGAAGTGATAATAGAGATCAGACAACAGTTTTGGATTCCCAAAATTAGACAAGTAGTGAAAAAGGTCTTGCATAAAAGTGTGGTTTGCAAGCGTTGGAGTGCAAAGCCTTATTATGAAAAAGTGGCTCCACTTCCAAGAGAATGGTGTGTCTATACTGCCCCATTTGATGTAGTGGGAGTAGACTTCGCAGGTCCAGTCTTTATCTATGAACAAGGGAAGTCTAAGAAAGGTTATATATGTCTTTTCACATGTGCTACCACCAGAGCAATCCATTTGGAGTTGGTAAGCAACTTAAGTAGTAATGTATTTCTTTTGGCATTTAAAAGGTTTGTGAACAGAAGGGGTTTCCCAAATAAAATCATATCAGATAATGCAAAAACCTTCAAAAGGGCTGCAAAGGAACTCCATGAAGTTTGGTCCTTGCTAAAAGAGGAGGAATTCCAATCCTACTTTTCACACCATGGGGTACAGTGGGAGTTTATTGTTGAGAAAGCACCATGGTGGGGAGGATTTTGGGGAAGGCTAGTGAGAAGTGTAAAGTGTCCATTAATTAAAGAAACTTTTAGCTAATGCTCGTTTGAGCAAAGAAGAATTCTGCACTGTTTTGTGTGAAGTAGAAGCAATGGTGAACAGTAGGCCTATCACCTTTGTTTATAACAGTATGCAGGATGCAGAGCCATTGACACCAAATCATTTTCTTTGTGGTAAACGATTAACATCAAGCCCCAGTTTGCCAGAAGACTTACAGCCTATCCAGAGCAGTCAAGAAGAGTTAACCAGAAGGTTCAACTACCTTGAAGAGCTACAAGATCAGTTATGGAAGAGGTGGCAGATAAAATACTTGCCAGAACTCAATTATTACCCATCAGGCAAGGTAAAGGGCTCCAATGCAAATTGTATCAAGGTGGGAGAAGTGGTAATGATTGGGGATGAAAGACCAAGGCAATGCTGGAAGCTTGGCATAATTGAAGAGTTGTTTGTTGGCAAAGACAATTTAGTTAGGTCTGCACTGGTAAAGACTTCAGGAGGAAAATTAGAGAGACCTATACAAAAACTCTATGCTTTAGAAATCAGCAAAAACACGGATAGTCAAGATGAAACATTTGCGTTACAGCCTCATGGACAAGGCTTGGCTAAATTTGCAAAAGGTAATGACAACAATGCCTCTTCGGTAGGGAGTGTTAGAAAATCTAGAGGAAGAGCCATTGTTTTCCCAAGGCGATATGATGACTAAGCTGATTGATGCAGCATTGTGTATATATTAAGTTAAGGTGTGTATATTTTTCCATCTCATAATTGTAAGGTTAGTGAAAAATTAACTTAATTTAGAGCTAGCATTTTTGGGCTCTTGTGGCATCATTTTTTTGGGCACTGCGCGTCCTTGCTACTCGTTTGTTGAATGCGGCACTTACAGGGCGTGGTCTTATAGAGAGCTCTCTTGCAATTCAGTTTGGTTGTTAAGATACAAGATTGTTGCATCGTGCAATGGTGCAGGTTGTGTTGTTGTTGCAAGGTTTAGAAAGACCATAAATAGTGCTGCTTTTGTTTCTTATCTTAATTTTATGCAACTGAGGCCTAAGGTAGGCCCACATCGAGTCAGCAACCCTGAGGTAGGACCTAATAGGACCTCCAAGTCCGTAAGTTTTTAGTCTAATTCAGGGGTAGGCAACCTTGACGCCAATCACCACAAGTGGTGAATTGGCCTTGTGAGTGTGGCGAATTTGAGTTTGCTTGTTTTGGCCCTAACAATAAAATGCAACACTCTTTTTTCGACAGTGTACTGGTTGCAATTTAACATTTTCTATTCCATTCTCAGACTGACTCATTGACGCATGCTACCAGCTGATACTCTTCGCCACTATTTGATTCAGTCAGGGCCCGACCGTGAACTGTAGGTGTGGTTGCTTCTGTTTCGAGTGTGTTATTTTTACATTTTCTTTTGCCCCAGTCGTTAGCAAAGTATTTTCTGCATTGTTATAATTAATTTCAACATTTTTATCGTAATGATGGATAAGTGGATTATTTGAAAACGAGGCGAACAGCAGATGATAATGCCGAGCTAAGTAATGTAGACAAACTCATTGATTTGGAAGTTAGTGTTAAAAGGGGAAAGACGGGCGAATGAAAAAAATGTGACACGAGAATTTCAAAAAAAGCTGTGAGCTGGAATTTATAGTGATGCAAGTAAATGAAAAGCCAGTGTGCCTTCTATGCAAAAAAATTTTCAGTGAAAATAAGGCAGACAGTTTGAAGAAACCACATTAAGTTCAAATATTCAGCCAACATTTTTGAGACTTCTCAAACAAAATCATTGTGAAATTTCGCATTCAATTTTCTCATTTTTTTCATCATTTGTGTATAAAGCAGTTGTGAGTAGTAAAAATGTACTTGTTTTGAATAAACCTGTTTAAACAGTTTTTAATTTTATATTTCGATTTATCAACCTATTTTCTCAACTTATGCACGGTGTGGCGAATTTTACTTTCATTCGCCACACCTGTGACTAAATTGAAGAAATGGTTGCCCACCCTTGGTCTAGCTTAACTTGGGCTATAGGTTGAACTGGCCTTCAGAGCTTGTCCGTTCACGGCTCAGCTGGGATTCTGAACCCAATAAAAAAATAAAATAAAAAAAGTGAAAATCTATCCAATTCTAATTCTTCTCGCTCTTTCTAGCATCTACCTAAGAATTTCTTCAACAATTTTACTTCCTCTCCTTTCCCTTCCCTTCGACGGCTCAGTTACCGTCTCTTCTCCTGACAAAGCTGAACTCTTCGCTCAAGCTTTCACTAACAATTCAACCCTGGACGATTCTGGTGCTGTTCCTCTATCTCCTCCCACCTCTGACTTTATTGTCAGAAATTAGAATTTCTTCTGAAGTTTTTTTCTGCCCTATCTGGGCTCAACTCTAGGAAGGCGTACGGTCCTGATGGTGTTCCTCTGTTGTTCTTAAGAACCATGCTTCTGTGCTAACACCCTGCCTAGGCAAACTCTTTCGTCTTTGTCTCTCATCTGGTATTTTTTCTTCTTGCTGGATAGTTCGCTTTCATTCAGCCTGTCCCAAAGAAGGGTGACCGCTGACAACCCTCCAACTATCGTCCAATTGCTTTGATTTCCTGCCTTACCAACATTTTTTAATCTATCCTTAATAGGAAGATTCTTAAACATCTCTTGTGATAGCGTGGGGTAGACACCCCAGTTAGGTTACTTAGGTTCTAGCAAACAATCAAAAGCACTTACCGGTGCGTTGAATTAGATATTCCTTTGGGAGCCTACCATTAGATTCCTGTGTCCCACAAACAGCCTACCTAACTCTCTCTTACATTACCAATTTAGAAGCTATAGACATTACCCCTAACTATACTTAAGTACGGACAACTTTCTACCCGATTTGTCACCTTAGAAACACCACCTAATTACACTCAGCACCAACGATTAGGTCAGATACGGAAAAACATCTCTAGGATAGCCCAAAAAAATACGAACAGCCGCGTTGGTTCGTTTATGCCTTGCTCTTGCCATTCAGCTTAGATTTAGTGATATTTCCCCTTTAGTGACTTTTCGACTATATACATACATATACACACACACACGTCACCTCAATCCTCCCCTACAAGTTTAGTCTGTCAGGGGATGAGGGACTCTAGATGACCTGCGGAGCGGGGTTGATGTAGTAGGATTAGGTGCAACCTGTATAGGCGGGCGAGTTGAACCATTTTCCGGAGGATCAGTTCTCTCTTCCGGAAGACTCTGGTCCTTCTGCAATTCACGTTCCCATATCTGCTGCTGATGGCGTTTAATAGAACGACCATCTTCTAGTTGGCACTTGAAGGAAACAGGGCCCGTTCTCTCCTGGACAGTTGCAGGAACCCATTTTGGTCCAGCCCCATAGTTGCGAATCATAACTGGATCATTAGGTTGCGCCTCTATAACTCTCCCTCTTTCAGTGTCATGGTACAGCTTCTGTTTCCTGATGGTGTAAAACTCGTTGTTGTAACGTTTCGTTTGGACGTAACAAATCGAAAACTGAACGAATTCCCCGACCAATCATAAGTTTAGAGGGAGACACCCACGTCGTGGTGCGAGGTGTTAATCGATATTTAAACAAAACATTTATCCACCACCACTTGCATTTCCTCCCAACGAGAATGACGCAAGGCCGACTTGAAAGTACGGACCATGTTTTCCGCAAGACCGTTAGTAGACGGGTGGAAAACGCTAGACCGGACATGTCTAATACCATTTAGGTGGACGAAGGAACGAAATTCCTCACTGGTAAAACAAGTACCATTGTCGGAAACCAGGACTACGGGTAAACCCCATCGAGCGAAAACCGAACGGAGTAAGCGAATAGTAACACCCGAAGTCGTGGAAATGGTTGGAAAAATTTCCACCCACTTAGAGTAGGCGTCCACAATGACTAGGAAATAAATATTATTTATAGGACCTGCATAGTCAACATGGATCCTATGCCACGGTATAGTAGGCCATTCCGAAGGATGAAGTGGACTTTTCCTTGGGAGATCTCTGTTCTCTAGGCAGCTTTGACAGGAACGAACCAATGATTCGAGTTCTCCATCTAAACCAGGCCACCAGAAATAAGCTCTCGCCAGCTCTTTCATTTTTGTTGCGCCCGTGTGTTCAGCGTGAAGTTCCTTCCCTAAATTCGACCTGCCTTCTTTTGGAATAATCACTCTGTGGCCCCATAAGAGACAGCTATTTTGAATGGAGGCCAGACTGACGTTGATAAAAAGGCTGTAATTCACTCTCAACCTTAGTAGGCCAACCAACTGAGCAGAAAAGGATGACCCTCGACAGAATAGGGTCTGATTTTTTCCACTGCTCTATTTGTACCGCAGATACTGGAGTGGATTCCAAAAACTCCACCAAGTGAACCCATTCTGTAGGTATAGGTGCACAATCATTTGGATTTTTTAAGGGCAACCTACTTAGCGCATCAGCCGTACCTAGAAGTTTACCTGACCGATGTACTAAGTCAAATTTATAGGCTTGTAGAATCAGTGCCCAGCGTTGAATCCTACCTGAGGCCATAACTGGAATATTTTTATTAGGTGAAAATAAACCTAAAAGAGGCTTATGATCAGTAATTAGTTTAAATTCATGACCCCATAGATAGAAATGAAATTTTTTTTACTGCAAATACTAAGGCTAATGCTTCACGTTCCACTTGTGCATATCGTCTTTCAGTCTCAGTTAGTGTTCTAGAAGCAAAACAGATAGGCCTATCTACACCATCAATGTGGTGAGATAACACTGCCCCAATTCCATAAGAACTGCTGTCTGCTGAAACTACGAGAGTAAGTTTAGGATCATAATGCACTAGGAGCGTGGACTTCAGTAGTACGTCCTTGGAAGCCTCAAATGCTTCTTATTGAGTTTTCTCCCATCTCCACTGTTCCCCAGATCGTAATAGCTTATTTAGGGGTTCAAGGAAAGTCGATGCATTAGGCAAAAATTTCCTATAAAAGTTTAGGAGACCTAAATAAGCTTGTAACTGTGTGATGTTTTGTGGAGGTGGTGCATTTTTTATTGCTTCTAGTTTATCCACGTTGGATAAATGCCTGAGGCATCTATGCGGAACCCAAAAATGTGAAACCTCGTTAGTGACCCATGAACACTTTTCTCTCTTTAGCTTAAGTCCGGCATCCCGGAGTCTTTTTAGAACCGTGGTTAATCTAGTTAAGTGTTCTTTTTTAGAAGAACCTGAAATGAGGACATCATCTAGAAAGCAAAGTACCCCTGGAATGTGACCTAGAAGTTGGTCCATTGTCCTCTGAAAAATACCCGGAGCCGATGCTATTCCATAGCATAGCCTATTGTACTTATATAGGCCTCGGTGCGTATTATGATAGTTAATTCTTTAGAGTTTTCATCTAAACTTAGTTGAGCATAGGCTTGGGACATATCGAGTTTGTGAAATATTTACCCCCAGCAAGAGAGCTAAATATTCATCAGGCTTGGGTATAGGATAGCAATCTAGAAGGACGGCTCTATTTGCTGTTAAACGGTAATCCCACATAACCGCACGGACTTGTCCGGTTTTAGTACAGGAACTACTGGGGCAGCCCAGTTAGCGTGTGTGACTGGTTCAATAATTTTATCTTTTAGCAGCCTGTCAATTTCTAAATCTACCTTCTCCCGCAGTGCATGCGCAATTGAACGAGCCTTACAAAATTTCGGAGTTACATTAGGATCTACTTCTACGCAGACCTGATGGCCTTTTAGGTTGCCTACTTCAGGCCCAAAGACAGAAGAAAACTCCCTTAACAATGAGTCTATGTCAGATGGATATGAGTGTGTATGCACACCTGCCTGACCCTTTGGCAAGATTTTGTCAATCGGCATCTTCAAAGCGTCAATCCAATCACGGCCTAGTAGAGTAGGCCCTTGCTCATACACCACTAAAAGGGTTAAGGGATGAGACAAAGTTTTCTGGTTGAGTGTAACTGTGACGGATGCTTCTCCACAAATAGGTATTTGTATGTCCCCATATTTCTTCAAAATAGTTTTAGATGCATGTAGTTTAGGTGTGTTTTTGAAAATTTTATAAAAAACTGTTTTGAACAGGACAGTTCGGGCCGCACCTGTAACTAGTTCTAGAGGAACTGTAATTCCATTTAGGCCTACCTCTACAATATATGGGCCTGTATTTTTCCCACTTTGCTGCTCATAAAATAAGTATTTCCCCTTTGAGGATTTACACTAGAAATGTTATAATTAGAATTTTCACCCTTTGTTTTCTTTGAAAAACACACTTTAGCTATGTGGCCTATTTCACTACAGTTTCGGCAAACTGCTTCTTTAAAAGGGCAGTCCTTCTTCCAATGGTGTTTTCCACACCCCATACATGGCTTGGAAGGCTTAGTAGAATTACTAGGCTTAGTCGTATTCACCTCATACCTTTTATTTGCCTGTCTAGTAGGCTCATTAGGTCTGCCAGGCCTAGAAGATTTAAAGCTATTTACGTGTTGGGCTTTACTACTGTGATTTCCAAAAGCTCTAACATCTTTAGCATCTGCTTCTCTAGCCGTAGTTATTTCTACAGCCTGACTAAAAGTTAGGTCCTGTATGGCTAATAGGGCTCTCTGGGTAGACTCCTCTTTGAGACCCATTACAAACCTCTCTCTTAGCATTTCATCTAATTTGTCCCCAAATTTACACGTACGGCTATGGCTTTTTATTCCTGCAACAAACTCTGCAATGCTTTCATTTCCCGTCTGATGCCTTGAATAAAATTTGAAACGTTCATAGATGAGAACTACTCGGGGGTTTGTAGTGATCGGTTAGGGCCTGCACCAATTCATTATAGGTGCAGGTTTCCGGTGATTTAGGAGTGTTAGAAAATCTAGAAGAGGAAGAACTATTGTTGTCCCAAGGCGATATGATGACTAAGCTGATTGATGCAGCATTGCTTGTATATATTAAGTTAAGGTGTATATATATCCATCTCATAATTGTAAGGTTAGTGAAAAATTCACTTAATAAGAGCTAGCATTTTTGGGCTCTTGTGGCATCAGTGTTTGGGACGCTGGTGGCATCATTTTGGGGCGCTGCGCGTCTTTTCTACTCGTTTGTGGGATGTCGTACGTACAGGGTGTGGTCTGATAGAGATTAGAGAGCTCTCTTGCAATTCAGTTTGGTTGTGTAGATACAAGATTGTTGCATCGTGCAATAGTCCAGGTTGCGTTGTTGTTGTTGCAAGGTTGAGAAAGAAGACCATAAATAGTACCCCTTTTGTTTTATTATTAAATCATGTAACTAAGGTCTAAGGTAGGCCCGCATCGAGTCAGCAACCCTGAGGTAGGACCTAATAGGATCTCAAATCCGTAAGTTTTAATTTAGCTTAACTTGGGCTTCAGATAGAACTGGCCCTTTAGAATTTGGCCGTTCACGGCTCAGCTGGGATTTTGAACCCAACAAATAAATAAAATAACATGGTCCTTCAGAACCGGATTCTACCCCAAGACTGAGTCAGTGACTATTTTTCGGCAAAGTTCTGATTGTGCAAATTGTAGCCCAAGTTAGGCCTAGACGGGTTGAGTATTATTGAGTTAAGGTCCCAGGGTAGAAAGTTTGGTCGCCCAATTGCGAAACTTGGCCAGTCGTCTGTCGTTGTTTTGGCCTACATTTACCGGTTTGGTTAATTTTGGGTTATTATTGAATTAAGGTCCCAGGGTAGAAAGTTTGGTCGCCCAATTGCGAAACTTGGCCAGTCGTCTGTCGTTGTTTTGGCCTACATTTTACCGGTTTGGTTAATTTTGGGTTATTATTGAATTAAGGTCCCAGAGTAGAAAGTTTGGTTGCCCAATTGCGAAACTTGGCCAGTCGTCTGTCGTTGTTTTGGCCTACATTTTACCGGTTTGGTTAATTTGGGGTTATTATTGAATTAAGGTCCCAGGGTAAAAAGTTTGGTCGCCCAATTGCGAAACTTGGCCAGTCGTCTGTCGTTGTTTTGGCCTACATTTTACCGGTTTGGTTAATTTTGGGTTATTATTGAATTAAGGTCCAGGGTAGAAAGTTTGGTCGCCCAATTGCGAAACTTGGCCAGTCGTCTGTCGTTGTTTTGGCCTACATTTTACCGGTTTGGTTAATTTTGGGTTATTATTGAATTAAGGTCCCAGGGTAGAAAGTTTGGTTGCCAATTGCGAAACTTGGCCAATTGTCTGTCGTTGTTTTTGGCCTACATTTACAGTTTGGTTAATTTGGTTTATTATTCGTAGGCGAAGGTTGCAGACCAGTGCGCCAGTTACTTGGGTGGAAAAATTGGTATTCCATACTGGTGTTGGTTAGTACCCCACCTAGCAATTCAGTTTATTTGAAAGTAAAATTTGCGTTTGATCAGTTCGGTTAAGTATTTCTGCCAATTCAGCTTATTTGGCATTGAGCCCAATTGTTGTTTGCATTGAAGATGAGTGCATCTGAATTGAACAAATTTATAAAAAGGAGAAGCGCCTACAAAGGTCTAATTACAAAGGTCATTGCCACTATAGATTCTGCCATAGAGCAAGAGGATTTACGCTTAGTGACTGCGCAGCTTTCCATATTAGAAACTAAAAAGGTTGCTCTAAGTGAGGTAAATGTTAAAATTGAGGCTCTTATAGAAGAGGATGAAATAGAAAATAACATAATTTACTTTGAAGAGATTATTGATGATATAATTAACGTAGGCCTCAGAGCAAAAGAATTTAGTAGCTCAGTACAGTTAGAGACCAGGTCTGATAATGAAACACAACACTCAACAAATGATGTTTGTGAAGTTAAGGTTAACAGATCTGTAGTTCAATTACCGAGGCTTGTACTCAAAACATTTTCTGGGAGTATTCAGGAATGGCAAGGATGGGCAGACAGTTTTCAATCAGCAGTTCATTCTAGTCAAGTGTTAAGTGCCGTGGAGAAGTTTAATTATTTGCGGTCCCTCTTGGAAGGGGAAGCAGCAAAGACTATAGTAGGATTAGCATTAACAGAGGCTAATTATAATGTGGCTTGGGATATATTAAAGAAACGGTTTGGTAAGCCAGAGATCTTAATTAAAAGCCACCTCCGTGCACTTTTAGCTATACCTCCTGTTAATAATCCTAATAGTGTCAAGGAGTTACGGCAGTTATATGATGAATTTGAAATTAGAACTAGGTCCCTGGACAACTTGGGTGTAGGAATGGAAAAGTATGGTATAATGTTGGGTTCCTACACTGGAGTCTAAATTGCCTAGCTCAATTTTGCTTGAATTAAGTAGGGGACACTCTACAGAACATGTGTACATCCCCCTTCAGCAGATGTTAAGTCTTTTAGGCACAGAATTAGCAAGACGAGAGGGAGTTGAGTTTGCACAGTGGGATGGTAAACAAGAGGACAAAGGCAGGCACAGCACCAAAGTTTCCACAAAAAGGAATAGCCCAGGTACAGTGTCAGCTCTACATGCCTCCTCTGAGAATAAATTAAAGGGAATCAAGGAATGCATATTTTGCGAAGGCAACCACAAGTCATATAAATGTGAGGTGGCTGAGGCCTTACCCTTTGAGGAGAGAAAGGACAGGGTAACTAAGTCCACAGCATGTTTAAATGTTTTTTGAAAGGTCATAGAGCAAGGTTTTGTAAGTTTAAAATTTTGTGCAAAAAATGTCATGGTAGGCATCAGCCATTATTGTGTGAAAACACTCTTAGTAGGCCTACCCCAGAAGTAGAGACATCAGTGGCACATGCCACTGCTATGCAAGGGAGTAAGAGTAAAGGGGGATTATTGCAAACAACTGCAGCCTTATTAATTGGGAATGAGGGAGAAGCTACTGTAAGAGTGGTTTGATAGTGGTAGCCAGTGTAGTTTTATTAAGACCAGAATTTCCAGAAAATTGAAGTTTAAAGAACTTAAGAGGGAAAATTTAAGAATTTCTGGGTTTGGGGGTTCCGTTCAAAACCGAACCAAATTTAAGAAGGTAGAAGTTCTGGTTAAAGGGTTGTTACCGCAAAGTCCCACTATCAAGGTCCAAGCTGTAGAGATTGAGGAACTTTGTGCTCCAGTCACTACTTGTTAGATATGGCATGTGTCCAAGAATTGCAAGTTAAAGAATTAATTTGGGCAATAATAAGTTTGAGGGAACAGAAGATATTAGTCTTTTGATTGGAGCTGACTATTATTGGGACTTCATCACTGGTAATATTGTCCGTACATCTCAAGGCCCGGTAGCTATTGAAAGTAAGCTAGGCTGGATCTTACATGATAGTTATTGCAATGAAATGGAAGTTAAGGCTCTTTTTGTTAAGATTGAGGAGAACAGCCATGGTCTGGAAAGGCATTTGAAAGCGTTTTGGGAACTTGAATCTATTGGCATAAAGGACAACCAGGCAAGCACAGTGAACAATGATGTTTTAGAGCAATTTGAAAAAGGGATTGGGTTTAGAGATGGTTGCTATGAAGTTGGCCTACCATGGAAGGATTCTTGCAAACCCGGTTCAAACCTTCAGCTAGCTAATCGGAGGTTGGAGACTTCATTGTACAAGCTAAGAAAAAATGAGGAGTTGTTAATTGAATACGATGAGGCCATCCTAAGTTATGTAAGGGAGGGCTATGCTGAAAGGGTGCAAGGTGAGCTGGTGAGCCAGGAGTCACATTATCTGCCACACCATGCAGTGGTACGGCGAGACAAAACTACCACCAAACTGAGGGTAGTTTTTGATGGCTCAGCCAAACCGAAAGGTGGTGTGTCCTTGAATGACTGTTTGGATGCTGGGCCAAATTTAAATGCAGATTTATATTCCTTGTTACTGAGATTCAGGTTTGGTAGAGTAGCATTGACTGCAGATGTGAAGCAAGCCTTTTTGCGGATAAAGTTAAAACCAGAGGACAGAGATGCAGTAAGGTATCTGTGGGTGGATACGAAAGACTTGTTGGAAAATGAACCTAAGGTTCAAGCATATAGAATGAAGTCAGTGTTGTTTGGCCTCAGCTCTAGTCCATTTCTGTTGGCAGCTACTATGCAGTACCATTTTAAGAAATATTCTGAAGTCTATCCTAACACTATTGAACACATAAGGAAAAATTTTTATGTTGATGATTTGCTGTGTTCCGTGGATAATACAGAAATGGCTAAACAGATATTCATGGAGGCTAGAGCTATAATGAGGGAGGCTGGCATGGAGCTTAGAAAATGGCAGACCAATCATTCGCAATTACAAGAGTTTATGAGTCATTCCTGTGTAGTACCTGATGCAGCAGAAAGTATTGAGGATTCTGGTATTAAGGAGTTGTGGGCAATAGATGCAAAGGTGCTAGGCATTGTTTGGCAGCAAGATGATGATTTGTTTACCTTCAATGGGAAATCTTTAGTAGAGCTGGCTGAGAATGAGACAAGGTGGACAAAACGTACAGCTCTTAGTTTGGCTTCAAAGGTCTTTGATCCTCTTGGATTCCTGGCTCCATTTGTGATAAAGTCAAAAATTTGGTTTCAGAGCCTCTGGGAAATTGGACTTGGTTGGGACCAAGAGTTACCTGATCATATGGTGGTAAAGTGGAAATATTGGTTCAAAGAATTGGCACATCTTGGAGACATTGAAATCCCAAGATGGTACTTTGGAGAGTTGAACAATAGTCCAGACAATTTGGAGCTGCACATCTTTTGTGATGCAAGTGAGGAAGCCTATGCAACTTGTATTTATATAAGAGGCGCATTGCAAGAGGAAGTAAGTTGCAGGTTGGTTGCTGCAAAGAGTAGAGTAGCACCTTTGAAAAGGCTTTCTGTTCCAAGGTTGGAATTGATGGGTGCCGTTATTGCTAGTCGGCTTGCAATTACAGTGCGAAAGTCTTTGGCCCTCTATGAAATTCCAAGCTATTATTGGACAGACTCCACTTTAGTTTGTCACTGGTTAAGAAGTCAGGCAAGGAAATGGAAACCATTTGTTGCCAATAGGGTGGAGAAATTCAAGCGCACACAGATCCCAAGCAATGGAAGCATTGTCCAGGCATCCAAAACCCCGCTGATTTACCAACACGAGGAATTTCAGTGAAAGATCTTTCACAGTCAAGTTTGTGGTGGAATGGGCCAGAGTGGCTAAAACTTGGAAGTGAAAACTGGCCTTCTAATCAGCCTATTGTAGGAGAATGCCAGGCTGAAGAAGCATGGGTGAGTGAGGTGAGAAAATGCGCTGTGAACAGTTGTCAAGTTATGCAGCAGGACCCCATATTGAGGCTTGAGGACATTAGCAGTCTGAAAAGATTGTTAAGAGTGACAGCATGGGTATATAGATTTACCAACAACATTAAGGGAGAAACAAGAAGGGAAGGAATTCTGAACAGTAATGAGATTCAGCAAGCTAGGAAATACTGGGTGGTATATATGCAGAAGGAAAAATTTGGTGAAGAGAAAGAATTGCTCACCAGCCATCCATTACAGGTTCTACCAACACATTCTGCGCTCAAGGGTTTGGATGTGTTTTTGGATCAGGATTTATTGAGAGTAGGAGGTAGACTACAGTTTTCTGGGCTTCCAGAGGAGAAAAGACATCCAATTTTGCTACCTTCTGGGGGGCACTTTGTGGGCCTTTTGATCCTGGATACTCATCATAAGCTGTTACAGTACATGCGGGAGTTAGAGAAGTGATAATAGAGATTAGACAACAATTTTGGATTCCCAAAATTAGACAAGTAGTAAAAAAGGTCTTGCATAAATGTGTGGTTTGCAAGAGTTGTAGTGCAAAGCCTTATTATGAAAAGGTGGCTCCACTTCCAAGAGAACGGTGTGTCTATACTGCCCCATTTGATGTAGTGGGAGTAGACTTTGCAGGGCCAGTCTATGTGTATGAGCGAGGGGAGTCTAACAAAGGTTATATATGTCTTTTCACCTGTGCTACCACCAGAGCAATCCATTTGGAGTTGGTAAGCAACTTAAGTAGTGATGTATTTCTTTTGGCCTTTAAAAGGTTTGTGAACAGAAGGGGTTTCCCAAATAAAATCATATCGGATAATGCAAAAACCTTCAAAAAGGCTGCAAAGGAACTCCAAGAAATTTGGTCCTTGCTAAAAGAGGAAGGATTCCAATCCTACTTTTCACACCAAGGGGTACAGTGGGAGTTTATTGTTGAGAGAGCACCATGGTGGGGAGGATTTTTGGAAAGACTAGTGAGAAGTGTAAAGTGTCCATTAAAGAAACTTTTAGCTAATGCTCATTTGAGCAAAGAAGAATTCTGCACTGTTTTATGTGAAGCAGAAGCAATGGTGAACAGTAGGCCTATCACTTTTGTTTACAACAGTATGCAGAGCCATTGACACCAAATCATTTTCTTTGTGGTAAACGATTAACATCAAGCCCCAGTGTGCCAGAAGACTTGCAGCCTATTCAGAGCACACAAGGAGAGTTAACCAGACGGTTCAGGTACCTTGAAGAACTACAAGATCAGTTATGGAAGAGGTGGCAGATGGAATACTTGCCAGAACTCAATTATTACCCATCAGGCAAGGTAAAGGGCTCCAATGCAAATTGTATCAAGGTGGGAGACGTGGTAATGATTGGGGATGAAAGACCAAGGCAATGCTGGAAGCTTGGCATAATTGAAGAGTTGTTTGTTGGCAAAGACAATTTAGTTAGGTCTGCACTGGTAAAGACTTCAGGAGGAAAGTTAGAGAGACCTATACAAAAACTCTATGCTTTAGAAATCAGCAAAACACAGATAGTCAAGATGAAACATTTGAGTTACAGCCTCATGGAGAAGGCTTGGCTAACCTTGCGGAAGGTAACGACAACAATGCCTCTTCGGTGGGGTGTTAGAAAATCTAGAAGAGGAAGAACCATTGTTGTCCCAAGGCGATATGATGACTAAGCTGATTGATGCAGCATTGCTTGTATATATTAAGTTAAGGTGTATATATATCCATCTCATAATTGTAAGGTTAGTGAAAAATTCACTTAATAAGAGCTAGCATTTTTGGGCTCTTGTGGCATCAGTGTTTGGGACGCTGGTGGCATCATTTTGGGGCGCTGCGCGTCTTTTCTACTCGTTTGTGGGATGTCGTACGTACAGGGTGTGGTCTGACAGAGATTAGAGAGCTCTCTTGCAATTCAGTTTCGTTGTGTAGATAAGAGATTGTTGCATCGTGCAATAGTCCAGGTTGCGTTGTTGTTGCAAGGTTGAGAAAGAAGACCATAAATAGTACCCCTTTTGTTTATATTAAATTCATGTAACTAAGGTCTAAGGTAGGCCCGCATCGAGTCAGCAACCCTGAGGTAGGACCTAATAGGATCTCAAATCCGTAAGTTTTAATTTAGCTTAACTTGGGCTTCAGATAGAACTGGCCCTTTAGAATTTGGCCGTGTACGGCTCAGCTGGGATTTTGAACCCAACAAATAAATAAAATAAGGAGAAACTAGGTCCATAACTAAACCAAACGTTTTAGGGCCTATTATAGTTAAAAAGGTAGGTACTTTCTTAGCATCAGGAATGGAATTTGCCTCGAAAAACAACCTCACCCTAGTGGCATAAGCTTCGAAGTCCTCCCCAGAGTCTTCGTAGGGGCTTATATGGCCAATCACCGACATGCTAGAGCAAAACCGAATTAGGCCAAATCACGTGAAGTAGGTTAGATTTGGTTTAAATTTGATCTAGTTACTCCCCAGTTAGGGCTGAATAGTGAATTGTATTAGAGTTAGGGCTGAGTATGAATTAGTTTTAGAGTTAGGGCTGAGTAGGAATTAGTTTTAGAGTTAGGGCTGAGTAGGAATTAGTTTTAGAGTTAGGCCGGCGGGACCTACGCTATAGTACGGTAGCTTACCCACACAAACAAACCAAATCGGACGACCCACTAGGCTACATCCAATTTTCCAAACAACTACTTGAACCCAATAGGCCAAATTAAACCAATGAGCCAAATTTAACCCAATGAACAAAATTTAATCAAATGAGCCAAATTCGATCCAATGAGCTAAATTAAATCCAATGAGCTTAATTGAATCCCATCCTCATCGCCAAATTTGATAGCGTCGGGTAGACACCCCAGTTAGGTTACTTAGGTTCTAGCAAACAATCAAAAGCACTTACCGGTGCGTTGAAATTAGATATTCCTTTGGGAGCCTACCATTAGATTCCTGTGTCCCACAAACAGCCTACCTAACTCTCTCTTACATTACTAATTTAGAAACTATAGACATTACCCCTAACTATACTTAAGTACGGACAACTTTCTACCCCATTTGTCACCTTAGAAACACCATCTAATTACACTCAGCACCAACGATTAGGTCAGATAGGAAAAAAACATCTCTAGGCTAGCCCAAAAAAATACGAACAGCCGCGTTGGTTCGTTTATGCCTTGCTCTCGCCATTCAGCTTAGATTTAGTGATATTTCCCCTTTAGTGACTTTTCGACTATATACATATATACCATATGTCCCACAAAAAAGTACACCCAACTTTAGATTGTACTAACTCCTCCAAAAATTGAGATATTTTGGATCTGTTTGTTTGATTTAATATAGCAAATTATTCTTTGTTAACGTTCAAAATTTATTCATGTTTAAATGATTTAGTGTTTAAGCATCTGCTTTTAACTGAAGCGTACAGCAAAATGGGTTGCGCCGAATGATCATTTCTCCCAGCCAGATAGCTCCTCTTGCTTTAACCAATGTGCTACTTTTTACGTCGAAGGATATTGCAAATATTTTTTTAAATAATTCGAACTTTTGTATCTAAGATACGAGTCATACATATAAATGAAGAATCTGAATTACTAAATTTATAAATAACTTTGAAACCCTTATCAAGAAGTTTACACGAAGGCAGCGCGTTCTCATGGTCACAACTTATCTGCAAACTAAAAGCTTAAAACAAGTTCAGAATACCTTCGAACTGCAATTTCCCGATAGAGCTTCTCCAACTAAACATACAATTTTGAAGAATGTTCGGAAATACAAAGAAGGAACGGTCCTCAATTTGAACAAAGGACGTTCAGGCCATCCGAAGACGGCAAAAACAGACGAGAACATTCAGCATTCAGCCCTGACTTGACCCCGTGTGATTACTTTTTATGGGGTCATTTGAAAATAGAGTATTTGCATCACAACCTATCAATTTAGATGATTTGAGGACTCGCATCACAGCTGAAATCAACTTGTTAAAAGACAATCCAGATCTTATCAAAAAGAGTGATGGGGAAGATGAGAGCTCGACTCCAGATTTGTATCGATAGGAATGGCGGTCATGTTGAAATAAAACGAAACTAAGCATAACTTTTGCAATAAGGAATAAAGAAAAATCTGCTTTGTATCTTATTAAAATTATGTTAAAGTATCTATTATTATGTATTTGTCTTTTCATTACATCGATAGCACACACTATTTTTTCATTGACCAATTTTGCGCAATCCATTTTGTTGTACCCTTCAGTTAAAAGCAGATGCTTAAACACTAAATCGTTTAAACATGAATAAATTTTGAACGTTAACAAAGAATAATTTGCTATATTAAATCAAACACACAGATCCAAAATATCTCAATTTTTGGAGGAGTTAGTACAATCTAAAGTTGGGTGTACTTTTTTGTGGGACATATGGTATTGGTATACACACACGTCACCTCATCTCTCTTCTCACAATCTTCTTTCAGATCGTCAGTATGGGTTCCGCAAGTTACGCTCTACTGGCGATCTTCTTGCATATCTCTCTGACTCTTGGTCATCCTTTCGGGATTTCGGCAAAACATTTGCTATTGTGCTAGACTTCAAACGCTTTTGATTGAGCCTGGCACAAATCTTTATTTTCGAAACTGCCCTCCTTCGGTTTCTCTCCTATCTGTGCCTTCATCTCTAATTTCCTTTCTGGCCGATCTATTAACAGTGGTGCTCCTCAGGATTCTGTACTGTCACCCACTCTTTTCCTTTTATTTATTAATGATCTTTTAATTCGCACTTGTCCTATTCACTCCTATGCCGATGACTCCATTCTTCACCCATTTCCCAAAGCGTCCCTCACAGCAGTCACTTGATTCGCGTAGGACGGCTATGGGACACCTGACCTCTGATCTTTCTGCTATATCTAATTGGAGCAGAGGAAACCTTATGGCTTTCGCTGCCTCAAAAACTGTTCCTCCATGTCTACTCGTCACAAACTTCCACAGAACTATCTCCTTACCTTCAACAACACACAACTCAATCCTTCCTCTTTTAACGTTCTTGGTGTTTCATTTTCTCGTGATATTTCCTGGAAACATCACATATACTCTCTTTCTAAAACAGCTTCAGAGAGATTAAGTATGCTGTACCGCCTCCGCGGTTTCTTCAACCCCACTCAGCTGCTGTCTCTGTACAGGGGTCTTGTTCGCCCCTGTATGGAGTACACTTCTCATGTGTTGGGTGGCTCAACCCACACAGCCGTACTTGACCGGGTGGAATCAAAGGTTTTCATCTCATCAATTCCCCGCTTCTTACTGATTGTCTTCAATCTCTCTCTCTCTCTCTCTCTCTTCGCCGCAATGTTGCCTCACTCTCTTTACTATCGTTATTATAACGAACATTCCTCTTCTGAACTCTCTAACTGCATGTCTCCTCCTTTAAGGAGAGTACACATCACCAGACTTTCTACACTTTCTCATTCCTCTTCTCTCCAATTATCTAATACAGGAGTTAATCGGTATTTTCAGTCTTTAATCTTCTCAACCAATCAACTCTGGAACAATCTTCCTCAATCCATCTTTCCTCCTGTCTATGACCTCCCAGCTTTCAAACAGTGTGTCTAGGCATCTCGAAACCCCAAACCTTGATTTTGGCTCTTTTTCTTCTATAGGTAGGTGGGGGGAGGGACTTTTGCGGGTATTTGCCCTTGGCCCCTCCTTCCTGCATAAAAAAAAAGATTATGCTTTTTGGGCGAAGTCCATGGCCTGCTGCATCCTTATGGGTAAAATGCCTCGAAATTGCTTGAGAGCAACTGCAGATGCTCGGAAATGACCCTCTTCAGTAATTCCTCCAGATCAAGTTTTTCTTCCCATTCACTCTCTTTGAGGAAGTTTTCCAAATGAGAGAAATTGGAAAAATTGCCTTTATGGATGTTAGCATGCCACAAGGAAATTTTTATTTTCATGGCTTCTGTCTTCCCAAGAACGTCAAAATGTCACCTCCTTTCCCCTGAAGTGACAAGTTGAGCTGGTTCAAGTGATCGAAAATCGATGCCATGTATGCCAATTTGGCTAGCTAGTAATCGTCGTTGAAATACATTGCTTTCGCGTCCCTTTCTTCAGTAAAAAACACACACAGCTCATTTCTCAGAGCCTGGACTCGTTCCATGCGACAACCATCGAACCTCAGAATGCAGGAGGAGAGTCTCGTAGTCGGCAGACATAACCTTGCACAGCATTGAGAACAGCCGACATTTCTTCGCATGCGGGCGAATAGCGTTGGCAATTTTCACTACTTGCAACAGCTCTTCAGTTCATTCTTCTCCTGTTTATTGCGACAGGAGTTCAACTTCTTTGATTAGGTTAAGTTTGGTTCGGTAAATATAACATATAAAAACATGGCCTCCCAGTACTAGGGATCTTACCGAGGTCTGCTCCTGACTATCCAAGTTCCAGCAGGCAAATGACAGAGGACAGCTGCTAGTCCTGTCCACCTCACATATTCTGTCACTGTTCATTTCATGTCTCAGCTACTAGTCCAAGTGTCTACCTCAAATTTTCATGATTTTAGGCGTTTTAGCAATAATAAAGTATTACTGGGTACATCCGGTAGTCACCATTGATCTTGGAAATACTGTAATAATAATATAGCTACCAGGAATTATCAGTTCTTACATAATAATTAAAAGTTAACATTTCATATCACTGGCAGTAAGCCAGCCTACACATTTGCCACCTACTCTACACCTAGTTGCCAGTTTCAAACCAGTACAAAAAACGTTCAGAATTCAATCTCGTTTAACTCATTCACCAGTTTCAGAAGCACTAGTTTAAATGTCCTGCCCTTCAGAAGTATCAGAATGGAGTTTTTGCCACTTAATTAAATTTAAACTAAAATACCAAGCATTTCATAACCTAACCAACCAGCTTTTAAAAAAGCTGGAAACCTTTGTGACAGCTCGTGCCATCCACGCCATACGTGCAAAAACGCATTAAAATAGGTGAGGTACTTGCCTGTATATTTTGCTTTAAATATAGTTTGCAACTGACAGTTGAATTATCAGTTTTTCCTCTGCTTATTTCATGAAATAGGTCGAGCGAAATTGCGTATTTCCTGAAATAAGCAATAACCTTTAGTTCATGAATTCGGCAAATGGCCTGCCAATTTCATGAAATAGGCAATATTTTGCTTTTTATGAAAAACGCAATTTCACCGATTACGCGTAACACATACAGGGGGGCCCAAAAGGTAGCTACCAACATTAACTTACATTTTCTCCGAAACGAATGAACAGAACTCGATGGAAATTTGCTGACACACTATACTACTCACACCATTTGTTTAACATCAGTTTGGATTATCGGAAGTACTATGGAAGCGGCATTAATTGGCCTGCCTATTCGCCTGATCTCAACCCGTGTGACTTCTTTTTGCGGGGATACCTCAAAGACAGTTTACCGGAGCAACCCAAAGACTGGAGCTGAAATCATCCATTGAACGTCAAATCGTCGACATTCCGACAGAGGTTCTCCACAGCGTGGTATCGGATTTTGAGATGAGGTTCGAAAAATCGTCGAAGTGGAGGGACAGCACATCGAACACATTGTCATATAAATGGCTTGAGATGCTGATTTGAATGGTGTTTGAACTCTCAATAGTTTTGGTGAAATAAAGGCTTAAACTTGGTAGGTACCTTTTGGGACACCCTGTATATATAAGAATGTCCTCCGTTTGACACCACTTTTTCTGGAGGCGTGGTGGCTTTCGATGTCAATGGCGGGGTTCGGGTCCACTGGCCTTCGGGGTATTTGGGGTTGCCCCATGTCGTCTTGGGCATCAGGGTGACGTTGATGCACTTGGAGAGTAAGTCATATAAAGGGGGGTAAATGATGAATGAGGCTTCCTTACGTAATTTATTGGGATCAATGGAAATAAGCAAACTAGCCTGAGGGCACAGGGTTTATGCACACTGCACAGGGTAAATAAAAGAATTGTCCCGGGTGCGGCTCGACTTGGTCTTTTATAACATCCCGAATCTCGCGCATGCTCATTGGACCCACGCGTTGGAGGGCTTGGCTCTGTGCCATATAAGGCGCTCCGTAAACAAGCACACGATTTAGGCGAGAAAGATTGTCCATTCTATTACAAAATCTGAATTCCTTCCCCTTTTCAAAACAAACCCAAATATACCAAATTTCCTAAGTTCACCTCCTAAATCTAACTATACAGTACCTTACTTGCAAAATGATAAACTAAAATAGCCACAACCTGGTAATAACAAACAAACAAACCATCTTTATTGCGGATCATTCACAATCCAGTCACTTAACCTATCATACAAGTACAATCTTACGTATTATACACTGAAGTTAATACGAAAATAGGGCCAACATAGCCACTTAGCATACTGACATACTGTTTGATTAATTATCTGGCAATTTTATGCATATTGTTATTACACGATACATCAATAACTGAAAAAGATAATTTGTATACGTAGGAGAAAATAAATGTAGCTTAATGACGAAATCTGAGAAATTATGAAAATAAAAGTTTAATAAAAATGCTGGGTGCTCTTCCAATACGTGCTCTACCGTAAAATTTACATTCCAATATGTGCTAATTAAAGAAAATATCACGACCTAACCTAACCAATCAAGGGCGTACAATTGACCTAACGATTGGTTAGGTTAGGTCGTGATATTTTCGTTAGTTAGCACATATTGGAATGTACATTTTACGGTAGAGCACGTATTGGAAGAGCACCAAATACTGATAAATTATGGGAAGCTGAGTTCGGATATGATTTTGTGGAAACTATATTTTAAAATATTAATTATACAATATACAACAAACAAAACATCTTTGTTGCGGATCATTCACAATCCATAGCCACTTAACCTAACATACAAGTACCAGGGGCGTAGGAACATATTTTACATTGGGGGGGCTAAGTGACGGTATGGATAATTGTTGTACATTGACTACACCAATATTTAAACTTATTTGGACTATATTCGACCATATTAAAAATCAAGGAAATTAATTTAAAAAAATCTATATTCATACCTATATACACAAAATATCTGCTATACATAAATTGTATAATACTTATAATCGGAAATTGCACGAACAATCGAGGGAAGATGCATTTATCATGCACTTTTTATCATGTTCACGTACTACACGCTAAAATAGCGTTCATTAAACAGTAAACGATCCGAAATAATTCCTTCTTTCGTTCCGACTGGCAAATTCCAATGCAATGTTGTTCAGAGATAATTCGTCGAGTTTTTTCTTGTAAATATTGAGCATCATGCAATGATTTAAGCGCTTTTGTGTCATAGTGGTCCTCATATAACTCTTGATGCGTCGTAGTACTGAGAATGTTCTCTCGGCAGTTGCTGTCATCACTGGAACTGTTAAGAACAATCGTAACAGTTTGTCCACTTCGCTCAACATCCTCTGGCAAACAGGTTGGGAATCCAGAGCATCGCAGTGTCTGAAGACTAGTTACCTGAAAAAATAAAAATTCCCATTAGTGGTTTCATTTTCCTTGTTGCACTTTTGCTTGAATTAAAAAATCAAATTTTAATTCAATTTTTGGGCTATGTTTCCCCATGTGTTGTTTCATTTTCTTTACACGTAAATATTTTTCAGTTGCTTTTTCGTTCTCGAACAATAATCTATTTTATGCTGAAATGATAATTTTAATAAAACGCAAACACTAATGACAATTACCTCCTTAATAGTCGACCAGTCGAGAATGTCATGCAGCATTGGAAGTTGAACGGATAATTTCTCGAAGTCGATATCTTTTTGATACAATTGTACAACAGTCACGAACTTTCTGCTCTTTACCGTTAGCTGCAGACAGCAAGACGTTTTCGATGTTGACCAAGTCAGAAATTATCCTGCTGAAATCTTGTTTAATTCTCCGCTCATAGTGTCGAGCACATCATAGTACTGCATTCGATAATATTGCTTGATGTCCATATATTCATGATTCTCGCAGCCCGAATCTAGTTTCTTAGGCATTCGCTTCAAGCGCGGGAGTACGGGAGGATCAGTGAGACAACTAGAGTCGTGCGTAACAGCCGAGTAGAATCTGTCAAACCATTCCTCGGAGCAGTATCGGCTGTAATGCTTCTAGCAAGCCACTGCAGCTTGCTGTGCGTCCTGTGAAGACGTAGACTTCGCTCGCAATGTCGCTGACAATTGCTCAGCAGGTGAAAATACCAGCAAAGCTAATCGTAAGCCAAAGTACGTTTGGAATTTTTCCAGCATTGCCAGCAATCCACCTGTTCGGCGACTGTATTAGTCACAATTTTCGTCTCGATATTTCATTAATGTTTCTTCGAGGCTTTCGTAATTCTGAATGATGGCGCTGATAGCTCCATTTCTTACAGTCCATCTTGTTGGACATAATGGCCTCAGACCTGGATTTTCAGCCGGTTTGACCCTCTCGAACAGTGCTTCCCTTTTGGGTGACAGCTTAAATAGCTGTATAAGTTCGCCAGCAAAATCCAAGGCATCTCTGATGGACTTATATTTTCATGTAGCATCCTGGAGACTGAGGTTCAAGCAGTGTGCTAAGCAGTGTACTGAAATCGCTGATGGTTCCTGCTCTCGAATCAACTTTGCCACACCTGATAACGTGGCCTTGAAAGTTACTAGCTCCATCATACCCTTGCCCACGACAATCCGATAATTTTAATGTTAACCGAGTGAGGGTATCTCTGATGGCAGACGTGATTGTTGACGCACAGATGTTTGGAATTTCCACTAGTGCAACTGGATCTTCATGCACTTGGTAGTGTATATTCACCCATCGTACACAAATAACCAGCTGTTCATGATTAGAACAGTCTCTGGTTTCATCTGCCAACAAAGCATACCATCGAGCTGTCTGTATATCTTTAATTACGTCTCGCAGAACTGTGTGTGCCATCAGCTCAATTAATTCATTGACAACCTCTGGAGATGCGTATTGATTGTCGACAGCTTTTGAGTCAAGGTTCATACACTGGATCATAAGTTGCCGCAAATTGCCTTCTTCATCATGATCGCGGAGTGCAAGCCCTTGGCGCAATAAATATCTTATTGCGTGCAATTGCTTTAACAAATTCTGCCGACGAGCTGTCTGTTGCTTACTGCTTTGTGTCGCTAACTGGTCTTGAATTGAAGGGTTTCGACGATTCGTGTATGATTCCACAGCCTCTCTCTGGCTCATGCAGTTCTCGTGCTGCTTAAAATTCTCAATGGCTTTTTCCAATTACAGTAGCCGGTTTTGCTGAATGCTGTCTCAGACTTAGATGACAATCTAGTCAACTTGTGATCTTCATTATATTTGCAATAAAAACGGAATACTTTTTTTGAAGTTGTGCAGAGATGCAGCCAGCTGAAAGTACTATACCATGAAGGTAAAAATGTACGTCGTCGAGAGGAAAAAAATCTTGCTGTAGCATTGATGATACATTCTGAAGTGGGTTGTGATGGCTTGCACATTTGCATGCAGCAATCTGCATTATAAGTGTCTTCTGTCACCTGAAAAGTAAATATAGAAAAGCAAAATGTGATTTCAGCGATGTTATACTCTTTTGCTTATTTTCTTCTTCTTTGCTTTTTGTTGATGTCTTGTTTCAAATTTTGTTTTAGTTATACTTTTACTAAGGTCAGTTTTTGGTTTTTCTATTACTCTATTTATAGATTCTCTTTTTACAAATTCGTTTTTTTCGTTTTCTATTTTTAGTGTTGTGGTCAGTATTTACGTTAAATAAAAAATCTAATACTTACATTTGAGATGAGCTGTGAATCAAAATCATCTTGAGGAGTTTCTGAATTGTGAGTTTGCAAAAGTCTATTCGCTGAAGACAATTCAGAAGTTGACGAATCCGTTGCTACATCAACATTATCTGTTACAAAAATTTATTTTTTTAGATTATTACACTTTGGGGATATGCTAATGATTGCCTATACTGTATACTAATATTGAACTTACTGACCCTGCTTCCTCTTTATACCACAGCTGAATAATGTAGTTTGTTGTTTTTCTATTTTCTTTCGCTTTTCATGATACATCTTGAGTCCAGCTTGAAATATCTAAAATGGATGAATGATTTTTAATGTACCAACAGCACTAAAATAGCATAGTGTTGCTATTTCTTACGATTTACAAGGAGAATTTTTTAAAGACCTATATAAATAGCTCAAATTGATAATTTATAATCTAACAACACAAACTTACATAATTACCAGATGAACCATTCAGACACACGCATATCCGCAGACACCAATGTTGATGAGCCGATAGACGCTTCAGATTTTACGTTTAAAGTTACCAGAATAACTAGTGAAATTAACTTATCCTATATATTAAATTTAAAATTTTATTAAATGAAGCATAAAGGATTGAAATTAATTATTTTTCCATTATTTGTAATACTTTTACAAATTAATATTATTGGATGTCATTCATATTATTGGGGAGGCCAAAACATCTTGGCTCCCTCAATATTTTTATTGCCGGGGCCATGGCCCCATGCGGCCCCCCGGTTCCTACGCCGCTGAGTCAATTTTACATATTATACACTGAACGTAATACAAAAATCAACATAGCCACTTAACCTAACATACAATATGCATATATAATCTTTGCTACATTACAAAAATAAGGTATTGTAAACCAGCAGTTGTCTGAACCAAGACTGCCGTATAGGTGAGAGGTACACAGTATCTGAAGACAGGACATTGCACAACAACACTAACATTAAAGCTGTTTTGGACCCTAGTAATGAAATTATATATACTCTTCCGGATTAACATTTGGCTGGTAGGTAGGTTACGCGTAGTAAACATAAAACTGGCACTGCACCATTTTAGTTCCCTACATAGTATATGAAAAATATTATTATAAGCAAGGTACATAAAATTTCTAACAGTAAAGGTAAAGTAGTCTTGAAAAGAAAAACACAGTGGGAGGTAATCCCAATTACTGATTATGTCATATTGGGAGTAAAGAGATAGAAAGTAAAGTCATAGTAATAGTGGTGGTAATATTAGTTAGTGACTTTTAAACCAATGCATTGTGCTTTCCTCCATTCGAACAGAAAATCTTATAAAGCTATCTCAAAAATCATACAAGGTTACCAAAAATTATACAAAATTATACTAAATCGAACTGAAGAATGCCGTAAAATTTTTAAGGCTATGAAATTATGTAATTTTTATAAATTTAAATCAAGGATCTAGTACCGTTTAAAGAAAATTATACGAATTTAACTACGTTTAAGCTAAGATTCTACAAAATCAAACAAATACAACCAAAATCCCCTTAGGATATACAAAAGCTACGCTAAATTACACACACAATTTGAAATAAACTAAGCCAACAACTGGACAAAATTTTGCAAAAATTTAAATGCAGATAAGGAGATTCCCGTCACTCAGGGTGTTATAAAGAGAAAAAGAAACTTTACTATAATTTTATGCTGCGAGAAGAAATCTTAGAAATCGTACAACTCATAGTTGCTCTTGACAATTAAAATGGCATATTCGAATTCAAATAAATAAAACATTTACAAAAAATAAAAGGCGAGATATGAAAATATGGAAATAAATAAAATAATTATGAAAATTAATAAAATATTTCAATGAAATAAGAGACGAAATATAAAAACACCTTTAAATAAATAACGTTAAATAAAGTAAAATAAGGACAACATATAAAAGTACCTATCAGCTCATAAGAGGGAACAGATTGGAAAAGAAAAGCATAGGGATAGAAGGGTAATAACAGTATTGTGACAGATTCAGAAAATAAACACAGACGTAAAGCATGAAATTTGCATATTAACAAATTTTATATTAACAAGCACGGCTAACTTAGTTTGGCAATTAGTTTGAAGTGTTAAGAGTGCTAATGCTGGTGACGCTCGTCAGTTTTGTGGTCCTTCTTCCTATCAAAATTAACAGTGTTTAAAGTCAGTGAACCATTGTATTACTTCTCCACTAAAATTTGTGAAGTGCCAAGATTACGCAAATAAATATAATTTCCTCTTTGACTTGGTACAGAAAAGTAATAGTGTATTCAAAGACGTTGAGGCAGTAATAAAAGTTATGCAACATAACGAATTGTTAAAGAAGGTCAATGCAAAATTGAAATATAGAAATAGAGCTCAAAAAGTGCATTCAATATGCACACGATGAGATAAACGATCTAAACTCTAACCTAAACTCGTTTATTAAAAACAATCTTAGTATGGAGATGATAAAAACCGAGCACGATCCAATTAGGAACAAATTAAACAGCTTAGACGATAATTCACGTGCCAATAACTTAATCATAATGGGGGTAGCTGAAATGAAGAGAGAAACGAACGGTGAAATTAAGAAAAAGGTGGAGGACATAATAAAAGATAGACTGAATTTGGGGAATATTAAGATCAAAAGTGCCTTTAGATTAAAAAAAAACATTCCACCACAAAACGCAAATTCCAGAGTTAAAGACACGACTGAATCTAAGACGCCCACTTCAGCTATAAAAGTAACATGCGAGGATGAAATTCACAGAGATTTAATACTCAAAAATAGAAGAAAGCTGAAAGGATAAAAAAAATCTTCGTCAATGACGACATATGTGGAGAAACGCATAAAATTCGTAAAGAAAAGCTCCCTAAACTCATAGGAGCGAGAAGACTCGGGAAATTTGCTTACTTCCTTGGAGCGAAGTTAATTATAATTAAATAAAGACTCCTTCAACGCAGAATACTTCGATCAAAGGAGTTCACCTTGTTAGTGAAAAAACATTCGAAGCTATGAGAACTACGAAAAACTCAGCCGAAAGTCGACACACAGGAGGCCTGCGAATAACTTCGCACACAATCTCCTCAGTCGACTTCCCCATTCTCGGCTCAACAGGACGGTAACTCCTTATTCCCGTATTCTGTATTTAGTGAAATTGCTTGAGAACTACTGTTAAAATGGCTTTCATCGATAAAGACTTTCATAATATATGTGCCGATATTAATCATTTCAATTCATTAAAAAAAAATTCTATATTCAGTTTAGAGAATCTAGAACAGGAATCTGGTGTAGGCAGTTGCATGGTCTTATCGATGGATGAGTTTAATGCCTTTGTATTACAAAAAGATATTTATAAAAATCTTTCAGTACTAAATCTAAACGTTCGAAGCTTACCTAGGAACTACTACTACTTATTGGCCCTTTTGAAAACTTCGGTCAAATTTAATTTTTGAATTGAATTGAATGACCTTCATCAATTAATAATAAAATAAATACATTGGTTTTACAATTTACAATGACAAATACATAAATGTGAAGCTGGAATATTTATTTTATGTAATTTAGCCCGAAGCTTTAGGCTTTACTGGGCTCTTATTAAAAATAAACAGCTAGTTATTACTAATTAATAACATAAATAAATAAGTAAATAATTATTATTAATAATTAAAGTATGTATTAATCTTAAATTACCATTATTGAAGAATTATACCAACACCATACAAAGAAACCAATATTACTGTACACGAGATATGAGAACTGAACAATTACAAGCAGTGTGTTTTCAATACTATATTACAATAGTAATGTACATTAATCCTAGATTTTTGTTAGTATGCCATTATCAATTGGGATTTCAACTTGGTTTTAAACAAATTTACATTCACAATATTTTTTATATCAGCATTTAAATCATTCCATAATTTCAATCCAATGAAAATGAGTAGTTTTTGAGATGAAGACAATCTAAATTGAGGTATAACATACTTTGATCTATTTTCGGTCTGATACAAGTGGATTTCTTGATGAGTTATAAAATATCTATTTCCCCATTGTAAATTAATGATTTTGTTCTTACACTTCTAAATAAAAATAAAATGTGCCCGTTTGATTACATTATTGAACTTTAGTAGGTTTAGTTCTTTAAATAATGCAGAGTGATCAGAGAAGCAGCTATTGTTTGGATGAAAAAGATACCTTTTAATGCGATTAGCGGAGTTTCCCCAAACAAGGGTGCAGTACGTTATATAAGGAAGAACAAGAGTATGATAGTGTGTCAATAAAATCTGTTTAGGAACTACTGTACATTTCTAAGTTTAAACTTTAAAGCAACGCAGTATAATGTAAATTATACTGCGAAAAAGATTTCAAGGAGCGTTGCTTTCTATTGAAAGAAATAGAGAACTATGATTTCAACGACGTCGTGTTCTTTACAAATGTGCGTTCGTTGAGTCGTGGAAGGGTTTTGCAACGATTTACTACCTTGTTAACTCCAATCCGAGATTTTCTTGCCACGAAAGAAATGCTAACAAAATATCCAGTAATCGAAGATGAAGAGTGGCAATGTGACTTGCGTTTTCTAACTGACATCACATTACATATGAACGAACTGAATTTGAAACTTCAGGGAAAGGGGAAGCTAATTTGTGATCTGGCTAGTTATGTACGAGTTTATAAGCAAACTGTTTTTGTATCACATATGAAAAATCAAGATTTCACGCACTTTCCAAATATGAATCAGTATGCAAAAAATCCTAATTTTAATCGACAGCGGTATGTATGTTGGTTGCAGAATTTGAAAAAAAAATTTGAACAGCTCTTTTCCGATTTTGAAAGATTCAGACCTGTCTTTCAATTTATGCTAAATCCACTTCGATTTGACATCAATAAGTCTCAGTTATCTCAAGAGGTCGTAAGTTTGCTTTCTTTGGACAGGCGCAGTTTTGAAAAATAAATGCTTTTGCTTCAAAGCCAAATCGATTGTCCTGTAAATGACGAGTTTGTTTTGATGATGTGGACTCTCCTTTTAAAACGAAATTAGTTTGAGGTTCTTAACTTAGCTATTGCGAAGCCGTTATGTATGTTCGGAAGCACATGGGTCTGTGAATCCACTTTTTCTGCGGTAAATTTTCTTAAATCTAAGTACAGATCAAGGCTTCTGGATGAAAATATGGAGGCGGAGTTAAGATGCGCGGTCAGTGTGAAATATGTACCTAATTTCAGGGCTATGGTAAAAGAAAAAGAATGTAAAGTGTCACACTGAAGTAGTTTTTGTTTGTAATATTAATGTGTTTTTGTAATATTTATCTTTAATATTAATAATAAATAATTTGAAATGTCGTTTGTAATATTCGCCACATCATAAAAAAGGATTAAAAAACATATGAAAAATAGAAAACCATAAGTGTGGCTAGCATAGAATTTCTATTGGACACCGCTGATTTACATGATCATTCCCCATTGCAAATTCTTATCTTGCATTACACCAAGAAATTTTGTTACAGTCCACTCTTTTATAGCGATTTCATTAACATTAAGTTCATCAAGAATATACATTTCTTTTACTAGTAAAAATCGTAAATTTTCTTTTACTGGTATTTAGGAAGAGTTTATTGGTGGTCAACCATTTCATTACACTGATGAATTCTAAATTAAATATATTCTGAACTGAATTAACATCTTTGCAAGAAATAGACACAGTTGTATCATCTGCAAACATTAAGAAGTTCAGTATATCAGATGAACGTGGAAGGTCATTTGTATATAATAAAAATAACAGTGGACCCACAACTGAGCCCTGTGGCACACCATGTTTGATAAGTGCTTTAGTTGAGCAAACCTTATTTACTCATACAAAATGATATCTATTGGACAAATAACTTTTAAACCAATCACTAATTGCTCCTCTAAAGCCGTAACAATATAATTTATTAAGTAGAATATTATGATCTATTACATCAAACGCCTTACTCAAATCCATAAATATTGATATCATTATTTCTCTGTTCTCTTTAGCTATATTCAGCCATATTGATTTGGGGGATAATAAATTGTAGGATTCTAAATATAGCTGCATTCTACTTTTTACAATTTTTTCAAAAACTTTGCTGAACACAGATAATGAACACACCGGCCTGTAATTTGTTGTTAATGTAGGATCACCCCCTTTAAAAAAGAATGTTATACAACCAGTTTTTAGTATTGATGGGAATATTCCTTTGGAAATACTTTGATAATTTTAGTCAAAGTTACAGATATCTTATCTTTAATAAGTTTCAATATAGGTGCAGGAATGTTATGAATGTTATTTTTTGGTACTTTTTAATTTACCAATAGTATTCTGGACCTCAGTTGAGGTAGCAGGAACAAAAGAAAATGAATTTATTGTTCTGGGTGGCATATATTCTGGAGGTGAGTGATCATTATTTAGTAATTGTGAGCGAAGCAGTCTGCAATAGAAGTATCATCAGTAATTTCTTTATTATCATCATTTAATTTCTCTACTGAATTTTTCTTAATTTGTTTTCCGAGAAGACTGTTTAATTTAGGGTGACAACTTCTTATAGGGATAAAATTTGAATTCAAAACAATTTGCCGGCCATTTGTCCAATGCTGCCACCCTATGAGGAAACACCGTAGACGAAATCTCATGAAATTCGGAAAGCATTTAGGGGTGCCTCGAGTCACATGAATGAAACTGTCGCGCGGAAGAAATTTCAAGAATGAACGAGTTTCGACAACGCTTCAAAAACAAAAATGTTTCGAGAATGCAAGTGTATTATATAATTTAATAGAATTGTTTCCTTTATTTCATACTATAGATTATGCAAATCGATTAATTTACTTCATTAAATTAAAATTTTCATAAATAAATCGTTAAATAATATGATGTGTATCAATCTTTGGATGATCAGCTTTTGGTGCTTCAAGTTCATTTTGCATACGAATGCCTGACTGAAAACAACGCTTAGAAGTTCTCTCCCGATTCTTTTAAGATATCTAAGGTAATATTTTTTATTTTGATACATTGATTATATTATTGGAAATTGTTCTAGAAAAGTTTCATTAATTAAAGGCGTACATGGAATGCATGGGACCATCATCTGGTCCAGATATCCTCCTATTCTCCCGCTTCAAAGAGACGTGGAATACAATTTGCCAAGATAAGTACAAGACCCTGTCAGACCTTCAATCGAGTCTGAATGAGAATCGAGAAGAACTGATCGCTTGCTGGAATCTATATCTGACAAAACATCAGCCGAGGGATGATTACCGTGAATTCTTGGAGTTGTCGATTACAATCCTTGGAGGTAATTTACCTAACTTTAGGTTTCGGCGACCTGGAGCACTTCACCGAGCACGTTGGATGGCAAAAGTAATTTATTCATTAAAAATCCTGCTGCTTTCCCATCAGTTCAGACTTACAACTCGTGAAATGTCTGGCTTAAAACGATTTGTATTTTTTGCCCTGGAGTTATATGTCAGCGCGTGGTTCACGGCCAGCAGTCCTTCATCTGCTGCCGGAACGATTTGAAGCTTCTTCAAGACCTAGCAAAGTACCACGATGAAAAGATCTCAGCATCCTGCCTTAGTGTCCTCGGTCGTCACTTATGGTACCTCAGCGAGTACTTGATTGGTCTCGCACTCTTTGATAAAGGTATCAATGCAACGACGAAAAAGAAGCTGCTGAAGATCCTCCAAAGCGAGCCCCAGTACCTGCTGTTTCTTCCATTTCAACAAAGCAGCTCTCGGACTTTGCCTCGAAAGGATCAAAGCTTCTCTTTGAACTTCTAAAAATTAATGATGGTTTCTTGTCCAAGGAACCAGAGACCTGGCCGGACGACGAAGATTTCAAGACTGGTTTGACTATAGTTGAAGGACTAAAAGTCGTCAATGACATGGCAGAGAGGGGAATTGCCTTGATCCAGGCCTTCAATACAAAGATTACGAAGAATGAAGAACAGCGCCAACATCTCTTGCAGGTTGTTGAGGATCATAGGAAGTCTCAGCCTGGTACATTGAAAAAGGGATATGGCTTGAGGAAAAGCAAGAATTAATGGGTGGTCTACAATTGAATGAAAAGACACCCTGGAATATATTTAGTAAATATATTATTTACTTATTACGATTGGAGTACGCCTGCACTTAAACCTTATGAACTAAAACTAACGTTTATTTACATTAATTAAAAAAAATATTAATTTATTTTTACTAGGTAATGAATAATTAATTTTTGTTATAAGGAGAATTATTTACCTCACTTGAGACACCCTTAAATATTATCTGAATGACTAATATTTACAGTACATTGTTTTCTCATGTAGTAGCAGCATTGAACAAATGGCCAATAAAAAACTCCAACTTTCGATTTTTATTGTAACCCTACTGTTTATGGTTGTGCAAGTGTTTTTCATGTCTCCTTCGTTTGGAAAATTGATTGTTATAATAGTTATATTTTGCAATTTTTATTATTTTAGTTAATTTGTTTCTGTATTGAGTATATTTTGTACTTTAGGAATTTTTCTTTGTAATTGCAATTTGAATAATTTATCTCTGTTCTTTATTGAAGTGATAATTCCTGGAGTGATCCATGGATTTGCGACACTTTAGGGCGAAACTGTTTTCCTCCTTAAAGGAAACAAATTATTAAAAATATGGAATAAGGTGTCCTAGAACTGAAATATGATCTGGGTCATTCATACGTTCGTCACAGTCAAATCGAGTATTTTCTATAGCCCCAATAAATTTGCTTTTGTTAGCCTCTGAGAATATTCTGTAATCAATAGTTGTTTTATCCACAACCTGAACATGTTATTGAATATAACGTAACTAGGAAAATGATCACTGATGTTTGTGGTTATAATTCCATAATTTACGAGGGCATTGCTATTTACAAATATTTACAAGTATTATCCTGTTATTCGATTACCATAGCTGCAGACTCGAGTGGGTTTCGTAATACAGGATTGTATACAAAGTTTTGTCCGATAAATAAAATTTATTCAATAAAACCAAACATAATTAATCTTCAGTGGTAGAAAGATGTTCAAATTAATCGCCTTTATTTGCAATATATTTTTGCCATCTTCCTGGCAATTTCCTGATGCCATGTGCAAAGAATGTCCGTGGTTTAGCGGTAATCCAGGCATCTAGAACAGCGTGAATTTCTTCCGCAGATGAGAACTTCCTACCACGAATTGAAGATTTAAGTGGGGAGTAAAGGTAAAAATCAGACGGTGCGAGGTCTGGTGAATATGGGGGATGTGGCAATACTGTAAAACCGAGATCGCGCAGTTTCTGAACAGTTTTAGCAGCTGTATGAGGCTTCGCGTTATCATGGAGGTAGTGAAGATGGTGGTATCCCCCATTAACTAGTCGCCGACGTTTTTGTTGAATTGCTACCTTCAAGCGATCTAAATGCTGACAGTAAATATCAGCATTTATTGTTTGTCCACGTGGCAATACCTCCAAAAGGAGAACACCCTTGCAGTCCCAGTATACCGAGAGCAGATGTTTACGAATGGTCAACGTCCGTTGAACTTTCACATTTGGGATATCACCATCTCCTCTCCAACTCATATGGTGATAGCTGCCATCATTGTCCCAATAGATCCAAACTTCGTCCATTGTAATTAATTGTCCCAAGAAATCATTTGCAGCATATTTCTCCAACAACTCTAAACATATTCGTTCACGGTTTGCCTTTTGTCCAACAGTTAAGTAATGTGGAATCCATCGATTAGATAAATAACGTTTCCCCATCTGAATAAGATGCTGCTGAATTGTTCTGTGAGAAACTCCCAGTTCTAATGCAATACTCCTAGTCGTAGCATACTTCTCTGTATCCAGAAAGTTTTGTATACCTGTGTTCAAATCCAGTGATGGTCGACCACAACGTGGTTTATCATCGACATTGAAATTGTTTTCCTTGAATTGAGCCACCCACCGACGACATGTACGTTCATTTGTTGTTTCAGCACCAAGTGTCGAATTTATCTCTGCTGCTATGATTGCAGGTGACATTCCACGTTTCCAGAAGAAATAAATCAGCTTACGTACGTCTCTTCGTTCAAATTCCATGCTTAAAAATAAGCAATAAATGATAAATGCAGCGAGAAATGAATGAAGAGAAAATAATGATGGCTGACGGTTGGGTAGGCTAGGCGCTATGTAGCGCCTAGCCTACGCATAGTGTTCGAAGCACGAGAATTATATATTAAATAAATCAACCGAATTTCAGTAGCCATAGACCTCATAATTACAAGAATATCAGCGTTTATTCATCGGACAAAACTTTGTATACAATCCTTGTAGTATGATTAAGATAGAAAGAATTCATTAAGTTCAAAAAATTATGAGAAATTGCTTCAGATTGCAAATTGATGTTATCTAAGTGAATTTTCGACATGTTATGCAACTTTCATAAATCGAATGCCATAGTTGCGGGAGACCAACATCAACTTGCAATCTGAAGCAATCTCTCTCAAATTTTTAAACTTAATGAATTCTTTCTATCTTAGTCATTCTATTACCAAAACCACTCGAGTCTGCAGCTATGGCAATCGAATAACAGAATCTACGATTGATAATATATTTGTAAATAGCAATGCCCTCGTAAATTCTGGAATTATAACCACTAACATCAGTGATCATTTTCCTAGTTACGCTATATTCAATAACATTGTTCAGGTTGTGGATAAAACAATTACTGATTACAGAATATTCTCAGAGGTTAACAAAAGAAAATTTATTGGGGCTGTAGAAAATACTCGACTTGACTGTGACGAACCTTTAAATGACCCAGCTCATGTTTCAGTTCTTCTATGACACCTTATTCCATATTTTTAATATTTGCTTTTCTTTAAGGAGAAAAACAGTTTCGCCCAAAAGTGTCGCAAATCCATGGATCACTCCAGAAATTATCACTTCAGTAAAGAACAGAGATAAATTATTCAAATTGCAATTGCAGAGCAAAATTCCTAAAATACAATATACTCAATACAGAAACAAATTAACTAAATTAATCAAAATTGCAAAATATAACTATTATAACAATCAATTTTCCAAATAAAGGAAACATGAAAAACACTTGCACAACCATAAACAATCTTCTCGGAAAACAAATTAAGAAAAATTCAATAGAGAAATTAAATGTTGATAATAAAGAAATTACTGATGATACTGCTATTGCACTCTTTAAATGCACACTTTACTTCAATAGCGGATAAGCTTCGCGCACAATTAATAAATAATGATCACTCACCTTTAGAATATATGCCACTCAGCCTATTAAATTCATTTTCTTTTGTTCCTGCTACCTCTACTGAGGTCCAGAATATTACTGGTAAATTAAAATATACAAAAAATAATATTCATAACACTCCTGTACCTATATTGAAACTTGTTAAAGATAAGATATCTGTAACTTTGACAAATTATCAATCAAAGTATTTCCAAAGGAATATTCCCATCAATGTTAAAAACTGGTTGTATAAAGGGGTGATCCTACACTAGCAACAAATTACAGGCCGGTGTGTTCATTACACTGGTCTACAAATTTTGAAAAAGTTTGTGCTTCGGATATAAAATGTGTTTCCTATTATGGATTTTGGGGTGCTGAAAACGAATATGACCATAAAAACAGTCGATTGGCTACAGTTTCCAAAAAAATTTAAGTTACACACTTTGCGTATATGTATACCATATATTAGTAACATACCTGTGTAATGCAGTCACTTATATTGATTCAACCCGTCGCTTCTTTGCTTGTCTCTTGTATTCAGCTTCTGGAGCATCTCTTGTTATTGTCCAGCAGTAGTCTGCTAACAATGATGGACTCCATTTCCCCTGGTAGCGTTTCTCCATCGCTGAGATATCCTGGTGGAAACGTTCACCATGTTCATCGCTGACTGCTCCGCAGTTGGCCGGAAAAAATTCCAGGTGCGAATGGAGGAAATGTATCTTTAAAGGCACCCCCTCGATTAGGTACTGCGGCTTGCCGGGCCGAGGGGGCTCGTACACCTCGTGTGTTGTTGGGGTTTCCTCAACTCCTCGCGGGGTGTGGGCGAAGAGTTACCTAGTTGCGTTTCCCCCCCCTTACTTTTCTTTTAGCTCCCCCTTTTTTTCCGTTTCAACCGGAATTTCTTTTCTCTTGACTCGATCTTGTGCCTCTGTCAATTGTAGTATCCCCCCCCCCTCTGTTTGTATTTTGCAGTCTTTGGGTCATCGGGTGCACCCGCCGGGGGGCATCGCTCCGTGGCTGAGCCGTGCTCCGGGGACGGTCTGGGCGCCCGGACCGCTGCTGCGTCTGGATTGGGTCTTTGCTGGGCCCTTAACGGACAAATCTCCGTAGTGCCAATCTGCTGTTTTTAAAACGACAGTCGGGTTGGGGGGCGGGCTACCCGGGACGTTGGGCCTGCGCCTTGAAGGATGCAGCGGCGGATGGTGCATTGCCTTGGGTCCGAGGCTGTCTTTTTTGTAAAGCTATTGTTTATGGGTTCAATTTCAAAACTTAAATCCCCTCTTGTTGACGACTCTGGCCCGCCCTTGGATAAGACTTCTACTTCTGGTCGTTCAGCGGCCTCTGCCTCCGCTGGATTGACCTTCAAGCCGTATGGCCCCCTCTCGTCCTCTGCGGCGTCTGGCTCTCGTGGCCGGACTCGTGGTGGCCGTAGGGCGGGGTCTTCGCGGCCCTCGTTCTCTCGCCCACTCTCGGTTACCGTTACACATGGACCTGTCCCTGCTGTCAATTTCTGTCCAGTGGACAGGTTCCTTGTTCTCCGCCCTTCCGCTGGCTCCCTTCCGGGCAACTCGGAACGGGTGTTCAGCGTCTTAAGACGGTGGGAGTTCCCTGTCGTTATGATATCCGCCCTCTGAAGGATGGGTCTCTTCTTTTGAAGTCCCGTTCTTCGGTGGTGACTGAGTCCCTTCTACAGTTGCAGGATGTTTTGGGTTGCAGAGTTTCTGTGACTCCCCATCCGCAATTGAATAGCTGTCAGGGCACCATTTTCGCTTCCCGTCTGCTGTCAATCCCGGTTGGCGAGTTGCAGGAGGATCTTGCCCCCCAGGGGGTGACGAAGGTCTTCCGCTTTTCGTCGCGCCGGGATGGTGCTCTGACCCCGTCCGCTCCTGACCTTTGACTCCCTTGTGCCTCCGGCCCAGGTGTTCTGGGGCATGGGTGATCGCCGGTCGTGTGAGTTTTCGGTGCGACCGTATGTGCCTGACCCGGTTCGCTGCTTTGGCTGCAACCGGTTCGGCCATGTTAGCTCTGCTTGCCGCCGTGAAGGTAAGCTGTGTCCGCTGCGGTGGGCCTGCGCACCCTACCCCGTGCACGAACCCCCGCTGTGCTCGAACTGCTCGGGGGCCCACCCTTCCTCTCTCGGGACTGCCCCGTTTTCAAGTTTGAATTCGAGGTGCGGTCCTTAAGGACTACCGAATTCCTTAGTGCGCGGGAGGCGCGCGATAGGGTCCGTGACCGGGGGCCGCGGCGGGGGTTGTCCTATGCTGCGGCCCTTGGCTCTGGCCCCTCCCGTGCTACCCCGGCGCCTACCGGAGTGGTGCCCCCCCTGGAAGTTCCGGGGGTTGGTGGTCCTCCTGACGCCGCGAGACCTTCATGTCTCTCTGCCTCACTTTCGGACATACCATCTGATTCCCTGCCTACAGGTGCCCCTTCTCCCTCTCCGGCCTTGGGGTCTGGATCTTTGCCTACTCGTCTCTCGGGTGGGGAAAGTGCTGCCCCGAAGGGGAGGAGGAAGCGTCGCCGTGGTCGGAGTCGGAGTCCTCCAGACCCGATCGTGACCGCTGCTCGGCCTGCTTCCCCTTCCTCACCGGAAGGGAAGCGGCGCGCCGCTCCTGGTCCGCTCGGGACTCCCCCTCCTATACGGAGGGCTGGTGAGGTGTCGCCTCTCGGTGCCCCGACTAGTATCCGGGTGTCGGTTGAGATACACCGCCAGATGACCCTCGATTACTGACTCGGTTCCTATGGTGGACCCGGTCGAGAGGAGCCTGGCCCTTCTTCATGGAGTCTCTCTCCCTTCGGCTCCTGCTGTGAGTGGTCGGGTCTCTCTCCTGGATCTACCTCTCCCACCTGTGGTGGACCTTTCCTCCCCTCCCCGTCAGCACTTGTCTGGTGTGACGAGCCCTAGAGCATCTGGTTCTCCCCGGCCCCCCTCTGGTGGGGAGTCGGGGGTTTCAGCTGGGCCCGTCTCGTCTCTCTCCCCCCCTCTGAACTCCCTGTTCCACTTTCTACCTCTCGTTCTGCTACCGGTGAAGCAGCTGCGGGGTCGGTGGCCCCTACCCCTCCCGTTCGGGGTGAGTCGGGGAAGCCGATTCCGTCCCTGGTTACGGACCATTGAGTTTGCTGCTCAGCTTGGTCCGTGGCTATTTCTCTGCCTTCTCTTTTTTATAATGCCACTTCCCCTTACAGTTCCATTTTGCATTGGAACTGTAGGGGGCTTTTAGCTAACTGGGAGAACCTTGCCTCCCTGCTGGAGAGCGAGCGGCCTTCCTGTGTTTGTCTCCAGGAGACTATCCTGGCTGCGCGTGGGCTCCCTCGTCTCTCTGGCTATGTTGGCTTCCCTTGCACCCCGGATGAGCGCACACGCCGGCGGGGTGCAGCGATTTATGTACACCATTCATTACCCTCGCGAGGTGTGCCTCTTCGTACTTCCTTGCAGGCTGTGGCTGTGCGGCTCTTTTTAGATCGCCAGTACACTGCCTGCTCGATTTATATTCCTCCTCATGACCCTCCTTCTCGCGACGCGGTTCGCGAGTTGGTGTTGCAACTGCCTCGACCGTTTCTCCTCCTCGGGGACTTTAACAGTCGCGACCCGGCTTGGGGAGATGTCCGGTCGACTAATGTTGCTGGTATGTTGCTCTCCTTAATGGAGGACCTTTCCTTCGCGTGCCTCAATTCCGGCGAACCTACCTACTTCCACGAACCCACGGGTTCATCTACCTGTATTGATCTCTCCTTGGTGTCCCTCGATGCCTTACTCGATTTTTCGTGGGTGTTGGGGGACTCTTATGGCAGTGATCATTACCCAGTCTGTCTTGAGCCGGTCGGACCGCAGCCGGGCGTCTCGTCTCGACCGAGGTGGTGCCTTGCGCGGGCTGACTGGCCATCTTTCAGAGCTCGTTCCGTCATTGTCCGTTCGGTATTGAGCTTTGGCTCTGTGGATGAGAGCTTGGAGTTCTTCGAGCGGGTGGTGATGAGCGTCGCGGAGGACTGTATTCCTCGATCTTCCGGTAACCCGCGGACGCGTAGCGTCCCGTGGTGGACTCCAGCATGTCACCAGGCGGTGTGCGAGAGGAAGAGGGCAACGCGCCGCTTCCACCGCACCCGGCGCGCGGACCACTTGATTGAGATGCGGCGGGCGAAGGCTTTCGCCCGCCGGACTCTCAAGTTGGCCCGTCGGGCCTCTTGGCGTGCTTTTGTGTCCGGCATTTCCTCATCTACCCCTTCTGCTGCTGTGGCGGAAGGTACGTAGTATCGAGGGGAAGCCGGTCCCTGCTAGTCGCCCTGTCCTTCGGGACGGGGACGGCTTCCTTTCGGATCCTGCTGTGGCCGATCGGCTGGCCGGTGCTTTTGCTGCGGTTTCCCGTTCGCCTTCAGCTGCGGATCGTCCTTTATCGGAGGTCACGTTCCCGCCCCCTGGGAACGAGCCCTATAACCATCTCTTTACGATGCGGGAACTTCGGGCTGCCTTGGCAACCCGTCGTTCTTCCGCCCCTGGCCCTGATGACATTCCGTATGACTTTATTTGGAATCTGCACCCGATGGCCCTGCACTTCTTGCTGGATCTTTTCAACCGGGTGTGGGTTGAGGGGTCGTTCCCTTCCCGTTGGAGGGAGGCGATTGTGGTCCCGATACCTAAGCCGGGGAAGGATCCGGCGGAGGTGGCGGGCTATCGGCCTATTGCCTTGACGAGCTGCTTATGCAAGCTCCTTGAAAAGATGGTGGCCGTCCGACTTTCCTTTACACTGGAGTCGCTTGGGTTATACCCCCCGACCCAGTATGGCTTTCGTCGATTTCGGGGTACTCTGGACCCCCTTCTCCTCCTTGGCCATGATGTACGGGAGGCATTTTCCCGCCGGAATCTTGTTCTGGCCGTCTTTTTCGACGTCCAAAAGGCCTATGACACGACCCGTCGGGGAGTTGTCATGGACCGTTTGAAGTCTCTTGGTTTTGTGGGCTTTTTGCCCACGTTTCTTCGCAACTTCCTCTGCCGTCGCACTTTCCGCGTCCGTAATGGGGCGGCCCTATCTGACCTGTATGTTCAGGAGGAGGGGGTGCCCCAGGGGTGTGTTTTGAGCGTCTCCTGCTTCAATCTGGTTATGTCTGCGCTACCGGGAGCTCTTCCGCCCTCGGTGCGCTGTTCCATCTACGCAGATGATCTGGCTGTCTATGCCGCGGGGACGAGTCCCCCCCTCGTGGAGAGGCAAGTCCAACTCGCGGTCAATCGGGTTGAACGCTGGGCGTCGTCGGTGGGCCTTACGCTGTCTTCCCCGAAGACTTCGTGTGTGGCCTTCCTTCCGTCGAGGAGACGGGGATCCGGCGCCATCCCGGCCTTTAACCTTACACTCGGGGGTCAGCCTCTGGCCCTCGTTCCATCAGTACGCTTCTTGGGTATGGTTTTCGACAGCCGTTTGAGCTGGGTTCCCCACCTTCGCCGGCTGCGCGAGTCCGCGAGACGTACCCTGGATTTGCTGGGACATCTGTCGCATACTACATGGGGCGCGGATAGGCGGACACTCCTCCGTTTGTACGTGTCCCTGGTACAGTCCAAATTAGACTATGGAGTGTGTGTATGGCTCCGCCTCCCGCACGGCCCTTCGGATACTGGATCCGGTCCTCTCTAGAGGACTGCGCATGTCATCTGGCGCCTTCCGCTCCTCTCCGGTTGATAGTCTGCAGGTTGAGTGCGACATCCCTCCCTTGGAGGATCGGAGGTCGTTCCTCATTGCTAAGCACTATCTCCGGATCCTCCGTCTTCCCACCTCTCCTCTGTTCCAGGTGGTTGAGAGGGCGTTCTGCCGGGATGGGGGTTGGTATTTCACCGACACGGTGACCTCCCTCCTCGATGGTATGGGCACTCCTCCTCCATCCGTTATACCGGTCTCTTTCAGGGGTGTTGCACCTTGGGAGAGCACCCCTGTTGCGTGCTGTAGGGCGTTGCGCCCCGTTCGCAGGGCCGATTCTGACTGCCTTACTTCGGTCTCTGTTCCTTCAGCATGTGTTGCGGTCTTCACAGATGGCTCGAGGTCGTCGGGGGGCGTTGGGGCCGCGGCTGTTCCCCAGTCGTTTGCCCTTGCTCCCCGATGTACCCGTCTCCCTGATGAGGCTTCCGTTTTCACGGCGGAGCTCTATGCCATTCTGAGCGCTCTGGAGGTGGTGCGGGAGCATCCGGATGGGTCGTTTGTCATCTATTCGGATTCCCGCAGTGCCCTGGAGTGTTTTGACCCTGTCCACCCACTGGTCCGACGAATCCAGCTACTGTGCCATATCCTTGTCACTTCTGGTGGCAAGGTGGTGGTATTTTGCTGGGTTCCTGCACATGTTAACGTGGCTGGAAATGAGGCTGCCGATCGAGCTGCCCGTTCCGCGTGCCGACTACAGGTTTCACCCGTGTCCCTCCCCTTTTCCGATTATATCCCTGGCTTCCGTAGGTTTTTGCGCTCCCGGTGGCAGAGTCGCTGGGATGGCGCTACAAATAACAAACTCTGCAAGATTAAACCCAAATTGGGATGTTGGGCCTCTTCCTTCCATCGGTCGCGCCATAAGGTGGCGGCTTTGGCCCGCCTCCGTATTGGCCACACCCACCTGACCCATGGCTATTTGATGGCCGGGGATCGGGTGCCCCGATGTCCCGATTGTAACATCTTACTCACAATTGCTCACCTGCTGGTGGAGTGTCCGCTTTACTCTGCGCTGCGCGCAGAGTATTTTCCCTTTTTGGAGAGCGTCGGGCCTTGTGATAGGCTTGGCGCTATTCTATCGGAAGGTCCCTACTTTTCGGTAACCGGGTTGTTCTCCTTCCTTCGCTCCCGACTTCTTTACCGGTTGACTGATATTTTTTCTCCCCCCCCCCTCCTCCTCTCCTCGTCTATTGTTCACTTCCGTTCGCTGTTTCAGTCTTCGTCCTGTGTTCGCTCTGCTATCCACCATTCTTTTGGTGATAGGACAACAGCAGGTTTTCCACCAGCTCCCTGTAATTGTCAGCTTTGGTATTTCTGAGAAAACTGGTTGCTACTAACCGGAAAACATTCCATGCTGTCTTGTCACCACCTAGGATACGGTCGAACTCATCTCTAAGAAGCTCGCGGATCTGTGGACCAACAAATACACCCTCCTTAATTTTTGCTTCACTGAGCTTTGGGAATTTACCACCGAGGTACTTAAAAGCTGACCCCGTTTTATCCATAGCCTTAAAATTTTTCATGACGCCCAGTTTGACGTGTCAGGGTGGTAACAAAATTTGGCTCGATTCTACAAGTGGAGGATACTGAACATTTTTTGTTCCAGGTTCCAATGAGTGTCGGAATGGCCAATCCTCCTTGATGTAATGAGAAGTC